>CM034155.1:430852467-431360182 GCA_019776745.2 Taxus chinensis
GTGCTTAAGCTCATGGTGCCATTGGATAACATGGGTACTATCTCCAAGTTGTGGGACTTGCTACTTGAGATAGACCCCCAGAGAAAGCTAGTTCATGCTCCTAAAATACCTACCAAAATCTAATCCAATGTAGGAAAAAACTAACTTGTCCTAATATATATTTCCAAGGGATAGGGAGATAGAGTTCATGAAAATAGAGCCTAAAATAAAGAGGTGATACACCAAAAAAGAATAGTGTGAGAATAATCTTCCAATGTGTGAGAAATACATTAAAAGTGCATACATGATAACAGTTCTCCACAATTTAACCAATGCATTCAAAACTATGTTTTATACATGCACAATGAGAATGAATCCCTATAAGAGCATTAATAGACACAATATATAGGAAATGAGATTGAAAGGGAAAGAAAAATGCAAACAAACACAACAGGGGAAGATATATGCAAAAACTTGTATTTATTGCTTTCATGATATGCACAGTTCAATCTATTATAGAATAAGGGTTTGGATCACAATGCAAGAAGTCCACTATAAGGGGCTGCAACACATTGGCTTCACAATTCAAATTTTGACAGAGTTTTTCTACACAAAACTATCTCTCTTTACAATGAGCCCAACACTACAATTTATAGTATTCTGAGAGGAGAGAGAAAAAAATACCACAATTTACCTTTTAACCACTTGAAAGAGGTATTAAATGAAGTGAAACGATGTTATGTTTCTTGAAAAATCCCCCCCATACTATACCATAACTTGTAGAAGTGATAAATGTATACCCATGCTTCATTGAATGCATCCAAACTACCAAATAAAACAATTTTCTTAACCTTGCCACGTTTTCAGAAAATATCCATCAACTATTCATTAAATTCTAGATTTATTAATTTCTTTGTGTCCGTCTTAGAACCGTGATTCCAACAGAACTAATTTTGTGCATTTTCCTTGAGAATTACAAAAGATATGGAATTTTAAGTGTATGCAGCTACTTTGGGTTTTCCATGCATTTCTATCATTTAACGAGAATGATAATTTCATTGAATGGATCTGAAGATATTTCATTTATTTTCATATAACTACCGTTATTAAAAATAAGACATAGATGATGTCGTGCTCATTCAAGAAAGTAAGATTTCATGAAAATCAGAGCTCTCGATAAAAATTTGTGGTCATTTGAGGTTCAGAGGTTACGCATCAAAATTTCCTTATTATTGTGGCTATTTCACCATTTTGGGGAACTCATGTCCTGCGTGTACTCAGATGGTTCAAACCTCCTTTCTCTGCATTGCCTGATTTGTACTTTCATATCCCAACTTTCCCACCGTTGATGGGGGTGTCGGGTGATTTACCTCCACATTTTCCGCATCCCACTTTCCTATGGTGATTTCACCTTTTCGTGTCCCATGCATCTCAGTGTCTCGACTATTCTATACTTATTTCTCATCTCCACCCACAATGCACTTTCCTGCGGTGATTATGGGTTTTCTAGTCATGAATGTCCCGCTTGTCCCAATTTCCCAAGGACCACCTGGAACTAATTTTTCTAATTTTTCCAATCCCTTTGAAAATTAACCATTTCACCTTTTCAGGTCCTGAATATCCTGATTGAACTTGTGTGGCCTGCAAAAAAAGATTCATCATTTTCCGCAATACACTAAAAGAAGCCATCTTTTTTTGTTTTGGAAATTTTTTCTAACTCCTTGAATTTTTTCCTTTGGTAGGGAAGTTAGAGAAGAGCCAAAGGGACCCAAAAAATATGATTTTTGGGCCTCGAACCAATTCTACTTGCTCAATCCTGAAGAAATTATGTAGGTTATTCAAATTTACCTCGAGGGGTGAATTCATGATAACACATATATATATATATATAATTATATATTTAGATACATTACTTTACATTAAATAAATCGATCCCATTTTACATTCTCGGATATACTTAACCCTTACAAACACATCATATTTAATTTGATGTGCTTATACCTACATTTGGATTGGTGACTTAATAAACTCTTTTTCATGAAATATATAATTAACATGTTTTGATTGATGTATTAGAAAACAAAAAAATACTTTTGTATTAAAAAAAAAAAAAAACCATGCTTGACTTTCCTTTCTCAAGTTATATTATTAATATTATGATGTTTTTAATTAAACAAAAAAAATAAGTAAAGAGATCTGGGCATTATGGTTTCTGCTGATTTATTTTTTCATAAAGCAAAAAATATGGAATGTGTGTGTGTGTGTGTGTGTTATGGTTTTAAATAATAATAATAATAATAATAATATTAAATAAAAAGGAATTTTTTGCGCATTATTTAGGTAATAAAATATATATTTTAAAAAAGTATGGAGGGGCAAGCCGCGGCCTGGCTGTGACCTGCGCCCCCCTTCAAACCCTTATATCTCCCACGATATCCCATCCATGTCGTTATTCTCCCCACATCTTTCTTGTTTCCCCCACTAAGCTCCCTAACAAAAAACACCCACACCATTCTCCCCTTCATCCTCTTTATTTTGGGCATGGGTCATAGCCCATTAAGGATTAAACAAAAATATGCAAAAAATAGACTAAAAAAACAAATATATAAATAGGATTTTATGAATCAAATCTTTTTCAAAAAAAGAAAGAAAGAGTAACTTTCAATATCCAAAAAATGTAAATCTATCTAGAAAAATGTTATTAAAAAGAGAGAGTTTTAAAACCCTAAATAAGGTAGAAATGAAAATAAATGGAAGAAACTATGAATCTTCTACCAAAAAACCTGCACAAATAAAAAATGAAAACATAAAGCTTGGCCTCTCCTTAGAACCTGCAAAACATAATGAGAAACAAAATGAAAGAGAAAATAAAAGAGAACTTCAAGTAAGGGTTAGGGAAACTCTAAGATCCCTAGAATCCATGGTGTGGATTTAATCGATCCAAGGGCCAATAATGAACTATACACTTTCTTTCAAGTCATGGGATTTAAGTGAGATGGGGAGAAATTATTTAAAGGGGAGTGTTGGTAAGTTTATTTCATTGGGGAAAACGTTTAAGGTGGGTAACTTAGGGAAGTGTTGAAATAAATTGCTTTAATTGGGTTAAGTGGACAATAACTTAATGAGTGCCCTTAACTACTTAAGGGATATTTTAAATGAAGTATCCTTAATTTATTTTACTAATGGGATAAATAAATATTAACCCTCAATAAGAGATGTATTCATTATCGAGTTGTGGTAAAATTTGTCTAGAGTTGTATAAATATATCCATTAAAATTATTACGGACTCAAGAGGGATGTTTAAATCCGGAAAACATTAGGTGAATAGGATTACATAATTTAATTATGTTTCAAAAAATATATATATATATTTATCCTAGATTTTAACCATTTTATGTAGGTATTTTAGTGTCGTAAAATGGGGTGTTATAGGATATATATGAAGAATTACATTGAAAGGTTCTATTTGTAAATATCAAATTTGTTAAAAATTCATAAATGAAATTAGTCGCACTGGGTCCCAATTTTTCCATTCATTTATTCTAGAAGGAATTAAAATTGGAAGGAAAAACATATGCAATGAGTGCTTTGTGGACATATTGTCAAAAATCATGGAATATAGAAAAAAAAATTTAGAGCTGCCAAACCATTTGAGTTGTTGGAACAAGTCTTCGTATGTAAGGTGTGTATGTTAGTTTGTGAGTCGGTACTATGTAACCATTGTTGTGGAACTCAATTCATACAGAATTTAAAGCTTGACAAGAACTTTAACAAAGATGTTCTTATTTTAACACAAGCTCTACTCGAATCCATTGATGGGGAGAAAATTTACTAATAAGGGGTTCGAATTGCTGGGAATTTATAGTATGTGAGCATTTAGTAACTGCTTGTTTAACACATTTAATAAGAGAAAATGTTGTAATTAATAAATATATCCAACCACTCATAGTTGTACAAAATGAAAGTCTATATTTTCATTACAGAGTACGTAGATGTGATAAACCATTAATTTATATTAAGATTATCTTTGTTTTTTCCAAATACAGGTGAAATTTTCCATCTCTAAGTCTATTTAGTAGTCAAGCCAACTCTATGAGCCTTTGCTTGGGCTTCCTGTTGAGTCAAGAAAATTTTTATTATGTGGATTTTTGAAATTTGATGAATGTTAAGGTGATACTTTTTATAACTTTCTTATTATTTATCTTAAATTTTGTCTCCTCTTGGATTGTTTTTGTTAGATCCCTATATATGAGCAGAGAATTTGGTTCTTTATTTATTTTATGTATTCATTCTTAGAAATTGTGGAATATTATTGTGAGCCCATTTGACAAGATCTTATAAGACTTGAATGAATACATCTGCATGCTATTTTTGACATATTCATCTTCCAATTGAAGTTTATCATCCATATCACTTATAATAAATAGTTCACATTCTAGGAAGAATATGTCTTAACTGTTTCAAGATAAAGAAGAAGAAGGTGCAAGTGACTAGAAAACAAAAGGATTATACTATGCCTCTATTAATTTCATTTCTTATTTACTTAAATTTTTGTATTTTTCATGTAATTAATGGTGTAAAATGGAATTATGTTTCTCTAGATCACATGTAATAACTTGCATCTTCATCTTGATACTCGAATCTAAAAAATATGATTTTTTTTAAAAGGTAACAAAGGAAGTTTGCATTAAACCTTGAGGTGTCGCGCAGTATTAAGTTACAAGACTATCCATTTCTATCTCTTTAAGCCAAACCAAATTTTCCTTTGGAGCTAATTAAAATTGGTTTCCTTCTTAATCAACATATGTTCTTATTTATTGGTAAAAATGAGGTCTCGATATATAGGGAAATATGCACTTGACATGGGAAAGAGTAGTCTCGAAACTAAAAATTCTATAGTGATCTAGTAACATTGCCCTCCAAAGTCGAATATACAATACCAACAAAGAAAGGCTAGAAAAATTATTATCCAACTACACATACTACCAACCAACATATACCAAACACTAGCATGACTATAAAAAAAATTTGTGAAGGAAAAGAGAGCCAAAAATACAGTCATTAGAAAACCAGCCTAACACTATCCATACTACTAGGGATACAACAAGTCATATCTAAAGAGTTCATCCGTTTGTACCAAAGTTGATTGGTTGACAAGCATTGTGTGAGGAGGTGATTTAACTTTTCCCTATCTTATTCAAATTTAAGTCATCTAAAAGTGCCTTAGAACTCTCTGTTGACTAAAGTCCAAGCTTAGGATCTCATCACTGCATGGATTTTATTGCTGCATGCAACTCAATAAATAGACTTAAGATTTGGGTAAAAGAGACACATTTTAAATGATTATTATTTCTAGTTGTTCCTAATTCTATTTATCCAAGCTTGAAATCATATTCTCCAAACTTTTCCTCTCCCATCGCTCATCCTCCCCTACCTATCGATCCCTATAAGGCCCAGTTCATCAATTTGATGAATTTTATGCTGGCCCTTTTGCACATATTTGAGATTCACACTTTCTTTGATGGTCCTAATGGTATTCCATTTCATTCCTCTTTACCTTTCTAGAGGAATTCCTTGCCTTGCAATCTTGAATGTTTGAGCATATCTGAAGGAAAGACATTGAGTAATTATGCAGGGATTGAATAACAACCTTTAGAAAATATAAATTTCTTGCAACTGAAATCCTTTTAGCAATCTAGCCTTTAATATATTTTCTATATCTGAACTCACAATTTATCTACACTTATAATATATCCCATCTCTATCGGAATTGCTCCCTTAATATTGTTTGAGTACAAATTCCTATAAAAGAAATAACATAATATTGCTAGACTAATTAGACTATGGGTGTATTATTTATGCATGATTAATGTTCTTGGCATGACCCTTCCTCAATCATTATATACATGATGGATCAACAGAAAAAAATATAATATGAAATAACTTACAAATAAGTACAGCTTCCGAGAATCTGAAATTCAAATAACAAATTACATGTAAGCACTTATTTTAGAAGCATACAATTCTATGAATTTCTAAATAGAATTCGGTTACAAAGGGCTAAAAAACCCACTAAACATATATATTTTTCCATGATTAAATGAACGCCATGAAACCATTGTCCCAAGAAACAAAAATGTGCTTAACAAATAACAAAAAATGGGCTTAATAGTGTAGAAATTTGTTCCCTGTAAATTACAATATGGTACAAATGATTCATATAGTTAATTACTAGATACAGATGCTCAAATGTCTAAATCTTCCACAAGATGTCTCAGAACATATAAAAATTAAACTATATATATGAATCTCTTTAATAGAAGAGCAATATATAATGGTGTATTTAAGGAAAGGCCCTAAAATAAAATAGTATTGAGGAGATCATGTAACCATAACTTTATAATTTTGATTTAGTTCAATTGATGCAGTAAAAAAACTATGAAAATGCTAAGAATACTTATCATTTTCAAAATCTAGGGAAAAACAATGAGATTACACCTAACCAGGCACCAGCCTCTCTCAACCTGCAAAAAACATGGCTTGTTGCATCTCCATGTGGCATGCCTCCTTTTCTATACCCAAGACAAATATGAACCTTCATGGATACACAGAAAAGACATTGTGTACTCATGTCAATCACACTTTCATGTTTTAACTTTCAACTATATGCATATGTCTAAACCTTATATAGCAATGTCAATCAAATAAGATCTCAATAAATAATGAAGACTTGACATATCTTGCACCTAGATTATCTATATAGAACATAATTCACTTGCACGTAGAAATAAAAGTTCTGAGATACAAATGAATGTAAGATACACATGTGGGGATATTGAACACACCTACCTATAAATGCATGAAATTTATCATTCCTTAGGAGCCCAAAGATAGATAAGTACACTACACTGAGTTATTCCTAAAACAGAAGTGTGACTTGAACCACCCATAGAATAATTACAAAACCTTTTACTTAAAGGAAGACCTCAAATTTACAATGGAGAAGAATACTTGTAGAAAAAATGTTGGCTCCCATATTCTATAGATCCATGATTGTCATTAGAACTTGAATTTTATGACATTCATAAAAAACAAGTTGCATTTCTTTTGCAGTAGGTCCAAGCTATCACAAAACACTCCTAACTCCTTAATCTTAAGTGTGTGCCATTTCTATTGCAGTTCCTTAGCCTTCGCACTAACCAAACCGAGAAACTATTTTACAAGCAACATCCATCAACTCTTCCATTTTTTTCGACAAAAAGCTCCCCAATCCAAACTAAAAAACAATAATTAGTCATAGAAAATCCTATGATTGTATTTTTTAATAGTTCAAATGTTGATGTTTAATAGTTACAAACACACCTGCTTAGGAATTTCTCTATTTCTAATTTTCCATATTTCTAATATTTTTGCTGATCACTTCAAAACTATAATGATAAAAAAAAAAAATCTATTTTCATACTTTCTGAGTTTTGTCTATTTACTCTCCCAAGTTTGAAGACTCAACTAAGCTTGGAATACTCTTACAATGTTGATGTCAAAGGGAGATGGATCTCCTGTTTAACATGACTACTGACATAGACTATGGAGTTGTTCCATGAGATTAAAGCATCATGATATACATCAATATGGTCTAGAAAATAATTGAACGAAAAGATGTTCATGGGGGAAACAATAGAAACTATAGATTTTGTAACTAAATTACAAGTATCAATATACACAGAATATTTCACAAAAAAAAATGATTGCATAATATCGATGAATGAATATCTGTTGTAAGTGCCAACGAATGAAGGTCTAAAGAACTACTATTCACATGTCATATTATTGCCAATCACTATTCTCCACCTTCCAAAAAAAATCTTCCATATCTAGCTGAAAAATAACATACCTAAACACAAAATCCATGTGATAGGTTTAAACAACTAATGGAAATAATTTTCCTAGCATGAAACCAAAAATAAATATCTACAGTAAAAAAAACCATAGCAAAAATGGTACAAATGTTAATGTTAGCACAGGAGCTGTATAAAATAATGTTTGAATGAATATATTGGATGCATGAGGGGGAAATAAATACACAGGGAATGCGGTTAGGAGATGTAACCGCCTGTCCCAATAAACAATGTATTAGTTTGCTAACATTCCCCCCCTTAATATATTGTTTTTACAAATGTACCCCAGATTCATCATCTTGTTACGTCACGACATGTCCTATTTGCTTCTTGCAACAAGGACTGTGCCTGGATTTTCTTGAATCTCTATGACAGATGTGCTCTCGTTTGTAGAAAAATAGATGAAGAAGTGAGCTCGAAAGCTCGTGTGGTGCGCCACAGATGTGCCTGAGGGCATTTAATCTCGCATTTGTCATTAGATCGACACAACTCTTCTCTGTCTATATGTCAAACAAGACTCAGTCCATTATGTCCTCGGATTGCAAGTTTTGGAGACTGGCTAAGAGTAGATACCGATGCTCTTCGGTTCTCTCAAATGTGGCATGTCTCTATGGTTGCTTGCAATGTTGCTAACATCTCTGGGCATGACTTTCATGCTCTCAGACTGTTGCATGGGATCATAGGCTGGTTGTTCGCGTCCATATTTGATAGCAAATTTGATGAATGAATGAAGGGGCTTAATCTCATTTTGTTCCGATTTGATTCAAACAAATTCCTCATGTCTCCTGATCTTTTGTATGATGCGCTTGCTAATGTATTGCATGGTCTGCAAACAACAGTTGGGAAGATATTGGGGGAAGGAGTCTACCAATACACACCTGGGTTTTCAGTGGTCGATGCCACTCATGTCAAAACTCCACACAGTGCTTATAAATTGGTCAATGGTCATTGCCACATGCTCTCTTCTCCCTCTTTGTTACCATCTACCAGGCGGACGATCATAGCCAAGCTGGCATTGAAATCAGGAGGCAGAATTGTGCCCAATGCAGTCCCAGGGTTAATAGCAACTATATCCAACCCTCTCTCTTTGCTGAAGCCCCATGCTGCATTTTCCGCCAGTGTTTTTTGCCACAGGGTACCAAATCCCATTTTGTTTGCAGTATTCAAGGTTGGTCCAGCTGGATTCGTCCAAGGGGGGTCTCAGCAGGCCATTTGGGGTTGGGAACGAAGGCCGAAACAGAAGAGGTGAGCACCACCCGCTTCACTTGGAATTTAAGCATTGCTTCCAGTACGTTCAGAGTGCCCTTGATGCCAGGGGTCCATCAGTTGCTTTTGTGGATCCTGAATGGCCTCAATAGTATTGGACATTTCCAAATGGAAAACACCAGCGCAGCCATTAATGGCTACCTCAATTGACTCGTAGTCCAGTAAATCCATTTGAAATAACTTCAGCCTTTCTTTGGCTCCTTCCATCGCCTCCAAATGCTTAGTTTCCTTCCAATTTTTGAGATTTTGAGTAGTGGCATGCATAGCATAACCCCGTTCCAACAGCAAACGAACGACCCATGAACCGATAAACCCGCTAGCTCCGGTCACACACACGGCTTCTGTCAACCCCATTCTATTTTCTGTAATCTCCACTCTCAGGACGACAAATAGCAAAGAACAAAGAAGGTGCACCAGCAACAGCAATGAGTCACCTCCTTCCACGCAGGCAGAGTTCACGCACAATACAGCCAAAATAGATAGGCAAAGGAATCTTCACGGCACAACTGAATATAAAAATAGTTTCACAACTGAATGCGTCCTCTGCCTGGCTCCCTCGCTCCCACTTCCACGCTCTGATACCACTGTTAGCACAGGAGCTGTATAAAATAATGTTTGAATGAATATATTGGACGCATGAGGGGGAAATAAATACACAGGGAATGCGGTTAGGAGATGTAACCGCCTGTCCCAATAAACAATGTATTAGTTTGCTAACAGTTAATACCCAAAAACTCCACCTTTTGTCTTTGCTCAAAACTTTATATTAATAAGGAGACTTATTTTGAAGACAATGTAGTAGGCATAACACCTAGACTAGTACATCTAATGTTGCTATTTAATGAAATGCATACATAGATTTTGAATCACTACCTAAAATTTGGCTTTGTTCTTCTAGTGCTAAGAACCCAAGAGGCTACGGAAATAGAAATTTCACTTGATAGACTAATTACTTCATATTGAAGCAAAGACTAGAAAATTATTCAATTGTATCTCTTATAATAGAAAACTCCATAAGTAGAGGAAATTACCCCCTACGATAGCTAAGAGCCACACAAGTAGGATGGCTTGTTATGGTTTAAAACTATGTTGTAACGCCCAAAAAATTCTCATACGAAACCCAATACAACCCAATAATTAGATTGGTAAATTTACATAATTGTTTTTTTTTTTAAATTAGTTGCAGCAACACACCATTCAACTAGATTTAGTTTATTTCTCAGTCAATATTTTATTCATTTTATTTAACATTTAGTTAATATTATTTAAATCCCCAGTTCGAGCTTAAAATTCCATTTTTACAATCTTTATTTAATTTAGAACATAATTCTAATGTCATTCAATAATTTATTATTATATGGCTAAGTATACACTTACCCTCCCATTTAATTAAATACAAATAAATTTAATCCCTAATATACACATTGTTTAGTTATCTTGCCATACAATTTAATTTAAATGAATTAAAAAAAAAACAAGGCCTTAAAAAAATACTAAACTAACACCACAAGGTTACATTTCAATCTTTATTTTCTTAATATCCTCTTGAGAGGCCCCATCCACAAGCTATGTATGCATTTCATTTAAAACATGCTCCGACCTAATTCTCACCTATGTTTTCGTAGGGATGTTTCTTAGCCATTGGATGGATAAAATTTGTAGGGATTCAAACTAACACCAAACTTCTTTTTAAAAATATTTTATTCATTATTTTCATCTATTTTCTCATTTTTGTTTTGCAGGTTGGGAGGAGAAGAAGAAGAAGGAAGCCATGGAAGGATATTGGAGCTCAAGGGTAGATACTCAATATTTCATTGTTTATTCTATTTGTAACACTTTTGGGGTTTGTTTTGCATTTTTTTGTTATTCCATTTTAATCTCATATAATTTGGTTAAAATTTTATTTTTTATTGACCAATTTCATAGCATTTTCCATTTTTAGGTATGGGCATTTTGCCCCAATTTGTATCTATTTTAAAAGATGAATAACAACAAATGTGTGTGTGTGTGTAGTAATTTTTATTTTGTGTGTGTATATATATTATATATATATACAAATGAATATACAATATCTTTATCAAAATCCATGTACCCAAAAATTGCTAAGTTGTGGATTACACAGTCCACATTGTTTTTAAGTGCGCTGACTATTAAAAAAAGACACACTGACAAAGTTTATTAAGGTAATCGTTTATGTATCGGGGGGCAAGTCACCGAGCCCACCCCCCATCTCATATTAATATTGGGTGGGGAGTGGGATTGGAAACCTCCCCCCAATTCCCCACTATTAATCCCACCCGGGGGGGGTGGCGGGTGCGGGGGATTATCCCATTCGTCACACATTTTAATGAAAAAAACATTTAACTTATATATTAATTAATTAGTATTAAAAATTAATATTTTTACATGTAATTAATTTAACTTATTTTTAATATATATATATATATATATATATATATATATATATATATATATATATTTACTATAAATAAATTTATATAAATAAATATAATCATAGTTATCTTCTCATTTTTTTGTGTTTGCTTTATATAAATGATCAACAAGTTATATAGTATAAGAAAGAACAAGTCAAAGCATTTATAATTTTTTGTACCTATTGAAATAATAGTGAAATCGAACAAACTATTGAAATTTTTCACTCAACCTACTAGTTTGCAAAGGGAAAAATTTCGTTCATTCTAAGAGTATTAAAGTACTAATTTCTTCCATTCAACATAATAATAAATGTAACTATAATTCCACTACTTCCATATGCCTTTCTTACAGTAAAAAAAAGGTAACTATTCCCTTTCTTTCACAATAAATAAATGGCATTCCATTTTAAGTAAAAAGTATATTCTTAACAAGATCATCAAGATTTTAAAAATGGACAATTTAAACTTTAGAGGAAATAAGATAACCTTGGGTTTAAAGAATTTTTTTCCATTTCAATCTGATCTCAAAGTTTCCACTTCATTTAAGAAGGCAAGATTTGGTTGTTTTATTTTAAAAAAACTAACACATTTTATATGTAAATTTTTTATTCTAAAGAGTCTAAGTAGGGTGTACAAGTTCAATGGGTGTTCAAGTAACAAATGAAACTTTTCTTTTCTTATTTTCCATATACGTACATCTGAAAACTTGATACAAATAAACCATTTTACAACACATTTTCAAAATATTGAAATTCTGTAAAATGTAAGTTATAAGCACTCCATTCAAATGGAGACAACATGGTAAAATTTTTACAAAGAGGGATCTTGCTTATATTCTCCAAATTCTACTAAGATCATTCTTCACTTGAGCTCCACCTTTTTCCAAAATTTGAAATAAGAAAACCAAAAAGGGGGAGTAGGAAACACTCTCCACCCAACCAATAATCCAATAAAGAAGAGAAGCCTTCCTCGTCATTGGCCCTTTAGGACAACAAAAGAAGAAATGGGGAGTATAAGGAAACAATTGGCAACTTAACAAGGCTTCCACGATCACATTCAAACACACATTGAAAATAATTAGAAACAATAGCAAAAATCATTTCCACACACACAAGTCTTCCCAACACAATGGCTGTAAAATCTAGGCAAGAAAGAGAAAGGAATATGGGGAACCTCCTTGTGCTTCCCAAGGGTTATGGTTCCTACCTTAAAACCTCAAATAGCTCAATCACAACCCAAAATACTCATGCCTCCATCTAAGAAAAAGAACTCTTATGCCTCCCTCAAGAAAACAAACTCTTATGCCTCCTTCACTCTTATGCCTCCCACAATAAAACAACAAGATAAACACATTTTACTTGTAACAAGGTGGGATACCCCAAATCAACTCCCTCCGAAAGTGACCAATAAAAACTGTTATGCCTCCCTCATAAATATCCCCATTTTGATATTCTCCTACACAACCTAATGGCCATTTTACTTCAGCAAAATACACATGTAATAACAATTAATTCACAAACATATGCACTACAAAATAGCAAAATAAAACATGGGTGAAGACCCTACCTTGCCATGGAAATATTTTCCAATCCACAAGTAAGTTATGTTGGTGCTCAAAATAATCTTGCCCCAGTTTACCTTTTAAAATCTATCGATTTATGCCCTTTGTCACTTTCTTTTTCCCCGTGTTGTGCATGGTTAATACTTGTTACAATATTTAATTTGTTCTTGGGTCATACATCATTTATGGGTCCATGGTTTTCTCCTTGTTTCTTTGTTCCTCCATAAAAGGTTTGTAATTTGGGTCTCCCGTTCTTTGTTCATCCAAAAACTCATGTTCTCCCATGTTTTCCGTTCTCCACGGTCAGAATTTGTTTTCCTTTTCATTTCTTCCCTAAATACTTGAAGAAAAATGAATGGATGTGTCTCTGATGGACGTATTTGAGCCTTGTAACATTTATAAATTCTTTGTCCTTGGATAATTTTTCATTTCCAAGCTCAAATGATAAATTTTTTGTATTTTACGGTTTGATGGGCATTTCTCCCATGGTCAACTTTACATCCTTGCATCTGACAGGGGACGTAACACCTTTTGGTTCGACACGGCTCAGATAAGTACTTCAAAAATTCTATGAAAAAGCCTCAACTCTTAAATCTGTCCACGTGGAGTGAACGACGCTCGTTTGAAGATTTACTTTTTGGTTTGGCCTTGGAGTAGTGCCGAGAAGACACGTGAAGGCTTCCACAACTTGTCCTGGACTTGGACAAATTTTTTATGTAGTTTGAGCAGTTTGGCGAATAACAGGGACACATGGTGAGTTCGTGCTCATTCAAGGTCTCTGCTGTGGGCACCATCTTAAAGAAGCACTAGGATGACACGTGGAGGCCTCTACTCACTTTTCATTTTACTTAGAATTTTCAAAGACAAAAAGGATACTTCCTAAGAGAATGACATGTGGTGCCTTTTGCTGAGCTTCGAAGCATTCAGAACAAATATCTACCTGGAATAGGACACGTTGGCGATCCCGCGCACTCGTTCAAGGTATCAAATTTTTGGGGACGGCATCTCAAGGTGCGTCGTGGTGACACGTGGTAGTTTGAAAATTCAAATAGGTGAGCAGGGAGGCAGACCATCGAGGGAAACTTGGATAATTTTTGCCTCTTGTATGCTCAAATGACTCAAAGCTATCAAACTAATGGCACTCGATGCCCAATGGCTAGAAAAGTCAAAGCTTCATCTCTAGAAGTCAATAGCAAAGGTGTGGGGTCCTGGTGGAGGAAAATGTTGGAAAAATTTCCCTTTGTGCGAAATATGAGTTAAAAGTATGAAATGACGAAGCGTGGTTCCCCTCAGACCAATCATATGAGGACACGTGTCCTACGGAAGGGCGGAGCTACGGGAGGAGAAACTTGGAAATTTTTTCCTTTTTCTAGAAAAGAGGGTACAAAATGTGTCAGAATTGATCCACAGTTGACTCTGGTATCCACCTCAAGACACGTGTCAGGCTCATTTCTCATGGGCAGAGATGCAAAACAAAATGTGAAATCTTTCCATTTTTCAAAAATTTGTATAAATTCAGAGGACACCCTTGAGTCTATTTTTAAGTTTGAATCTTCCATGTGGACGACCCAAATTCAAAGTAAAGATCAACAACAGTTGAGAGTTTGAATCTTATTTTCCCCCCATTTTTACTGAAACACACCTGGAAGTGTGATTCTTCATGATTTCTTGGTATCTCCTACACGCCAGACAGAGAGGGGAGTTAATGTTGATATCTGAGTTTGGTGGGAAGATTTGGAAGATGTCTTTCGCCATTAAAATGGTCTGACTATCGTGCTCGATTGTATTTTTTGTTTTCTTCTCCCAAGCACGCAAGGAGCCAGATTTGATAGATTAGGGGTGAAAGTGGTTGGAAAATTTATGAAAGAGTGATCTAACAGAGGAAGGAGTTGAATGTGGGAGATATTCAACAAGATCTGCCCCCTCGAGCACCTGGTAACTTTTTACATATTTGATTCTCGGAATCGCAATCATGATCATTGCAAGCAATGGTAGCAATCAAGGTCTAGATTTTTGGGGGGGAAATGGGCTATATTGTAGATGTTATAAATGGCACAAATTTTTCATGTAAATTGTTGGAGTGTTAGGGGTCGGGACTAAATTTTTTAATAGAAAAATCATGACAGACCCCATCATTTTGAGAATCCATTTGAGAAGCTTGTATATCTCTTTTTTATTAAATATGATCATGTTATGGTGGTTACAAATGTACAACCATTAACAAGCTCCGAGACTATTCTAGAAACTTTCCCCTGCTGATAGATTTAATCAAATTCGAGTTATTCTATGTTGTCTTGAGAAAAATGTTTTTGTTTTATTTCTTAATGTATGTGATTAGTTTTTCTTGTTTCTGTTGCAATATTGTATTAAAATATGATTTAATCACATAGGCCTCAATCCTTGTGACAATTTAGTGACATCTGCAATTTCATTTCTTAGAAGAGATTTCATCTGGGATTGGAATAAATGATTTAAAATAACTTTTCTTTCATCTGTTGATAGGGATTGTCTATAAGCCTTTGGGTGTACCTTAGGCATGATTTGACTTGTATATTGATGCTTTTTTGGAATTTATAACTCGAGCCTTCATGATAGAATATTAAATATTGTGTTAAAAAGTGCTAATTTGGGCCTTCATTGAAGCACATATTCTTGGTAAAGAAACATTTTAGCTATTATGTAGCATTTTGTTGGTTTAACCTTCCATTTTGTAAGATTCCTCAAGAATCTGGTGATTCAAGTTCATCCTACCCCACCTCCCACCAAAAACTTATAAAAAAAAAACCAATCCTACCTATACTACCCCTATTCGTCCTGTGTGCATACAAATGCATAATCTCTTTTACCAAAACATGCAGAAGAAATTAGGGTCCCAAATTTCTTTACTAACCTTTTCCTTGTTGTGAAAATATCTCCATGATCTTGAAGTGACAGCTCGTGAGAGTTAGATTTGGTGTGGTGATCATATTTTCCGAAGGTCTTCTCTATAAATTTATGCAAAAGAATGATTTATCATTATTCTTCAATAGCAGAGGTTATAAAATAGGTTCTCTTACCTTTGTTAAAAGGACCAACCTAAAATATTTAGGATTGGATCACATCCTTTTAAGGTGCTACCCACTCCTTTCGAAACCTAAGTGCTAACAAGTCAGATAGATTAATTCTCCAGATACAAAATGACATACATGATTTTCTATCTACCTATGAGTGTGCTTTCAAAATCCATGATGTTGCTTGGTCTCTGAAGGAGATTAAATTTGGGTACCAACAAGTTCTAAGCCGTTTTTCAAGTCCTAGAAAGCACAATCCAACTCCAAGCTCGAAAAAACACTCTCTAAGAAGTCTGAAAATAGAAAAATTAACCTCAAAATCCTCAAATAATTTAGAATAAATAGAAAAGAGAGGAGAGAGAGGTGATGTGGCTCCATGTAGGATGCCACATCATTTATCCTGCATTCCATATCATAAGGTCCAACCCAATCCCCAAATTATAATAATTTTTTTGTTGAGGGAATGACAACCTTTTTACATACTCAAGCTCAACCCACACTCCTAAAGGACACAATTAAATACTCTTGTAAGAAAAGTACAATTAATTTCTCTTTTTCTCCACTAAAACACATAAAAAGGCCTAAAATAAGCCCCTCACATCATAGTAATGGTGGGTGGGTGACTTTAACAGGTGTGGGACAAGCTTAACTTGTCCCACAAGCCTCCAAAATGGCCTTGAAAGTCATAATCCTAAATTTACATGTACGGTTGAGTACACACCACTCAAAATAAATAAAATCACTTTCAAATCCAACACAAACCAAGAACTACCTACTTATATTTATAATACCCTTTTTTCACATCCTAATTAACACTAATTATTCAATTTTAGTTAACTTACATGGAGTACTTAACAACAATAATAAAAGTGACTCCAAAATACTAACAAAATACAATTACTCATGAAAAAATAAAATCAACAAGGGAAAACGTCAATTTTACCCAAGGTCACATTTGAGGCCACCCCCCAATGGGGACCTCCTAACAATCTAACAACAATAACATCATACATTTACACTAGTTTCCAAGGTGACCTATTGCCAATACCCCAAATTCCTTCAGTGTTGGTTTCCTATCCCCCTTTTATTTTTTGTTTTGAAAATGCCTACAAAAATTAAAACAATATATGTTTACCCTCATGGCCATATTAACGAAATCGAGATAATAAAAATCACGCATATACATATCAATTAATTTCATCAAATATCATAAGTAAATCATCACTAGAACAAGTAAATCACAAATTGTTGACAATTTCAAATATTTCAATTTTATCAATTTATCATTTAGTAATAAGATCACAAAATAAAATAAATCATCTAGCGAAATCTATTTATCACATCTAATGTGTCAGTACATTAGTAGCTCAAGATAATCAAATATTGATATTTCCATCCATAAATATAATCCATCCTCTAAATCATGTCATGAGTGTAAACATCCATATTGTCTATCAAATAAGCTAATCAAATATAACAATGTCCATCTATCAATGTCTAAAATATGATAAAAATGTTTATAAATCCAATCCAAAGTAAGAAAAATCACATTAATATCAATGTCGAAGAGGACTGGGCACTACATTTGTTGTGACAAGTTCTATAGTTCATTCATGATTTCCTTAAAACAAGACAACAAAAATTACACAAGAAATACAACCCAATCATTAAATATTGGCTAGATAGAAGCTACTCACATCGCAAAAACAACCAACCATGAAATGGAAAAAAAATGCAAAAAGAAAGCATTGACATGAAAGACACATACTAGATGATCATCGAGAATGGAAAAAAAAATTAATTTATGTGGACTATAGTATAAGACATGATCCAAGAGAGGGGTTTTATAGAACCTACATGAACACCTTTTTCATCAAGTTTTTCCCTTCTCTCTGACTCCCCTGTTCCACCCGAATTTGATGAACCTAATCTCTAGTGAAACTTATCCAAGTCCGACGACATGATTTTAAACATTTTATCAAACCACTGTACGTGATGTAAATAATAAAAACTAGGTAAGTAATAACAAAATATAAAAATGTAAAAAACAGTGAACCCTAGACATTAATGTTAATTAATTATAAATATTATAGTACAATGAAGGTTGCTCATTACAAGGAAAAAATACACTACCACAAAAATAAACTATATTTGATCACAAAACTAAATAATGTTGACCTTGTGCAATGGCCTAAATAAAATTTCTTTGGCATCCAAATTTGAGATCTGTTTGAGCACAGGAAAATATAGTGTGTCCATGAAAAACACCCATCCGACCATCTCCGCAAGCGGGCCTATGCACCAAGTAACCTTTAAAAAATATACAAGTAGACGCTACCCTCATCTTCTTCCACATAGTTTGGTTTTAGGGTTTCTTCACCCGCAATTTAGGTTTTTCCAGAAATCTGCGATTGGGAGCCTTCCATAGTAAATGTTCTTTGTGCCCTTGGCATCGATGCTTCAGACATGTGTAACCAGAAACATTTTCTATTCTTTGATATTCTCAAGTCGACAAAAACTCTTCGTAATGGAAACATGACCCCAAAGACTAGAAATAAAACACAAATATAAAATGTAATTGAAAAACATAGATAAAACACAAAAATGTCTAGACGCTTGTCGAAACTGTCAGAATGGATGTCAAGTTTCATTTCCTTGAAAAAATGTCCAAACGGACATCAAATTTAATATATTCTGAGAAACATCTAGAAGGGCCTTTCCCATAAGGGGAACGGCTTCGGCATAAAGAGGAAATCGTAGACTTATACTATGGATTTTAATAAAAATTATGTAATATTTTCTTGTTCTTCGTACTACATTATATTCTAATTATTCAATATGTTTTTTATTTAAAAATAGTATTGGAAAATATAATAATTGTAATATGATTAGTTGGAGTGGTTTATTCATTTTAAATAATTTCTTTTTGAAGGTAATTATTATTTTTATAAATACATATATTTATATTCTTCATTACAATTCTTTTGAAGTGTTTTTGTTCAGATTATATATTTTTGAATTGAAATATCTTAAATTAGAAAAGGGTTAAAGAGAGATAGATAACAAGAAATATACTTTTACTTATTCATTTTAGCTATGTTATTTACTTCCACACTTAATAATCAATGTAATTATTTTTCAAAAGTTCCAATAGTATATAGTAGAATATTTGTGAACAATAAATTATCTTGGAAAGAAAAAAAAAATTAGAATATTATTATTTAATGCCTTCATAATTTTGTGTCTATGGTAAACATTTATTATTGATAACGGGAAAGAATGGATGATCCCTAATTACATTCAACCTCTAGTTATTATTGCCCATTTTTGGTCAATCATCGAAAGGGGGTACCAAAATTTTTCATTTGCACAGTTTTGGACAGGTTAAAGGATGACACGCAATCAAACCAATATCTTAATTATTTGATCCAAGGTGCAATTTTTTGCATACACAGCCCCTCAAATAGGTCTTCTTCATCAAAATCATACAAAAAAACTTCATACTATTGCAGGGCCTTGGTTAACGCAATAAGGATAATAAATACTAGAAATTACACTCTGAAGTAGCAAATTGAGTTGTTGATTTGCATAGCGGTATTTAAGTTTAGTTTTCAATCATTTATGTTACATGCATCCTGGAGATTATGTCAGGTACAAGTACAATTAATTCAGATTATTTCCTTATTGTTAAGTGAAATTACATTATGCAAGATGTACAATGTAACTTCTTTTGCACCGATATACATATATCACACATAATGTGAGTTTAATTTCACATTTTTTCCATATTATGATTACAGAGGAGAAATGTAAAAGGAAATTTACATCTCATAACCGAAGATAATTTCATTTATCTATAAAAAAGAGTGCATTCATCCCACAAAAGTGGTGGGATATGGATGTCGAATAGGAAGATAGATATAAATGGAAAATTGAGAGAGTAGGGAAAGAGAAACTCTCTTCTTCTCGAGGCCACTCTAAGCTTCTTCTCTGTGCCACCTAAAATGGGAAAATGAAAAGAGTTAGCACTCCAATTTTATGAATTCTTATACTACCGAATTTGTATGTATATGCATCATCACTTACCATTAATGAAAGAAAAAGTGTTACAGAATGGAAATCATATTTTCAATATTTTATCAATTTACAAAATGACCATGTAAAATGCAATGTTTAGGTGCAGATCAAATCAACAAGGATACAATTTTCAATCCATGTAAACAAAGAGAGATAACGGTACAAGGAAAAAGTAACAATTCGAAAAAGGAGGTGAATGTGCAACGTTGCAGGTTTTAAGAAGAAAACCAGTCAAGTTCTCTTCAATTTTGTAGGGACTAAAGAAAGGAATCATTTTAAAAATAAAGGTACATGTTCTATATTCTTATAGCTGTTTGTAACTTTTAAATTTTTAACTAAACAAAATGTGCAATGAGAAAAAGATGTAGTATTCACGTTTGTATCTCAGAGAAAATATCATACATCTTGCATGGAAAATGTGCAAAATTTCAGCTATGGGATTATAAGTATGGGAAGCTACACACAACGTGCAAATTATTTTATCATATTGAAATTTAGAAGTGTTGTCTTAAAACTCATAACATACTTTCAAATAAAAGTTTCATATTTTCATTGTCAAGGCTCATTAACCTTAAAGAATTGATCTGTAAACATAAAAGATATTACTTCCACTAAAATATTGTTTACCTAGATTTTTAAAAACACATATCTTTTCCCCAAATTATGATTAACTGAAACTGATCAAAATCGGAATTAAATATTTTTGAAATTGCTTTCAAAATTTGATTCTAAAAATGAGTCTCACACCCATTTCAGATAACACTTCAAATCGTTCTAATAAATCATTTAACCAATTTATGACAATGTGTTGTAACTAATTTTATTGTTCAAATTATGATTAAAATGGCGTAATGAATAGTTTTTGGGAATTAAAAATCATCAAATCAGATTACAATCAGAAGTTAAAAATGACACAAAAACTTGGTAACGGAGTTCACCCAATTCTACTACGTCTTCGGATTCAAAAAAATGTTAATAAATCTATTATAAAACCATTTGAAGTACAATTACCCTTCTGGATTTATTAATAGATCTCCCTGACCTTTGTTAACCGTTCATAATGATCTCAAAAATAAGTAAAGGAGTAAGAAAAACTTATCTAGATCTATTTGTGGTCCTGCAAGTCTTCCCATGAGTTTCTCGATGTAAATGAGATATAAAAACTCCTCAAAAGGAAAATGTATGATTCTTCAAGGGAAAATGAAAACACTAGGATGATTGTATCAAATTTTGTAACAATTCTCTAGTTTACCTCGAACCCTGGTTTGGCCACTCAGGGCTTCAAAAATAAAGATTTATCAAAACAAGTTAAAACTGCCTTGTAACAGTCCCTATACAATGCTTGTATTTAAAGTTTCGAGCTTCCCTTCCAGTTCATCGATCTATTTTGACATGTCGGTGGTTGTGGGTTTGAACCACCCTATCCCCATTTTCCAGGTTTTATTCCCTTGTAAGTGAATATTCCACATGTAATTGTCGGTGGGTTCTTTAAGCTTTCAAATAAAATTTCTCTGGCATGTATGCACATGGATTGGCCTCGCATGCATGTTTTTTCATGTATGAAGAAGGCCCCTCCATGTTATAAATAACATTCCTCAGCTGTTGCTTGCAACGTTGTGTGTGGCTACGTCGTAGTTTGTTGTGGCAGGTTTAGCAAACAATGTAACTACAAAGCTGTATATATAGTGCCAACCTGACATGGTCAACAAGTTGTAAAGTGGCCGGCCCAAGTTAGTTTGTGAAGCCCCATATGGATTGGGCCAAGGCTTGTGAGTTTAAAGCACCATGTAGCATAGTGGCTGAGATGCCCCGTTGATCAACCGACTAAAATGGGTTCTCACCGAAATTAATATGGGCAGTGAGCACAATGTAAAGTCTGAACCATACAACGATATCAATGAGCTAATGCCAAGTTGATAACTCGCTCAGTCCAATATAAATACAAACTGAGTTCACTCGATGGGAAAATACAATACAATGCAATATCAATTCCAAATTGATAGTATCCTGATAACATAAGGAATATAAATAACATGTGGAAATGCAAATATTGAAGAACGACGACAAAAACACCCCTCCATTAAAAGGGTGTCTTGATCATAGCTGAGGGCCCCTAACCAGAAAATATTGGGGCCCACCATTTTTAATCGGACCAGAGTTCCAAAACAAACTTTCACCATTTTTACCAAAGTCTATTTTTGCCACATGTCACTTCCTTTGACAAGAAATATCTCGATCTCATGATCTTCATCTCAAACATTCTTCAAATCGTTGGTAATATTGTGAAAATATCTACCATTTTTTACTTGATTAAGGAAGTTTAGAGAATTTTTGAAGCCTAAAAATATCATCTAGATCACACCTCCCACCCTCGATGGTTTTTTTTGCACAAAAAGATACTTTCACCCATAAAAATTGTCAGTCCCCTTCATGTATCTCACAAACACATACAGGGCAAGATAGGAATAAACAATATGGGTATATCAATGCAAATTTTGATTAGCTATTCACAAACAATCTATTAGTAAAAATAGACAATCATAAGCCACAAAAGGAAATTGTCTACTGATACTTTGCTAACCTGTCAACTTCTACGAAAATCTTGGATCATCATAGAAAAGACCAATCAATGCCAAAGTAATAGGTGAATGGCTCACTAAGTCTTGTATACTTTTTTCCTACTATGATGCCATCAGAAATCAACTTTACAATAAAAACAACCGGTCGATAATCGAAAGAAAGTGTCTAATTGATGCTCTAGGATACGACCGATCACTGAAAATACACTTTGACTGAATAATAGATCAGCATAAAATACATCTAAAATACTCATAATATGCTAGTGTCTATTGTCCATGTGAAACTATAAACCAATACACCATGTCACTAATATGATCTAGAGTAAACATGCCAAAAATAGACAATGAATCAAGTGAACTGTCAATGAAAATTAACCTATCCACACAATATGCACTATAAATAGTAGGTACAAGTAAAATTTCTACAAAACACTAAAGTACCCAAAATATTGAATTGCCATCAAGTGAAAATATTAGTAGGTACACTCTCCTAATAGTTTGTTAGTGTAATCAACATTAAACCTAATTTTAACCACAAAAGATAGTTTAAAAAATAACCACAAAGGATAGTTATAAAATAATAAAAGGGAAGCTACCATACGCCCCGTTTCTATTTCTCAACCTAACCCTAAAATCCTTTGTGTTGTTTTGGAGACAGAAGGTCAATGGCGGCAGCCCCTAGAGGATTCGATCAAGTTCCCTTATGGCACGAATGGTTTACATGGAGGTAAGGATGAAGGTACTCTCAACACTGGATTTTCTACACAATTGGGGCCGAGTAGTGTTTGCAACAACGATCTCAAAGTGGGTTTAGGATAGGGGGATCCTTTATCGTCTTCTGATTTAGCCGAGTCTTTGTCTTTCAAAAATAATGACCAGGTCATGCTGGGATTCCATGTTTTTCCTAGAGGCTGCAAGATCTAGAGGGTGTGTATTGGCTAAACCCATATCTTATGCCAAATAAATGCTTATTGTTTCTTTTTGTGACGAGGTTTTAGAATCAGTGAATTTCTATCATAAAAGAGGATGTATTTTTGGATTCAATAGTTGTTTTCCTGGACTCCCTGCCCTTCACGAATGAATATCTGAACAATGGTGTCCCCTTTTCGAACGTAAAATAAAAATATTCCTTTCTTTCCATGGTATTTTCATTGTTGTGTTTGACATTTCCTTTTATAAAGATGTGATTTTTGGGAGAATATGATAATTTCAATCACATCTTCTTCTCATGAAGCCCTAGTTCCCTCACATTAATCCCTTAAATTAAACTTTTATTATCAGACCTTTATGGATAAGGCTGCCCTATTTTCCTTTACATTTTTGGGGTTATGATTATTTAAGGGATATGGATTATTCTTTGGGAAAAAAATTAGTTGTTGATCCTAGGACAAAATCTTATGATCATACAATGTACACCCATATTTTGGTGGATATGGACATGACTGCTTATTTCCTGGCAAGCATGGAGCTTAAAGTCAAGGATTCATTATGGACACAAAACTTGGATTATGAGGTTTACCTTTTTGTTTCAGAACATGTTTTTCCCTTGGAAATCTTGCTTTTGATTGTCACATCATCAAGAAACAGATTAAGGGGTGGGTCTTGTTATGGAAGGATTTTAATCTAGATAATCTAGTACCTTATTCTCTTGAGTATAGTGATAGTGATCATGTTTCAACTAGTCGTACAGATAATCAAGAAGTGAAGACGGAAGAGAAGAAGGGCGTGTCGACACAAAATTATGCACTTTAGAAAATATTTAGCCTAGAATTATACTACTATTCAGAAGGTTCTCAAGTGTATAAAGTACTAATTAATCCCACCATTTGGCTATCTTTTACTTAAATTTTATTTCATTTTTCCTGCATACTTCGTAGAACCTATCATCCCATTTCATAGCTTCCCTGACATTCTAACCCTAAATAAGGACGCCCCAGTCTGTACTGGGGCACCCCGAGGCATCCTTGTCCCACCAAGGGTCCCTCGGTCTATGCAAATCCTTTGTTGCTCCTTTATGGGTCACTTCTAGCTATTGGTCATCTTTATATTTTTCCTAGACGACCTTTTTGAGATTAATTACAAAATTAAACTTGAGAGCACAATAAATATAACACTATAATATTATAATGAGGGTCTTAGGTCTATGCATCATATCACTACTATCACTTTGTCTACATTTGTATCCATTACATCACTTGTATGCACATAGTGCCACATATTCAAGCTAGGTGATCTACATTACACATGCTCCATAGGTAGAGAAATTCTATTCTATTCCATGCACTCATGATACTTACATCTCTATAGTTATTATTTCTCACTACTTCACAAAGTACAACTTATGCAAGAACATCTAAGGCATTACATACACACACACACCAAAAGTACATCCATGTCCTAAATGTAGTGCAACATTTAGTGATAAGACCACTAGTTTTGAAGCTGAGGTGAATCTGACCCATTCATTTTGCATCTTTATTTTTCTGAGGGTTTGATACTTATTTTCTTCTTATATGTCATTATTCAACACATATGGCAAATCTAGTCCAAAAATTAGAGAATATTTGCAACAGTTTTGCGACCCATAAAAATTTAGATTCTGAAAATTTGTAACGACTATAAAGCCAACAATTTGGACTGGAACAGCTGGGGGCACTTCGGTCCCTTCCGAGGCACTCCAGTCCCTATTGATCCTCTAGATCCGGCCTTTACGAGACCTCTATGCAGCTATCTCTTCTTCTGGAATACTCTGTGATACTCTGTGACAATCTCTTGCAATTAGATAACTCTTTTCACTTTAATTACTTACATATTTAGGGTTTCATTTCACTAAATATAATTATTTATGATTATTTCATATTTTATGTTGCATCTCTACAGTGTTTTAGTCTTCCTATTTAGATTAACATTAATATCTTATACCCCCAATTGGAACCCTAGGCCTTATTTTTGTTAATCATTTTGGTTAACCGGACATCTTTCATGCTAACGATCCTTATTCTTCTTATATCATGGCTCAAGATTCTTTATCTGATTTACTTAAGATATATCCCACTTATCGGGCTATTTTCTAACAATCCCTAGACACCAAATATTTTGATGACAATACACCACCACATGAATTAAGTTGTATACTTCATGTTTCTTTATCGAATCTAATCATGACGAACCTTCATCTTACCAACCTATCTTAGACTCGATTAACTTCCTACATTGTAAATTTAATATCATGAAATCTACAATCACATCCTTTAGAACTATAGGTCAACCGTCTAAGGATACTTCTCAATCATGTATGTCCTCCATGCAATCTATGAAATCAACAATCACATCTCTTAGATCTGAACTCCAGCAACTTAAGGATTTTTGTCAATTATAGACATCCTCTATTCAATTTATGGAATCCACCATCACATCCATTAGATATGAAATTCAATATACTAAGGATGTTTCTCAATCACATGTTTGTTCTTCTTTGACATCTTCTATTCAATACATGTCCACTACATGTCATATAGTTGAACATCAAGTAACACCATTTCTAGAACCTCTCATACTTGATCACAATGCTAAGCCATACAAAATTCTAGACCAAATTCTTATTCGTCAATTTATTCTTCTACTACCTACTCATTATTATCCTCCTTGTTGGCAAGTAAAACACCAAGGTCATTCATATTGCCATTATCACCTACTCAATGAGCATAGTGAACACAATTTCTATTCTTTACGACATATAATCAAACATTTTTATCATTATGGCATTATTTCATTCAATGCAAAACATCCAATTACATGTTTACCTAAAAATACTACATCTAAATGGGATCCAAAATCTTCCCCTACTACATCTAAGGACCCCCCCATCCTTCGGATTCACATAAATATTCTTCGTTTAGTCAAGATCCCCCTAAGTAACAACGTCTCCAAATTAGTTCATCATCTCCCTCCTACTGCATCCTCTACAACATTACCACATCTAGACAAGTCATCACATCTAATGTTTTTCTCTACATCGTGTCCTATTACTAAGTTATCGATTGTATTACCAATTCAAGCTAAGCGACCTCCTCTTAAGGTTGATCTCATTCCTCCTTCATCAAATTTATCTAAAATATCATTAGGCCATGCTAAGTAATTGCCTCGTAAAGTTAAGCTAGTTATTCCAACATCGACTATAAACCCTACATATGTTGATAATTGGGACTCAGATGATGTTTACTAAGATGATGAACCAAGTGACAATATTACTTATTTTTCCCATCCCATCACTTTTGTGAAGCCAATTAATTTGTAAATTGATCCTCTTAGTGTCTCTTGATTAGACCTCTATCACATACATACTTGGGGGTCATAGCCTTCACTAACCCCCTCACTTTTTTCCACATAGCTTCTTACTCTCACCTTTCATACTTATTCTTCATTATTTCTATCAGTGTAGCACATCATGCACTATCATACTATCATTACCTGATGAATAACTTTTATGCTTTGGTTCACACTGGACTGTTGAGGGATTATCATTAAACTGTACTCCACACACTGCACTATAGGTTAAACACATTTGCATATTATCATCATTTCTATACATAGCCCACATCTTACATTATCCTATATACACATAATCTTTTATTCATGTCTACATCATCCATATCATACACACTACATTCGTAATCATTATATATGAGTCTAGTTTAATATTTTATCCATACACTCTATATTTATGCTAGATCACGTTATCTATGGGTCTATCTTTACCTTTCATCACTACATATTATCTACACCTATATTTGCATCTTACATATGGTCTATTCTACACACCCTATGTATACTACATTGCATTGTGCATCTTACATCTCCTATAAGCTACACTAGATTCCATTAAACATGGGTCTAGTTCTACCTATTCTCATTACATATTCCATTTTTATACACATATATTATTGAATTTTACATCTTACACATATTACACATCCTAAACACTACAAATATTGCATTCAATTGGCAATTATGCGCATTTCCATTACATATTCATCCCTTGGTCATTTATACTACATTGTTCCCTATACGTTGCAATCACCACCCTATGACATAGTGTAGTTCCTCAGTCCATACTCAAATGCCGAGGGTTTACTAATGAAATTGACCTTCCATTCACCCATGTGAAATTTTCCTCATTTACCATTTCATGCATTAGTGACAAACACCTTAGCTTAAATTTTCACTCCTTCTATTATTTGGTAGTGGTATATGCTTTAGGCTAAATCACCACCCTCCTTTTACCATGTTTTAGTGGCATACCCATTAGATTAAATCACCACTCCATTCTTTATCATTCCATAGTGACATACCCTTTAAGCTAAATCGTCACCCATTGTCATATTTCATCTCTAGTGACATACTCCTTAGGCTAAATCATCAAATATCATCATATTTTATCTCATAGTGATATAAAATTTGGGATAAATCATCACTCCAATATTCAACAATTCATGGTGTACGCTTAGGCTATAGGGTCCACATGCATCTTTCCATATGCCTCCTCATTCCCCATTTTCATAATATAGTGATATACGCTAAGGGATAAAATTTCACTCCCAGATTTAACAAGTCCTAGTATACGCTTCTGCTATATGGTCTATGCACATCTATCCACATGTCGTATTTCATCACCATTACATATACACACTCATCACGCTCGACACAACCTATAGAAATCAACCATTTCCTAATGACACACACTCATTTATGGTTCATTATTGACTTATAAGGGGGGGGGGGGAATGAACATCATTACAAAAAAATTCTATTCACTCAAGGGAACATTGCTCCTATAATTACATCGTGCATTGCATTCCATCCATCCACAACATACAAAATTGTCTTGCTAGTATTTACTTTTTCTTACTCATGTTTTACAGACTCACTTTATTACACATGTTAGATTCCATTCTTATATTTCATTATCATCCACACATGCATTTTCACCTCTTTGTTTAGTGTGATAACAGATATAGGAGTTTACATGTGGCATGGATGCTCACCTCCTACCCTTCCTATACCGGTCGCTGGGGGCATCCACATTCATCCTATTCAAGTGTTATTGTTTCATTGTACTCTTAAAATATTATATTAATTTTTCTTACATGCTTTGACATATTGGTTATCACTCTAACATGCTAACAGGTGTTCCATGTCCAATAACTGTGTTGCAGGATTACATGTTTGCATGACTCCTTCTATGTTTTTACTTCTCTACTTTTTTTTCCATTGTATGTGAACTTTTCCCTTTTCTTGTGTCCACAATTTTCTACTCTTTCCAGACATGATGGACTTGTGTGTCTTGCAACATCATGACTGATGTCCCATGTTTGAAACCCGCTTTTTGCGGTTGGCTTATTTTCTTGTGTGTTTACACTATTATTCCTGGTATATTTTACATTGTTTGTATATTTTACACTAGTCTTATTGTGTGCCTTGGTATGTACCAAGAATTTCCATTCCCCCACAGGGTAGAGCTCTATAGGTTAGAGTTTTGTTGGTCTGCTTTAGGGGCCACATTCTCCTTCTAGGGCTATCGCATGTGCCCCTGAAGAGGGAGGGAATAATTGAGGGTTTTTGACTAAAATATCATATCTACACTGGTTCATACACAATGAGTGAGTTTAAAATAGTCTACACACTTCATACACAGTGGCCTCAATAGGACATGGAGTCCTTCAGAAATTTTGTGGAGTAGTTATAGGCTTAGGGGTTATAGTAGGTGTGCCTCTCTACACTTCTCCATCCAGTGGTGTCGGATCATCATAAAAATTAGGACTGTACAAAGATCTTTTCACATTTTAGAATAAGTGGTTAGAGTTGGAGGGTACAACGTAACACCTACCTACACTTCTTCATCCAGAGTGGCATGAGATTACGTGAAAAACTTGCAAAATTATAGGATTTCTTACTACATCCCTTTTGTAAACATGGATCACATGGAAATGTTCCATTTACACTTTTTCTAGCATATTTTACATTTGCGTACTTTACATTTGTGTATTTTACACAATGTTTTTACATACATATATATTTGACTACTTGATTGTTTTTTCTTTGCAGGTCGGCCATATGAGAGATAAGAAATAATAACAATGGTGACAATGAAAATGACAACACACTGCTACAGGAATTTTCCTTTATTAGCCATGTAGGTACACTACACACTAACTGCTACACACGCATTCTGACCTAGGTCTACTCTCATCACTTTTTATACACATTTTTCATCTTTAGAATCCATGCTCCTCCATATTTATCTTTTTTTTTGTCCATGCATGATTCTAGTGCATCGGCATTTCTTCCTCTACACTCTACAAGGATACTAGTTACGTATCTCTATCTACCTTATGATACCGATATTTTCGCTCACCAACATAAACTGGTGGAAAAATGTAGACATACAATTATGCCCTTTAGGCAATATTTAGCCTAGTCTTATACTACTATTTAGAAAGTTCTCAAGTGTACTAATTACAATTTAATCCCACCTTTTGGCCATATTTTTTTAATATTTTATTTCTTATTTCCCACATACTTCCTAACACCTGCTAGTCCATTTCATAACTTTCCTAACATTATAGCCCTAAATCAAGGCACCCCACGATGTAATGTGGTGCCTTGAGGCACATATGTTATTTTCATTTCTATAGTTACAATTTCTCGCTACTTAACATAGTGTGATTGTCATTTGAGAACTTATGGCATGGCATGCACACATACACGTACCATAACTACATTCAAGTTTGAAATGTTGTGAAACTCTCAATGATAAGACCAGTAGTTTGGTGACTGAAGTCAATTTGACGTATTCATTTTGCATCTTTATTTTTATTAGGGTTTGATACTTGTTTTATTCATGCAAGTAATTATTAAATTCATCCATTGAATCTGGTGTTATAAATAAAGAATATTTGTGACACTCTTCTGACTCATAAAAATTTAGATCCTAAACATTTACAAGCACTATAGAGCCCAAAACAAGGATTGGAGTGATCGGGGGATCTCCAGTCCCTTTTGAGGTACTCTAATCCATTTTTATCCTCCATATCTAACATCTAGAACTCATTGTTAGACCTATGACACTCTGTGACAATCTCGAGTGATCATCTAAGTCATTTCTCTTTCATTTCTCTTAAATTAATTATTTATGATTATTTCATACTTTGTATTGCATCTCTATAGTGTGTTATTCCTCCTACTTAGATTAAAATTAATATCTTATACCACCATTTGTATCCCTGGGCCTTATTTTTGTTAATCAGGGTGAGGTTATTTCCTCTCCCATTAGATCCGATACTAATTCACAGTAGGTTATCTGAAAAGGGGGGCCTCTTTACCACAATCCTTGGGTTTTGTTCAAATTCAAATTCTTAAAAATAAGGAGGCTCTTGATATTTTTCTATAACCCGTCCTCCTGGATGAGAATTTTGATTCTAATGGGGGGATGGTTGGAAGGTTTGGAAAAACAAGAAGAAAGGTAAAAAATGAAATTCACGTCTTACAATTAGCCTCATATCACATACAGGGAAATACCTTGGTAGTTAGGGTTGCCCCTTGGGTAGTGGTCCAAGTAGCTTTGACCGGCCTACCTTGGGATGCTCTTTCTCCTTTCTAGTATTTTCCCTTTTTTAGTTTTTGTGATTTTATGTTATTTCACCTTGGGCCCAAGTGGACTTGTTCCTTGTTTTTTCTATTTTATTAATTGATGTCTATTTTTTATTTTTACAGGGTTCTCGATCCCTTTGAAATGTTTTTTCTTACCTAATATAAAAAAAATAATTGAAATGAAAGACTTAGTAATAATTAAAACATCATGTATGGGTAGAATGAGTTATTAATTTAAGTACAAAACAAAATGACACCCAAAATGGTTATTAAAGCATCCATACATTAAACAAAAAATCAAGAATAGATATTGAAATGCAATTTTATAAACATAGACATTTCAACCATGCCCACTAAGCCTGGATACTGTTGTTAGCAATCTCTCAAGCTGAAACATGATTTGTACCCAACTATATCAAAAACTCAAATCTAAAATAAGGATATTTACATGGAGTATCAATATAATTTCCCAAAGTAAGAAAACAAACTATTTATGGTAAACCTATCCCACAAATTTTCTCACCAAATATGAACTCCAAAACCATTCAAAGATAAATGGAAACAAATTATGTACAAAGCGAAACTGGATTGCCATTAAAAAATTGCAAAATAAATTATATGCTATAAAAAATCAAGAGCTATGTAATATGAAGTCTAAAAACTATCGATCAACCCATGCCATTATAATCGATTGAATGAGTATGATATGATGAATTTTTTGTAATATAATATCGTGTAGAAAATAATTTGAAAAATATTTTATTTGTAGGGATAAAATGTGTTATATATGGTTCATTTTAAGACCCACTTCTAAATTAAATATGTAGAATGGGTGGCATATCACCAAAAGTAACTTTCAAAAAATGGAAAATATCCAAAAAATGTTTGGCAGACACGGAGGTTCGATATTTTAAAATTTTTAAAAGTTTGATCATTGTTAGATGGATGTCTATGTAGTATTATATGGGGGTTAGGTTAGACGACCATATTTCTTCAATGTACATGGTTGAATGACCATCATTGAATAGGCTGGATGATCGTCTTTTGACAATGGAATGGGTAGGACGAATGTCTCTACATGTTAGATGATGTTGCATAGTAGATTCATCTATGTGCATGTATACCACCTTGACCATATTTTTGATAATTGATACTCGTTTATTGAAATTAAATGGAAATGGGTTTTACAATAACCATCTACATCTGTTTCTCCCAAAAGCACATAGACATTTCTTTCATGGTTGTCCTAGCTATATGATGAAAAACTTAGAAAATTGTATATGTACCCAAAAAGGAATAAATACCATGAATAAATACTTAAAATGTACCCCCATGCAACCCCCTGAGTTATATGTATTATAACTCGTTTAAAATGACAGCAGTTTGATTCATAACATTAATGAAATATATGCATATGTTAATTTTTGTGTGTAAATGGTAGGAAAATTGAACTATTGAAATGAGATATTGGCCATTTTTTTTGGGAAACTTGGAAGAAATTATGTTCTAAAAATTCACCATTTCAAATTTCAAAAATCCCTGATGTTGGTGCTCAATTTAATCTCGTCCCTTTTGCTCTAAAAAATTTCCCAATCTGTCTAGTTCGTCGCATTTTCTATCTCCCTGTATTGATGCATGAAAGATATTTCCTTCATTTAGTTTCCATGATTAGTCCTTTTCTTTGTTCAAGGATCACATTGAGTCCATATATTGTTTTTCTTCTCTCTGTCCATGAGAAAGAATTTTTAATTTGAGTGTAAATTTGGGTTTTTCCCCTTCTATTTTTCCACAGTCATGTTTTGTTTTCCCTATTAATTTTTTTCACAACATCCATGGAAATGTGGTCCTTTCTGATTTGATGCAGCCCGTGGTTATTTTTGGTGAAATTTTCCACTTTATTCATATTTGTAAAAAAATACGAAATTGGCCTTGTGGCCCTGATAGTCTTTGATTTGTTATTCAGAAATTATGAAGTGGCAGGGAAAAAGTCTTACTTTGACCCTGAAGAAGGACACGTGGCAATTTTTCATGTTACAAGTGGGAAGGTGGGTAGGTGGAACATTTTGAAGTATCTGGCCTCGTTGTACAAGGAAGCAAAGTTAGGAAATAACCCACAACTCCACCAGGGGCCACATCAAAAGTTAGAATCAGAAATGTGTGTCACCGGGGCATTTTTAAACTATAAGGCCCACTTGAAATTCAAATATTGGACACGTGAATGACCAACGCTTATTTAAGGATCTGCCTTTAGGTCCTACCTTAGCAGTTGTGCCAAGGAGACACCTAGAGGCCTCCACTGGCTCCTCTCTATACTTGAATTTTTAAACAACTTTCTAAGGCCTGGGACACATGGAGGGCCAACACCTGTTTACGGACCTACCCTTGTAAATAATTTTGAATGAGTGCTAAAGGGAAATGTGGAGGTTTCCACTAGATCCTACCCATACTTAGACTTTTCAATGACCGAAGACAATTTCTTGGACCCTAGGCACGTGGCGCCTTATGCTGGTCCTTAAACTCTTTCAAAAAATTTACCGATCTAAGACACCTATTGAGCCCGCGATTGTTTAAGATCTCTATTTTTGGGCACCATATCAAAAATGTGCCCAACAAACACGTTGAGGCTTCTGCTGCCTACTTTTTATACTGATACTTTTTCAAAGGCCAAAAGGAAATTTTCTTGGGCCCAGGGCACATGGAAGGCCTGTGCTTGTTTGGTAACTTTTCTCTATACTTCACCTTCGCAGTTGCACCAAGGAAACACATGGAGGCTTCCACTGATTCCTATTTGCACTTGGCCAACTTGGACTTGCAGTACAAGTATGTGGAATAATTCGTGTGCAGATATTCATTTCTGAGAGGCACAAATGTAGGCATCCATGTGAGGGAACTCATTTGTTAAGGTGTTTCCTCGAGGGAAAAAAGGATTGCTTCTCAGATCTAGCTATATAGAGTCACCTAAAAATGATTAAAATGGGGGTTTATCACATGACAGAATAAAAATATGATTATAAGGACTATCAAAAGGCTATAGCATGGCATCTTGGTCATGGTTGAAGGTCTAAGAAATGTGACGAGTTCATGATTTTTCCACCTGTTAGCTTTGGGTGTAAATTTGTTAAACATCACTTTCTGAGACAAATTGATAACAAGCAAAAGATTCCTCTAATATTCTTCTTTTTTAGGGGAAAATTTGGGATAAGTGAGCCATTGAATTGTATAAATGTAATGAGGATACTCTTGTAAATTTTCGGGGTTTAATTTTTAGGAGGAAATTTGAGAAATCCCATCTTCCTGAGAGACCATCTGAGAAACCTATTAATTTCTTATGTTTTAGATTTCAATCACGTCAAGATGGTTGCAAGTGTACAACCATTGAAAAGCTATAAGATTGTTAAATAAACTTTCCCCTGCTGATGAATCTGATAAATCTTGAATTAATCTATGTTGATCTTGGTCAAAATTATGTCTGCTTTTATTTCAGAAAGTCTTTCAAATAGTTTTTCTTGTTTCTGTTGCAATCTTATACTAAAATATCTTTGAATCGCATAGGATCTCATCCTTGTGAAATTTTAGTGGCATTTGTGATTTGATTATGAAAAGATCCTTCATCCTGTAATGAGATAAACATTTAAAAATCACTTTAATGTCATTTTGTTCATAAAGATTGTCTTTAAGCCTTTGAGTGTATCTTAGGCATGAGGAACCAGGGGTCTTTAATATTTAATTTATTCTTTAGCTCGAGCCTTCGTGTTGAATTCTCAAAGATTGTGTGAAACCGTGAATATTTGGGCCTCCATTGATGCACACCTTCTTGTTTAAGGAACATTTTAGCTATTCTGAAGCACTATCTCATTTATTTTTCCAATTGTTATGAATGTTCTCAAATATCTATAAAAATAAAGTTTATCATTCTTAATCTCCCAACAAAAATTATTCTAAAACAATGAATTCTACCTAAGCTTTCCCTGTTTTCCCTATACGCCCACAAATGAATAAATTCTACTACCAAAATATGCAGAACAAATTAGGATTCCGTAATGTCTTTAGTAACCTTAACCTTGTTTAGATAATATCACCAGTCATTAGAAGTGACAACTCATGTGAGTTAAATTGTTGTGCATTCATCATATTTTCTCAAAGTCCCCTGAAAAATTTGTGTGAATAAGGACCTCTTCATGTCCTTCACCAACAAACATTATAAAACGGGTCATCTCACCCTGGTTGAGAGGCACGACCTAAAGTAGTGAGGATATATCAAATCCTTAATGAAGGTGCTATCCATTTCTCCAATGCCTGAGTGATAAAGTGTCAGAAGAATCCCATCCCCAACTACAAAATGTCTCATATTGTGGTTTTTCTATCCCTAGGCATTCTGCCAAGTTGCGTGATGCTTCTCGGACCCCGTGGGAGAATCAATTTTGATACCAACACCATAATGGAGCCATTGGTGGGGATTATTTGAACTCTAGGATCTATTTATGCAGTAATAACACCAAGAATGACACTATTGTCGGATATCATTTGAACTCTAGGATCTATTTGTGTGGCTACAACACCCAGAATGGTGCCATTTCTGGGGATTATTTGAACTTTGGGATATATATGTGCGGCAACAACACCCAAAGTGGTGTTGTTTCTGGGGATTATTTGAACTCCAGGATCTATTTGTGTGGCAATAACACCCATAATGGCATTGTTTCCGGGGACCTTCAAAGTCATTGTTATATTTGGCCCTGCTAATGTTTCTTACTTGTTCATTATGTAGTATTTGTAATTTCTAGTGGTTATTGCACTAAATTTATATCATCAGTGATAAATACTGGTAATTGAAGGTCATATCTACTAAGATTTGTAGGAATTAAGTTTTGGTAAATATTTGACAAGTCATTTATTATGAATTTTCACAACTAAGGTGAAATTCCTTCGTGGTGACTCCATGTTGATTTAAATATTGATAAATACTAGTCCCTTAACCTGTATTAAGTTAAAGCTGTCACTAATATTTCCAAAGCTATAAGGAAGAATATCTTTCTTCACTAAAGACCCGACAAGAAAGTTGTTTCAAGAACTAGGAAAGACAAATTCAAAAGGGAAAAGATTCTTGAAAGTTGTTGGAGATCAGGAATCAAGAAAATAGTATATGCATTGTGGAAAGTGATCAACCTACGGTTGAGGATTACCATTCTTCTTCAATTGATACTGAATCAGGTAATTTTTTATATAGAATTGAATTCTCCAATTGGAGAGAGGGCCTTCATTTGTGTCTTGATAAGTGTGCTTCTCTAGTCTGTCACTTTGTATTTCCAAAGTTGATAGGGTCTCTCCATGAAATAGAGTCTTTAGAGGACATTCATTTTGAAAATTATACTGCTATGTTCCAAATACCCCTTGTCCCTCATCATTATGTTTCTCCTGTAAGATCACCATCCTCAAAATCAATATTTCCTAACCCCCACCTAAACCTCCATTTGTTGTCAATACTTTTGTTCCTCTAGATTTTAGAGGTATGGTTGGACATCTAAATGTGGTACCACAAGGTGTTAGAAATAGACTGCCTAAATTTCAAGGTAATAATGTTATCACTGGCGATCAGCATTTAAAACATTTTTTCAATATGATGGAAGAATTTGAGATTGAATTTGAGGATGTGTATATAAAACTATTTATTCATACTCTTGAGGAGGATGCACATGACTGGTATAAGTACTTTTCCAGATAAATCAATAGATTCATGGTCAGAAATGAAAAATGCTTTTAGATTGTAATATGGAGATAGAAGACAGATCCTAGGTTTCTTTTGTCTGAATTTGAAAATATTAAAAAGAATCCTAATAAATTTGTCTCATGAATTCTATACAAGGTTTGATAAGACCTTGAATAGGCTACCTGTAATCTTGAGGCCAAGTGATGTTTCCTATCTGATAAAATATTTTGATGCTTTTGAACAAAAAGGCTTCCTATTATTTAAGGGAGAAAACCCATAGGAACTTTGAGGCAGACCTTCACCATAGATTTTCAGATTGAAAACAATATAAAATTAGTTGGTAAGCCTCACTAAGAGGGAATATATCAAGCTAATCAATCTAGAGGAGCCTTAATAACAGTAATTCTGTGGACCTAGAAGAGGATGGTAAAAACATTGGTTGGAGATGTTAAGGAGATGTCTTATAAATTGGCTAGAGTAGAGAAGGGGATTTGAAACATGGTTCCCAAGGTCAGAATAAACCAAAAGGTCAAGAAATATTTGAAAATCATCCCAGGAGTGATCAGATAGATCAAATGACAGGGGTAAAGGGGACCTAGTGCGATCAAGAAATAGACATCCCCAAGCCCATGAAAATAGAATCGTGCATGATCCTTTGACTAGCAGAGTTACTGTTGTGGAAGAAGCCAATGAAATTGAGTGTTGTGACATATTTTTCTTTCCACATGCCCCATGTTATGAAGAAAAATAATTTGAGGAAGCTAGTGATGACACTAATGATGATGTGTGCATGATGGGGTGCTCTAGAAGTTCACAGCAGGGAGAAACCTCAACTGAATTAATAAGAGTTAAAACTGCTATAGATTTATGGGATTGCATTCACCAGGGATTACCCCTTCCTCCCTCTCATACTTTTAAAATAGATATGGTATAATATTTTAAATTTCCTAATAATGATTTTGAATACTTCAGGGAATTAATGATTAAAAAGTATGATGGAGGAATCCCTTCTGAGGAGGATAGGCTGTTGTTAATGAATTCTTTAGTTGCCCAAGAAAAAATAATATAACACTAGGAGTAAAGTTTTCGAAGGGGAAAGGCCTTAGGCCAAACCAAAAAATCCATTTCTCACCAATATATCTATAGAAACTCCTAAGAAAGATACATCTGGAAAATGCCTTGTTACCCCACACATAACTGGCATCACAGTCCATGCTCAGAACGCGAAAAAACATTTGTTGTCAAATGAGTTTGTCAGTCTTCCTCAAAATGGCTCCTTGCCAAAATACATTCCTTATGACATTTCCCAATTCTTGATTTAGAAAAATATTTCTATTCCAATTGCTGAGTTGCTTAGGATTCCTGAGCACAAGAAAAGGTCCTTTGTATTTGGGATTGAAAGAGGAAAATATTACCCAAGGCATAAATGTAAACAATGTTAAGAATCCTCCTACCATTACAGAGTTTGAAAAACCCCAAGTACTAGAAGAACTAGGTGAGCCACCTAAAGTATATTTGGGAACATCGTTGGTTGAGTCCCAGCTGAATGTAGATCCATTTTTCAGTACTCTGATTATTAGGGACAAGGTGTTACACAACTGTATGTTTGATTCTGGAGCACCATGCAATGTTATGCCTCTTGAGGTCATGAATGAAATAGATATCAAAGTGACAACAGATTATGGGAAGTGCACTACCATGGATTCCAAAGAGGTGCCACTAGTTGGATGTGTCAAGGGTTTTATATTGCGACTTGCAGCATACCCAGGTAAAAACTTAACACTATATGTTGCTATTGTTGATTGCGCTGCCAAATGGGGAATATTGTAATCAAGAAAATGGGTTGCTAGTGTGGGTGGGAGTGTATAAATGGATATGTATTTTGAAACTATACCTATTGAGGGAAGCCTTGTAAATTTGTATTGTGAAAAGAAGATGTTACATCTCATTGAGGATCCCAACAATGCTTCCTATGAAGTGTTATACATTTTCATTAATGCTGATAATGTTTTTGGATTTGCTGATGGTAAAGAGCACAAAATTGATCAATGGAAGTCTCTTAAACAAGTAGGTTCTCCTTGGACTTTGTTATTTGATGAATCTTTATCTAAATTTTGAAATGCTGTTGGTATTGTTCTAATATCTCTAGGCTAGGAAGAGTTTTCTTTTCTTTTAAACTCAAATTTGAGTGCACTAACAATATTGCAGAATATGAAGCACTATTATTGGGTTTAAGAATTTCTTGGAAATATGGTGTTAGAGACATCATTGTTAAAGGAGATTCAAAGCTAATTATCAAGAAGGTTAGAAAACTCTATGCAACAAAAAATTAGAGAATGAAGTAGTATAAGCATGTAGTCTGGGATTTCATTGAAATGTTTGACTCCTTCAACATAATACATCACAATAGGAAGTGCAATACTCTAGCGGACATATTGGCCGTAGTGGGGTCTAGATTTTTAAAATTGTACTGTATCCTCCTTTTTTGAGTATAATGTTGAGATATTAACTAGGCCATATGTTCTTGAAAATATTAAACACTGACAAGTTTTTGAAGATGATGCCCAGGTGAAAAGGTTTTTGTAGAACCAAGGAGAATTTTCCGATCAACGTATTTATTGAGAGCCAATGGTTATTGCAACTGATCAAAAGGATAATTTATTTGGCAAAGACATCATTTAGTTGAAGACTAATACTATTCCCAGAGGTTTGATAGCACTTGAATCAAACTTTGATAATGTTGATTGAATTTTCAATAGACACATGTCATCCTCAAGGGATGTTGAAGAGCACGACCTCGGCACAAAGGATAAACCACATAAGATCTTTATAGGTAGAAATATGAGCAAGGAAGAAAAGTAATTCTATGTCCAATTGTTTAAGAAATACAAAGACTGCTGAGCATGGTCTTATTCTGAACTGAAAGCAACCAGGAAAGGGCAACAATGCTATGAGTGAATACATGAAATCAAATATGGGGGTGACCAGGAATCAGGGAGGGGGGCACCATATCTACTTTTATGGGGTTTTTCGGCTTTTCGATTGGGTCCTAGTCGTTAAGTGAGCAATTTTTGTTGGTTTCTCAGTTCAAGATATCTGGGGGATTTTGTCATACATTTGTTCATCACCCATCATCATCCATTATAGCTGTGATTCGAGTGACTATCATTGCATCAATCGATTTCTATAGCAGAATAGAAAGAGTCTCTTGTTCTTGCACAAAACTCCATAGAGAAGCTGCTGCCATCCCCGATCTAGTGCTAGATGTTGAGTGCTCAATTTAATCTCACCCTGTTCATTCAAAAACATCTAAGTTCACATGATTTGAAGTTTTCTCTGTCTTCCTAGGATTTATGCATGACAATCTTCAAGGTCATTCATCATGGTTTCTGTAAAATCAGTACCTTTCATAAATTTGGTCATAGATATCACAGGTTGTGTGTCCACAATAGAAACTTTTATCGTTTCCATGTCGATGAGGAAGAAGTACCCTCTTCCAAATTTGGGCAATGATGTTACAATTGGTTTTCCCATTCGGAATTATTTTTCCACAATCGATTGTTTTGTCTGGTTCCCTAATCAGGTGGTTTTGTCCCAAGGAATCCATGGATAAAATCAAGACTTCCTTTACTAATTAGATGTGGCCCGAAACAGGTCTGTTTAGGTGAGAATTTTCCACTTTTGGTCTAGTGAATATTGTGAGCCAAATACCAAATTGAGCCATGGATGTAGCTTTCTAATAGCTATCTGATTAGTTACTTCATTACTGTATATGAAGATGGCAAGGAAAAATTCTTACTCTTGACCCAAAAGGTCACGTGACTAGTTGCAACACTGTATACAAGCGGGAATGTTGTTAAGATGTGGTGGAACATTTTGAAGTTTTTTACCTCTTTGTACAAGAAGTGTCATTTTAAAAGTTATGAAAGATAAGCTTCTTGGACACACTCCGTCAAAGGCCCACAGGGGTCAAAAGTTAGATCCTGGAAAGGGTATGAGTCACCAGAAAAGTCCCTATTCTAAGAACTAAGAAGGTCCGAATTAAAACTCAAATCTTGTACACGTGGAGGGCTATTAGACTCATTTGAGGATCTACCAAATTTTCTGAACTACCTATCCCAATCACTAGCAAGTTGAAGCCAAGATGAAAGTATCACATGGGAAGAGGAAGCTATTCCCCAGATCCTCTCTATACTTGAATTTTTCAAGAAGAATTAAATAATTCCATGGGACACGTGGAGGGCCCGCACCTATTATGGGGATGCTACACCTATATGTTTACTTTTTCTTGAAGAAGCACCGAAGGGATCTTTCATGTTACAGGAGGATGATCCACTGGATCCTAAAGCCCATACTTATATTTTTTAACGGCTGAAGAAACTTTCTCGGACCCTAGAGCTACATGGCGCCTATCATGCTGAAGTCCATAATTTTCTTTGGTGAAAGAAAAAAATGTTGTTCAGACTGAGCACATGTGGTGAGCGTGCAAAGTCATTGTTTAGGATCTCCACTTTCATGGTGCACCATATCCTACCAGAACTGGAGGTTTCACCAAAGAAACATGTGGATTGGATAAATAAATGGCAAGATTTTTATATTGAGATTTTTTCAAAGGTCAAAATGAAATTTTACTTAGGCTTTTAGGGCATGTGGAAGGCCCGCACATGTTTGGCAGAGACTTGAAATCTGTACTTCACCTTTGTAGTTAAACTAAGTTGAAGAACACATGGATGACTGTCCTTGAAAAACTAAGAAATTCATGAATGGTCCACTTGGACATCAACTTGGATCTCACAGCATCTAGGTAGTGCCCTGAACATTAGCACGTACATAGATATTCATTTCTAAGAGGCACTTAATGTTAGGCTTCCAAAAAATGTGAGAGCACTCATTTCTCAAAGGCGTTAGCCTCGAGGGACCAAAAGCGAGTTCTCTTATCAGATCCAGCTAGTGAACATGAAGCCACCAAAAATAATGATTGATCTCCATGGAGGAGTTTGTGGGGGCTTCATGATAGAATAATGTAATGAACTCAAAAGGAATGTCAAGGGAAGGTTATGCTGGTGGCCATCTCTAGCCAAGGTTGACAGGTCTATTGGTAAGAAAATGTGACCAAGTTTCCATGCACTTTGTCAGGTAGATTGGCAGCTTTAGGGTGTAAATCTTGTTGTAACATCACTTTCTAATTGAGGCCCCTTTAAATTAGTGGGGGATTGACATGCAATAGGGAGATTCCTCGAATCCTTCTTGTTTTTGGAGGCCAAAATTTGGGATATTAGTGAGTGATTGAATTTCTATCACCAAGTGAAACGAGGATAATCTTTCCAATAGTTAGGAAACCCACAAAATTCTTATCGATTTCATTTTGAGATTATACCGATCTTCCAGATTTGAGAGTACCATCCGAGAAACCTAGTTAATCTAATTGTGCCACAAGATTTGATCATGTCTAAGACCTTTGGTTGCGATGTGTACAAGCATATGGGATCAAGCTTTGTGATATGCTTCCAATTATAACTTTCCCCAAGTTGATAAATGGACTAACCAGATCTCCAACAATAAAAATTTGTGTTAAGATAACTTGGGCAAAATCTGTGGTCTTAAACTTATTGCAGAATGTGGGGTCAGAAGTTGATTTTTGAGGTATCCTGTTACAATCTTATGTTCAAATCCCTCTAGAATCACATAGAATCTCATCCTTGTGATATGTTTAGTATGGCATTAGCAATTTCATTATGAGAAGATCCTTTATCCTGTAATGAGATAAACAATTTTAAATCACTTTACTTGTCATTTTGTTGATAAATATTATCTGTAAGCCTTTGAGTGTATCTTGGGCATGCGGAACTAGGGGTCTTTGATGTTTTATTGAGTCTTTAGCTTGAGCCTTTGTGTTAAATTCTTGGAGATTGTGTGAAATCGTGTAAATTTGGGCCTCCATTGATGCACGCACACCTTCTGGTTGAAGGAATATTTTAGCTATTTCGAAGCTTTTTGTCATTTAGCTTTCCAATTTTTGTGAAGTCTCTCAAAGATCTGGTATAATCAATTTTATCCTACTTAATCTCAACCAAAATTACTCAAAAACAAATGAATCCATCCTAAACTACCCTTTTTTGCCTTGTGTGTCCACAAATGTATAAATTCTACTACTAAAATATGTAGAAGCAATCAAGATTCCATAGTGTCTTTAGTAACCTTAGCCTTGTCTAGGAAATATCACCATTCTTTAGAAGTGACAACTCCCGAGAGTTAAATTGTGGTGCATTGATCATATTTTCTTAGGGTCCCCTTTCAGATTTGTGCAAAGAAGGATATCTTCGTTCTCCTTCACCAATAGAGGTTACAAAATGGGTCCTCTCACCCTGGTCGAAAGGCACGACCTAAAGCAGTGAGGATAGATCAAATCCTTAATGAAGGTGCTATCCATTTCTCTGATGCCCGAGTGATAAAGAGTCAGAAAAATCCCCTCCCCAGATAAAAAATGACTCATAATAAGATCTGTTTGTCTCTCAGTTTCTTGCTAAATTTTTTATGCTGCTCAGTTTCCAAGGGAGAATCAATTTGGATACCAGCACATAGATCTCATTTTTTTTTATCTTAAACACTCAAATTGTAACATGCTTGAATTTAGTTGAGAAAAAATATTGATAGACATGTGTTTAATAATAGAGGAATGCATCACATTTGTTTCATTGTGTGATAGCTAAAAATGAGTTTCCTTTCCTTCCAACAATTCTAGAGTCTCACAACTCTAGAGTAGAGGTCACCAAGTGATCGACAGTTATAATGTTTGAAAATTCAAAAAATATGAATGCATAAAAAATTTGATGATTAATTTTCAATTTATGAATATAATTTTTGAAATTGTAATAATATAAATACCTATAAAGCTTTTGATCATTATTTTAGCAACTGAAAAACCTAAATTTGAAATTTTTTGTTAAAAAACCAATTGAAAAATATAGATCTAAACCACTCCAAAATCAATGGTGACTATAGGGCCCCTTCATTTTAGGGGTATTATTGTGGTTTTCATCACTTAGTTTGACATTAACAAAATCTTTGGTAGGATCATTCATAAAAGTACACATTCTTGAAGTGCAACCAAAAATAATATCTCAACTAGAATTTTATAATCCTATTCGAATCATTGTAAAAAATAAAGTTTTTCAAACCTTACAACAAGGCTATTTGATTCATGAATCAACTCATCTAGTTATTTTTTATTACATGCAATAAACCATTCTTTTGTAGCATAAGGAGTTGGGATTTTGATATCACTTTTAAATTAGTCATATTCAATGATATAGCTGATGTTAAACCATGGTTGAGTGATATATATTCTTCCTAATTTTGGGTATAATCAATAATAACACAAAAAAGTGTTACTAAATTTCTATTATTGTCTTCCATCATAAATCTCATTGCAACTATATGGAAACCATGAACGTATAATGTATAAAATACAATCATAGTGTCAAATATCAACCATATACAACTGAAAAAATTAGTCAATTAATAATAGAATAATTATGTAATTTATACCAGATAGATATGAATTTGATTTATTTAAAATTAATTTACACATTTTGTGGAAGTTCCCCTTTCAAATCGGAAATCACATCTCTATATAAGTTTTGTGTAATAACTTTCACTGATCTCAACATTTCTCTCAAGTTTTTAAAATAACTACAACAAAGTTAGAAAGTAATATATTAATAAATCTAAAGCCTTAAACCTCAATGTGAACAATTTGTTAACAAGTGCTCCTCAAATAGTTTCTATCATGCATTATTTGCATCAACAAACATTTGTCTCATTTATCCCACACAAACTAAGATATAACTTCCCATTTCTGACTCTAAACACATTTAATCCATTATTTTTTAGTTTAGCATACAAGTACAATTAGTGCCATAATTTTTAAGTTTAACATATAATCTAATATTTGAGGGAAATGGTTTTCTATATCTCCGGATCTTTGGGATGAATGGGCTTAAGTGCAGTCCTGTACATTTTAAATATAACGTAGAATGAGTTTCAAAAATGCATATATAGTACAACTGTTACCAAAAATAGTTTTTTAGGTGTAAAGTAGTTGTTGGATAGGGATATCTAGTAACTACTTTGCACCTAACATGTTAGGTAGAAATTTTAATGTTATATTTGTGCTTTATTATTAGAAAATATTATGTCAAAAACACTTCATTGAAAGAAACATTTACCAGATGGGAAATCCCCATGGGATAGCCTAGATATGAATTTAAAGTTAAGCATCTAGATATATAATCAAGTATGTTGGATACTAACATATTTGAAGATTAAGGATGTGTTGAGAGGGGTATATGATAAGTAAAGTATCCAAATCAACATGGATTATACCTCTCCATAATTCTTTTCCTTATGAATCTATAAAAAATCCACAAAATGCATGAGTTTCTTGATCTCAAAGTCACCAACTATGAAATGACATGAAAAAGTGTTATGAATGATATATCATTAGTAACTGAGACCCTTCATACCAATGGTTAGAATCCATAAATATTTGGAGCCTTTTATACTATATACTCATTTCAACACATACTTATCCTTTAAAGCTAATAATATCCAAACTATTTAATTATATATCCAGCTAGTTATCTCTAAATTCATCTTAAGTCTTATTCAAATTGGAGGATTCAATATTTTTCTAGGTATATGAGATTGAACACTTTTATATTTTTCTTGTATTGTATCGAAACACTTTAAAATTTAAGGAAATTGATGAAAGAATTAAATCTCAAATACAAAACCAACATGATATCTAGATAATATTTTATACCTAACATGTTTAGTGGAAAGCTTCCTAACCCTTACATACCTGACCACCCCATGGTGATGTCATAATTGGTAAAGGTTTATTTCATTGAATTTTTTTCAATGATAAAACATGACATAAATAATTTTAAATAAAAATCACAACTCTAACATTACACTGCCTGCCTGACATGTTAGGTGAAAAGTAGTTTCTAACTAGTCCGTTCCATTGTGTATTAGCCTTGAGATTAATTCAAACATGAATCATTAAGAAAACCTTTCATGTTCAAGTACAAAACAACATTAATATCAATGTATAGACTAATTGCAATTGTATCCATCTTGTGGCCTTGATTATTTTGATATATTGATGGAAAAATGAAAAAAACCCTATCATGATGTAAGATCACAAGAAACCTCAATAGGTAATTTTGTCAAACATTTCATAATAAAATTTTTGATGGGGTATTCAAATAATTTTTTGTAATAAATAATTTTGGTAAATAGTTATAGTATTAAGAAATCTCAACTAGTTAAAAGCGTGAAAAATAAATAGTTATAGTATTGACTAATTTAGCATTCACAATAAAATCTCTGATTAAAAACAACCCCCCGAATAAATCCGCATGGCCCTAAAACCGAAAAAATAATTTATCTCTATTTTTGAATGCATGGATGCTAAATTTATAACTCTAGTAACTTCAACCAAATAAAATTGTTTGTTATTTTCCAACATGCTATAAAACTATTTACATCCACATATCATAAAAGACAATGTTTTTTAGCAATTAAATATTAAAATTATATTTTCATATTGATAATTATGAGGAGTTTAGGAAAAATAGTCTGGTAAATATCTATCTTTTCAAGCTCAATGACCATATTAAATTTTATATCTCTATAAATTGGTAGGCAAATGAGGGGTAGAAATTTTTTTATTCACAAATATGCAAAAAAAATTAGTGACCACGTTAAATTTTAATCTTCATTTTGGAATTTTTCTCATTTTTAATCTAGAGAATTTTGGAAAATACTTCACAAATAATCTATATTATTTTTAATAGCCAAGATAATTTACATGCAACTTTTTGATTTTGGTTGGTTATTTTTCACAAAGGACCAAATTGGGACTAGGTTCGTGAGATTCCCTTCATGTATCTAATAGTCATATTTTGAGCCATCTTAGAGTAGAAAGTAATCATATATTTTAGGTGAATAACATCACCGTATGTAGTAATATTGGCATCCATGTGAAACTACCATAGTTACATCAGATACCTTCAACTTAGACACAACATTGAGATACCAAAAAAGTGTTAGTCACATAATTTGAATAAATAATCCATTATCCTTAAGGCTCCACATTTAACTAGTAGTTTAGGTGTGGAAAATAGAGAGAATAGTCAAGAGACCATACAACTATCCTTAATGATACAACATCCATTCAATTTAGTTAGGATCCTCTTTTAAATTCCACCACTCCAGTAAAAATGCATAACCAACTTAGAGTGAAAAATAAAATGGTTGCAAATAATCCCGATTCGAATACTTTTGTGCATAATTTGAGATCCATTGTGCTTTTTTAGGAGATAAAAAATATAGGTTTATAAAAAATGTGGGGATTCACCAGTAAAGTTACAATATACATTTGAAAAATATTGCCAAAGTTTCAAGGAAATAATACTGACGATTTCAATATTGTGTGTGAAGATGTGATGATTAATTTGTTCATATTTACATTAGAGAAAAATTCACATGATTATTTTAATTCCCTCCCCAATGATAGTATTGAATCTTCCTATAAGATGAAGCAAAAATTTAAGCTCTAGTTTGGGGATAAAACTGATCCATAATTTCTGATTAGTGAATTTGAAATTACAAAGAAACATCATGATTGTATTCAATATTTTAATGGTAAATAAATAATACTATGTTAATAATTCTTGATAATGTCAGATCAAATGATGTAGCATGTTTAATAAATTATTATGAATATTTTGATGCAAATGTTGGTTTGTGCCACAAAGATAAGGGTCTAGTTAATTTCAGATAGGCCTATTTCATGAAAATCATCATTGAAAAAAATATTAGAGCCACTGGAAAACCTATCAAAAGAGGTGATGTAAATCTTGTCCTACCTAATGAAAAGAAACCAATAAGTGGTTCATTATGTGTTGATGAAATTTTGGATAAAATGATAGGAGATTTGAAAGAGCTATCTTATAGAGTAGCTCACAATGATATATGGTTACCTCAAATGTAAAATAAGAATTACACTAATGAAAAATGACATAATTAGGAGAGAAGGCCTACATATAAATGATATTTTTATGAATGAAATAATTCAATTTATAAAGATAAAATGCATGAGTATAAGTATAGTGAAGGGGAGATGTGAGATTCTCTTGTTGCTATTATTGATGAGATCAATTAGATTTATAATTTTTAATGGCATGAGGATTATTTACTACCTCATCCCTCTTGTACTGTTTTTGCATGTGTTGATGAGGATGTTTAAAATGATCAGGAGAGGTTATAATCATTTTATATGATAGATTTATGTGATGACCAAATTAGTGTGACACATAATTATTAGTTTTCTGCTCATAATTTTGAATATGTGAGAGCTCAAATGATTAGGAAATATAATGGTGGGAGACCATTATATGAAGATATATTTTCTATCAATAATGTTTCTAAGTCTTAGGTGAAAAGTGATTGTAATTTGAGATGTAAGAAAGATTAGGAAAATAAAAGACCTCTAGGGAATTATCAAATAAAATTTAAGAAGAATAATGTTAGTCAAAATAAAGAGCTCGTTGCTCCTCCTAAAAATAAGAGATTCCTTTTTAGTTGACCAAGTAGAGAAAGATTACAAAAAATTTAAAAGGTAGGTATCCCCTTCTCACTAGTGTGGTTAATAAGGAAGTTATTTGTAAAATTCCCGTTGAAAATGAAATATAGAGCATGAAGGTGAGTATGATGTTCCAAGTAGAAGTACTACTTCATATTTTTATTTGCAACAATCACTTGCACAAGCCCTCACCTCTTTTATACTTGATGTTGATGTTGCACATTGCCTTCTAATACGCTCCTAACCAACTAAAACATGCATGATCTAGCTATTATTTTTATTCAGTGTAAAATCATAGTCTTTTTGATTGAGTTTCTATGCATCCCTTAATATAAGAATATATTTTTTCCTTCCTTGGTGCCTAACATTATTCTCCTTTATATGCCTCTATTATTGAAAAAATAAAATAATTAAATGAATAAGTAGATGATGTACTTGATATTTATTTGGGTATAATGCTAAATGAAATTTAGTTGGATGTGGATCCATTTTATACCTATTTACTTATGAAAAATTAGTTATTGCACAATTATATGTTGGATTCAAGTTCGTCTAATAAAATTATGCCTCTTTTAACCATGAATGATCTTGGTATAAGAATTTATATAGCATATGGAAAATGTTATGCTTTAGATTCAAGATAAGTGTACATGGTGGGATGTATGATAGGTATGGTGTTTCAACTCATTGCTTATCCCAAGAAGTTCCTTGCAATTATTGTTGTTCTTGTTCATTATCCTCATGAGTGGGGAATATAAGTGTCATGAAGCGGGCTTCATTTTTTGGTGGCATTATTCATATGGATACGTCTTACGCCACCATTATACTTGATGGAGAACAAGATTTTTTTATAGAAAAGAGGATGATGCATTTGATTGAGGATCTAAAAAGAGTGTTGAATGAATAATTCTATACTAATGTAATATATATGTGGAGAAATTGTAGGGAATACTTATTTTATTGAAAATTATATTGACCTGAATTGTTTTCCATAGGTTAGTAATGTTCATATTTTTGAATTATGGAGTATGTGCTTTGAAAAAACATGTTATAAAGAAGGGGGATATGATGTTTGTGTTATCCATAGGGAACTACATTTAAATTTCATGTGCAAGATAGGTTTTGAATGCATGAATGACGTGGTTGAGTATGAAGCTTTGTTGAATGGTTTGAATTTTTTTTCCAAGTTTAAAATTAAATAAATTATTGTAAGTTGAGATTCATAGTTGGTTGTGTAGTAGGTGAGAAAATGATATGCAATTAAGAAAAGAGGATCAAAGAGTACACAAATGCTATTTAGGACATGTTGGAACTTTATAATTATTTTAACATTATGCATGTTGAGTGGTTGATAAAATTTTTTATAGAATTTTAATACCCAAAACTATCTATCAACACTCCAATTTATAGAATTTTTAGAGGAGAGAGAAATAGGGAGAAAGAAAAATCCCAAAATATATCCTTCAACCACTTTAAAAATCTAGTAATTGGAGTTAAATAATTTTCTTCTTCTTGCAAAAGGTTCCCCATATTGTCCCATAACTTGCAGCAGTTAAATATGTCATCCCATGCTTCATTACTGCATCCCAACTACCAAATAAAACATTACTTTGAACCTGGCCATATTTTCACAAAAAACACCATATATTTTTCATCCAATTCTATATTTCTTGATTTCTGTGCATTGGTCTCAAAACCATGATTCCAAAAGTACCAATATTGTGTGTTTTCGTTGAGAAATACAAAAGTTATGACCTTTTGAGTGTAGACAGGTATTTTGGGTATGCTATGCGTTTCTGTCATTTAATGGGAATGAGTGTTTAATTTTCTAAAATTGAATATGTTTCATTTATTTTTGTAGAGGATGTCGTGCTCATTACAGAAAGTCAAATTTCATTAAAATAAGAGCTTCGAGTCAAAATTTATGGCCATTTCAAGTTCTAGATCTTATTTGCATTTTTTTCCTTTGAATGCGTACATGACGACCATTTTAGGTCCTGGTGTCCCGAATGTCCCTTATGTGACTTGGGTTGAAAACATCTACTTCACTCCCATCACACTTGACCCACTTTACAAATCGGATAAGTTGGAAATATAAAGTTTTCAAGGAACTCATGTCACGCTTGTTCCTTCGTTGATTGGGCCATGAGGTTCATTAACCTCCACTCGGCCTGTGTCCTTTTGTGATTGGCTATTTCTATGATGGGGGGCCCACATGTCCTATTGTTCCAACTATCTGGTGGACCGCACATGACAAAAACTTTATGTTTTTATGATTTCCCTTGTTTACGGTGATTTCATTCCTGCGGGTCTCGATTGTCCCGATGTCCCATGGACCACTTCAGACAATTCGACCCAACTTTGCCAATTCCTTTTGCTTTCAGCCATTTTGGGAAAATTAGGTTTTCGACTCCTGACTATCCCAACTGTACCTATGCAATCTGAGCCAAAAAAACCCAACTTTACTACATTTGACTGTCTCCTTAGCATTTTAGGCCTGAATTTGGTACGATGAACCTTGGTATGATCCAACTTGGTACCATCTACAGCCCTCAAACCCAATTTACATTAAACTAGGCCGACAACCTCATTTTTTCAGATTTTTGCAATTTTTTACTAACTCCTTGGATTTTTCTTAGACATGGGAGTTAGAGAAAAGAGGAGAGGTACCCTAAAAATTCTAATTTTTACCCACAAACCATTTCAAATTGTTTGAGCCTAAAGAATTTGCATAAGTTACAAAATTTACCTTGAGGGTGAATTTCAGATAATAGGTAATCATTGGTAATTTTATACCATTACATGGATTTTTCTTAATACATCCACATCCAAATAATTTCACTTCACTCCAAAAATTTATAAAATAGAAATGGCAGGATTTATTATATCATAGGCTTCTCTTGGTCTTGTTGAATTGAAAAGAAATCCATCTATCTATCCACCCAAAAAAAATATTAAAAAAATATTGTTAGACTACAGAGAAATGAACAAACATTTTTACAATATAATTACATGTTCGGCCTGATGAGAAAGTAGGTACAATCAGTGAAGTTATTTTTCACTGTAAAGGCTACAAATTAATTGTCATTTGTAAAGGATGACTTATAAATGTGGAAATTTTTTGAGTGTGATGATTTTGACGTAAAACCTTGTATTCACAATTTATTTTCTGATAGGATTTCAATTCTATTTGAGTATATGTCTTCAACATAAAAATAAATATGTAGGAATAACCTTTGGTGAATGGATTAATTAAATTTCTTTTCAAGTATGAAACAAATATTAGTGAACTTATCCTGGGGCATAGTTATATGGTAACATTGCTATTAATTTTTCCAAGTGATGTGTACATGGCTTTGATATGGATAGTGTATCATTCTTCTCGATTTGGTTTAGTCTTACCTCTCTTCCACTAGAGTCATGGGTCAAGTATGTTTTGTGTGAGATCACTGGTGCCCTTGATAGTTTTTTGGCCTTTGATTCTTCTACCATGGCATGTTCAATAATAATGAGCATGCTACATTTTCTGTTAATATTTCCCCTATTTCCCATCTACCCACTTCCTTTTCTCTTAAATCCAAGTTCGATGTTTGGGTTCAAAATATTGAGTATGAAGAGTCCCGTTCCTTTTGCATGAGGTGTAAAATGGGTGGAAATATGGTTGGGAACTATTCTATATCTAGTAAGGACTAGTGGAAGAAAAAACTTCATCTTTGTGGGGATATTGTTCATGTTGGCGGAATGGTAAGGGTAATGGTTTTGATCTCCTCTGGTGTGTTGGATTTATCGGCGACGGTCTATTTGGGCCTAGATACATTAACTATAACATAGTGGTGCCTTATAACCATGAGGTAATGTTACAATGTTTTGAGGATTTAGCTCCAATAGAGGATTTTTTGCAGTCTAGTGATGATTATGATTAGTAATATTTGGATAAAGAGTCGATTTTGGTTTCCTTTCAAAACATGAGTATGGAAGATAATGAGGTGGGGTCTCAGTGGGTTTTCCATTACTAAGAGGGGAGCCTTGAAATTTTTCTTGACAAAGAATATTATTTTTACCATAGCAAATCATACAAATCACTTGGGATACTCATGTTATATCTATAAGATCCCTTTCCCAAGTTACTTCTACCACATATAATTTCAAAGGGAAAAAATATCCTAAGTGTACCCGTAGTCTTAGCTTAAAGGACCACATCCTCCTCCTATAGTGTGTAGTACACATTTGAGGTCGAAGCCTCTTCTTGATTTGAATTCCTCTACTTAACCTCCTAATCATATCATGGGGTCAATTATATTTTAAAATATTGGTAAAGAGAGATATATAAAATTATAAATAAATAAAATATTTTTAATTATCATGAAACATTCACTTATTTTATCACAATAAAAAATGAAGACTTTTTCATGGCTTGAATTACAAGTTTCTTTATTTTCAAGTTTATTTATACCATATTTTTATATATAGAATATTTTAAAATCTTTACGCAGATGCATTCATTGAGGTATGTGATAATGATGCAAGATACACCATACACTATAATGATTATAGGTTTTTGATCTCACATTTTCCTAGTAGCATTGCTAATCTAGGGGAATGTATACACTATCATGTGATATTATTTCATTAATTTAATTTAATTTAATTTAGATATCAATGTCCACTGAAGACCAAGAATGGCCTATGGGATAGAAAAATACAAACCAAGCACCAAAATAGAAAAGGAGTGCCAAAAAATCTCTAGAAATAAAGATAAAGAAACAACAAATCAACCATTAGAAGGTTACAAATCATGAAACCAATAGAAAGTGCATTGTCTGACACATCTGGACAAGGTTGTCTACATATGAGATCTCTTAAGATTCCTAAAATCAATAATTTGGAAGTACAAAATATATTTCTATACTCATTTGTATTTGAGGACTCCAATTTGAGTGTTCTTTCCTGAATTAGAAGTATCTCACAAATAAATAAAGCTAAGCATTTCTGATCTTCATATCAAATGAGAATCATTAAAGATCCATTGGAATCTCTAAAAGATAATGATATCTTATATGGATTTCATAGTATATGGGACACTTTAATATAAAATGCTCTTCACTTTCAGGTTCTAGAAAACACAACTGAAAAATCTACTCATGTTATGGAAGGCTATGATCAAATTCCATCTAAAGAGGGTGAGAGAATATGCGGACTGAGTTAAAGGGATCCTTGGGCATGAATGGAAAAACATCTTCATGTATTTTGGTATTTCTTTTTATATTCCTAGAAGTAGGAATAAAATTGAAAATAGTCAAGAAGATTTGGTTTCAAAGGATCTTTTGGAGAAAACCATGTAACTTTCAAATAAGACTTAGTGATCTCCTCTCGTATACCCCTCTTAACTTCCTCTTTAGTGAGTTGAGAAGCATTAATAGAAAACCCAAGAGGAGGGAGTCTATCAATATCAATATTCAATTTTTGAAGGAGAGTAGTAATTCTTGCATACCAACAAGATTTGCAACCCTTTTTGGAAAGTTGTATAGAAGATTGAAGTTCCAAATATGGATACCTATTTTGACCAGAAACTGAATCTGCCATGCATTGAATCCTATGCAACATAGTGATAACATTTAAAATCAAAGAGATAAAGAGAGGACATATCCCAAACTCAGCAAGAATATTTGAGTGAGTAACTATCCTTTTGGCTCGAATATTCTTTGATAACATGGAAATGAAAACTTTTTCCATACGATTGAAATCATTTTGTCTCAAATATGGACCCGAATCATTACATAGTTATCTTTCATATCTTATTTATAAATATATTGCAGATCTTCATATTTGTTATATATCTTGATTTTTTTCACTAACAGTTATGAATTCTGTAGGACTATTATGTCTTGTTTCATGTGTATATTTTATTATTCCTAATTTTTATCATCACACTTTTGATTATTGATTTTTTTCTCTTGTGTGTTTGGCATTTGGCCTTCTCTTTGAGTGTGTAATACTTACCTTTCTAATGTTTGAGGCCTCATTTATCTTTACTTATGTATCCATTTGAAATAAAGGGAAACAATGATGATGATGATGATGGAAGGAATATTATGCATAACCATATGTTTAAAAGAAAGGGTTTTCTTATTTTACCCTACGGTGGTGGATTTTCCTGCTTTAGTTTTTAGAGGTGTGTACGGGTTTTGATTTATGTGACCCATCATTGAATATATTTTTGTTGTTGTAAGAGTTTTTAAAAATTCTTTTAGTTCCTATATTTACTAATAAAATAAAAGTTAGATTATGAAAACGTTTTTGTGATAGAGAAGATTAAAATTTAGGTGTTTATTTTGAGCTAAAAATAATGATATTTTTGAACTTGATGAAGATAATATGATGATTTTTTTAGATTTTTAAGTCAAATGAAATAATGTTAAATTAATATTTATTTAAATCATACAATTAATTTTGATAACGTACTAGGAAATTATTTTGATGTCTCAAGGGATGAAATAATAGATGAAATACTTGATAATGGGATGAAATGATCTAGTGAGGGTTTGAAAATGTCAAAAAAAAAGTGTGAAAAATACGATGGAAAATTGAAGGTAAAATAGGAAACATAATAATGTAAAGGATTTATGTTGTTATACATATAAAAATGAAGAGTTTAAGGATTTTTAGGAATATCTAATTATGGGTTGATTTTATATTAAACAATATTCTTAACTACGATCACTTAATACTAATGTGTCCCATGATTTGATGGTAGTTGTAGCGCAAGGTATTGATTTTATCACATAATGGTTTAGGATGGTTTTCATAATTTAATGGCACATCTATAATATAGTCCATGTGAGTGTATAATCATTTGTGAAATATTATAGAATGTGGATTTTATAAATGGGTTATGTGTTGTTGTGAATTGAAATAAGGCATAACATAAGAATGGAAAATTGATCCTAATTTGTAGAGTAGTGGGAGTCGAAAATGATGATGAATTTAAGTTAGCATATGTAGGCTTTGGGGAAAAAGAATGGGAGTTTGAAGGATGAAATGGATAATGTAAGAAGGTTATTGTGGAGACGGTGAATGGAAGTTTGATAAATGTAATAGATAATTATTATGATATATTTCATTAATATGAGGATTCATGTAAATTAAATCCTTTAAATATTATAAAATAATTTGAATTATTAGTTTTGTGCAGTAGAAAATGTCATCTTGTAGATTAATAATCTCTAATACAGAATATAGTACATGATGGAATCATGACGGCTTTATTTGATGCAAGATATACGTAAAAAAAATTTATTGGCATAGTAATATTATTTAACAAGCCATAGAGTAAGGTACTGGTGAGTTGCACTTAAAAAATATAAGATATATTATGGATGTTGTGTATACCAATCCATCATATTTCCATCAGGATGAAATTAAATGCTTCTAATTGAAGTTCATTTTTTTGTTTCATAAAATACAAAGAATACTTTAATTTATATTAATGGTTTTATTTTATCCCCCATACGGTTAAATTTTTTTAAGTCTGGAAATATGAAATTTGGAACATGTAGATAAATAGGCACCATAATAAGAATTAATTCATTAAAAAAATTATTATACATGAATTTGGGAGGCTTAACCAAAGATATTATAAATTTTTATGATGTAAATAATTTAAAAGGTGATGATGAGTTGAGGTGGTATGAGTAAAGGCCATAGGATGCATAAAACAATATTTTTTTCATGGGAGTTATTATGGTGTTATATAATTATATTCAGGTGAAATATGCATCATAAAATACCTACGAGACTGCATTGGTATAATTTTAGAAGACATGACATGTACATGTAAGAGTGAAGGAGTATTGTGATATGTTGAGACAAGTATGCTACAATAAAGAGAGTGGATTTTTGAAATTAATATGAAATTGAGAGAGGAGAGGGTAGAAAATATTGTAGAATTATTAATTGAAGTGTGAAAAGAGAAAAGATATTTATGTTAGTAGAACATTTTGAATTTTGGGAATTTATCTTGAAAATTTTCATTTATAAATTTCAATTGTTATCTAATTTTTCCCCTCAAGAAAAAATTGATCAAATGCATCCTTGCACTTAAGGAAATGGAGAGGTTGTTTCATTCATGCGAGATTGCATTTAAATTTTAAAAATCAGGTTACAAGCATGCTCGACAATGGAAATGTAGGTAAAAAAATGAATGGCCAAGGGAATATTGAAGGAGATCAGAGATCAAGTGGAAGAATGGAGAAAGGATTGAAGTTTTCTAACTTTGCAGTTTTGGCATTTTAGAGACAAGGCGGGAATTTTTTTGAAAAAGTCCGAAAGAGATAAAATCCTAAATTCTGAAACTTCAAAAGTCTAAAATTTCAAACTTTTAGGTTTTGGGGTTTTTGAGAAAGAGAATGGCCTGTTGGAAAAAAGTGAGAAAAATTTCTGAAAGTCCAAAATTTCAGAATTTAGGGTTTCAGAGTTTCGGAGTCTTTGGTGACAAATCATGAAAAGTGTCCAAAAATGTCTGAAATCCTAAAATTCTAAAACCCGAAAGGGTTAGGATTTCGGAAGTCAATGCGAGTTTCGGGGTCAACGTGGTAGAAATTTTGGGTTTCCAAATTTCAAACTTTCAGGTTTTTGAGTTTTGTAACTCTCAAGTGGGATAAAGCGATGAACGGTGAAAAAGTTCTGAAGTCAAAAGTTTTGAAATTCCAAAATCTCAAATTTTCAGACTTTCAGGTTTTAAACTTTTGGAGGTTTGGGTTTCAAAGTTTCAAAACTCTTGAGTAGAATTGGAGAATGAACAGTAACCCAATATTTGAAATCGAAATGTCCAAAACTCTGAATTTTTTGGATTTCAGAGGTTGCATGCATTTAAGACTCTGAAAAAGAAAGATCGAGAACTCACATTTTGTAGAATTACACACGAATCTTCAAATAGCCACAAATTTTGAATGAGATCTCAAATTTACACAAGGAATGACGTTTTAGAAATATTATAATCTCCTCTATGCAACTAGAAATAATTATTTTAATTTAGGTGATACTAGTATATTCAAAATGAATAAATGCATTCCACCATTTTAGAGGGTGTCAGGATTCTAACCTACAAAAATAATAAAGTATGTGACTCCTTTCTTACCCAACAAGGCATAGTAATGTTGATGGAAAATCAAAAAACCTCCCGAATGGCCTTAGATCTGAGTGGGGCATCAGGTGTGATTGCATAACATGGAACCATCTCTCATGTTGTGGGACTTACGGACTTTAGATGGCACTCCAGAGAAATTCGTCTTATTCTTCCTAATCTTAATGATAGACTACTTCTAAGGAAGGAAATGCAACTATCTACTCCCAATCTAATAATTCTAAGGAAACAGAGAGAGAAATTACATAAAGAGGGAAATCCTATGCTAACAAGGTGATAACACCAAGAAAAGGGGAGTGCTGGTCGTAATCTCAGTTACATAAAGTGGAGAGGGATGAGAAATGGAGAGGATGGACAGATGCATCACATTCCAAAGATAAATGTCACATATAACACCACTTCAATCCATTAAACATAACTCTTAAGATCTACAATAGACACCAGAGGTATGCACAATATACCTTGTAATGGTTAGAGGCGAGAAGAGACAATAAAATAAGCAAGGATGGATAAAATGCATCAAAAAACAAAGTTTATTATTCCAAGATTTCACACGGTAAACCATCAGTGGGAATGGGGCAAGAAAATGCCATTACAAAGCCATGAGTAGAGGCTTAAACTCTACATTCTGACCTAGGGAAGAAAGAGAGAGGGAGGAAGGAGAGAAGAATTACCAATGCTTAGAAATATGCCCCTCCTTTACAATATACAAAAGAAAGAGAGGAGGAGAGAGGGAAAATTTGAACCATGCTTCAACCACCCCTGGAAGAGCATTGAATCCACTTGCTACAATGATAGGCTTCACTACAAGACCCATTCCTTCATGCGCTCTTTCGTGTTGGGTGAGAAAGGGGGGTATGTCCTTCATTAAGGCAATAGGTGAGATATTTGACAGCCTCGAAAATGGCAGATTGAATCATTAATGGTGACATCTGAGTAACAGGAACTGATACCTCTACAAAACATCCTCTCCCGCTCAGTTCTAAGATTCTAATTTGAAAGATATGGTCGTTTCAAGGTCGAGGGTCAGGCATTTAACGCGGGCTCATAATATGAAAAGTGTCTTTCCATACAAGGTCTACGTGGCATCCTCGCACGTTTTAAGATCTCACCCCCTCCATCCACTCTTAAAGTTACACTAGACTGACATGTGGCATCATTTACATGTCTACTTTAATTCCTTTGCGTTCATCCTAAGCCCCTCCTATTCAGAGGAGTAGTACATATGAATCGAGACACGTGGAGGGCTAGCGCTCATTTGGAGACTCTCCATGGAACTTGCCCTTGAAGTTGTGCTGAGATGACATGTGGAGGCTTCCACTAATCATTTGGAATTTTCAATGGCTGGTGAAATTTTTTGAGACTGACCATATGGAGGGCTAAGTGTTTGGGGATTGCCTCCATATTTTTGATCTGAAGATGTGTCGAACAGACGCATTGAAGCTCCCATTAATGCTTGGAATTTTCAATGGTCGTATCTATCTTTCCCTCCCATTTAAGAGTAACTTTGTGGGACCCTGGACATGTGGAGATTGTGTGCACATTTGGGGATAGTGCTTGGACTTGACCTTTGGAGGTGTGCCGTTGAGACAAGTGGAGGGTTCTGCTGGCTATTTTGTACTTATCCGATTCAATGGTGGGCTCTACCCCTTTTTTACTTTGACCACATGGATGGTTGACTCTATCTTTCTTAGGCCTTCGACACATGGAGGGTTTTCTCTAGTTTAAGGTTTTTCTTTGGGTCGCACCTTTGAATTTGTACCGATGAGGCACATGGAGTCTTGCACCGGTAGTTGGACACTTTGTATCAACTGCAATCTTGTTCTGTGCCGAGATCCACGTGGGGGTCCAACACTCATTTGGAGTCTCCATTTTTTTGTTCCTTTTATAATTATGCTGAGCTGACATGTGCCACCTTCTATGAGTCTGTCGCTTGGCCCTGGGTCGATTCGTATGTTAAGTCTAAGAACATCAAGCCCTTTCTCCAATTCTTTCCTGTTGAGCCTCTGGTCTCTTTAAAAATTATGGGCTTCCTTTGATAACCTTATTCCTCCATTATTGAGAACATCTAACCCTCAGGTTTTTTATTGATTATGAGCTTGCAGGAATGAGTCGACCCTTCAATTATCTCCTGTGCAGGGTTGTGTTTGATACAATTTTTCCTTCAGGTAAAGTTGGGATAACAATTTGATGACTCACATGGGGCATCTACTTACTAGATAAAGAGATCAGTTTCCTTGTTGCATTCATTCCACATTGAGTCATGAATGATAGCCTGGTAATGATCTTGTCCTGGAAACCTCAGCCCCGAGTGCTTGCACTTGGTGATCTTGAACTCGCCCTGTTGTTCACACTATGAATTTTCATATGAAAATCATGGAGATGAGGTTTCTGAGATTATAAAATTCTCTTTACCCAAGGCTTCACATGCTCCTGAGCCACCGCTACATCATTCACCTTAGAGTCATATCAAACTATTCAATGATAAAACCTTGGAGAAACAAAACACCACAACACCACTATGTACGAAAATGGAAAATCATACACACCCCAAGTGGGAAATGCATAGTGGGAAAAATAACTTGTTCTGTTAAAAAAAAAACTACCTACTCTACGCAAACTGGAAGCAAAGAGGACTCAAAAAAATCCTGCAAGAGGCAGGGAGAAGTAGCTTCCCTTTCTCAAAATAGTCAGTCATGTATATGATTTGACACTGAACATGTATTTTATTATGAGTGAGAAACAAACAAGAGGCCAATCTGCCATCCAAATCATCAGATATCAACATCAATAAAAAATACCTCCTCAAGATGATTGACACTGGACCCCTTGAGGTGTTAATGGTGACCCTGGGTGCTTTGAAAATCATCCTCATGCCCTGAAATAGACATTACTAGTTTTAGCTTCTCCCTTGGCTCCAATGAAGAAAAGTACCTAATATGGCATGGTCTGGTCCTTTAAATGTGTCCATTGTTCTAAAATTCAACTCCAAGAGTGGAGTCTTCCTACAGACCTTCCTGGGTGAATGTTGTGGGAGAGATGGGATCCTCGTGCTCTTTTACCTCCTCCATTTTTTCCTGAAGACTGACTTGATCTTGGATAGCCTATTCCTCTAGCATGAAATTTTTCAAATCAAAATATTTTATCGACATCTCTATAGGACTATTTGGGGAAGCAAGGTATTCTTGATATCTCTCCTCCATCATGGATTCATCAATCAAATCAGGTCCTTCAAATGAATGCAAAAAATATTTGATAATGCTTTTTTCATCAAGTGGCCTCAAGTTTTATTTGATCTCTTCCAAATGCTCCTCTTCAATGGGACTTGGAACTGTTTTTTCTTCTTCTATCTTAACTAGTTGTGCAGCTTGGATCAGATCAACATCCTCTTCAGACAAAGTGCCATCATGGACAGTACATTTAGAGCATATAGACTGTTGATCTTCTTCCTCTTATTCTTGTTCTTCTTCTGCTGCAAAGTCATCTTCCATCACTTTTTGTCCTACCCCGCCCTTCTCTAAAGTTTTAACCATAAAGGGGATTTTCGTAATCCCAAATCTAAGAGCCAAGCTCTCCAAGATTTTGATTATTTCTTCTTTTCTTTGCTCTTCTTGTTGCTCTCCTTGGCTATTTTTTGGATTCTCTCCCTGACATGGACTTGGGAGAGTAGGAGGAGTGGTGGGTGGGATCTCCACTAGTTGTTTTTATCTGTGGTGGAGGGGAAGGTATTACTTTGGGCTATTATGGAGAGGACTTAGATTTGGAAGGGAAAAGGGAAGAGGAAATGTGGTGAGATGAAAGATTATAAGATTGAGAAGGGAAATCAACACTTGGGGCAGAAAATGGGAAGCTAGACTCATGATAATGATGCGATGATACTGATTGGGGAAGAGGAAAAGAAAATTTATGAGGTGGTGGACTTACCAATTGACAAGGTCATCTGACACCAAGCTCATAGGGCTCTATCTCATCAGTCCACTTCACAAGTTGGGGAAGCATCTTAACCACAAATTCAAGATTCTCGTGTCTACTATAATGTATTGGAAAAGGGCCTTCCCATCGACAAGATGCCCTAAAACCTATCCTAAATGCTTTCATATGTGTTGTAGCCCTAAAATTCACCATACTAGCCTCCATTCTTTGAATCTTCTCTAATAAACCAGCATTCTCCATGTAGTTGTTATCATCATATGTGTACCCTTGTTCTTGATAAGATCCATAGCCAAACTACATCTGAAATTGCTCATATGGGTAATCATAATGGTTCTAAATTTAATCATAATGTTGATCTAGAGGAGTTAAAAAATACATTGGAGGTAGAATGCACTATTGTCGCTGTAACTGTGAGTTCTAAGATGGAAATGAAGTCATGATTGCACAACTTAATGGAATGGAAGGAAATGAAAGATGTAGAAAGAATAATTGGTGGAAATGGATGGAGGAAGGTCTGTAATTTCAGAGATGTGGTGTGTTGACAAGATGGAGTCACCATATGTGCTTGAAAGTGCCTCCAAAGGATGAGATCTTAACGAAGAGCACATCGAACCTCATGAAGTGAAGTGGTAAGGTGCTTCAGACCTATCCCACTAGGCATGCAAAAACTATTTGTGTGGTTGCACGGTGGATTAATATTTTCTATTTGATAACGAGACACCTTGGAAAGATGAGAAAAATCTAACCTCTGTGTCCCACAAGGTGTTCCAAAACTCTTGATGCCAAATAACAACACCCCTCAAATGGCCTTAGAATTGAGTGGGGCATCCGGTCTCACTGCATAACATGAGACCATCTCTCAAGATGTATGAATTTTGGACTTGAGATGGACCTCTAGAGAAAGTTGACTTCTTGTTCCTAATCCTAATGCTAAACTACTTCTAAGGAAGGAAATGTGACTATCTATTCCTAATCTAATACTACCAAGGAGCCAGAGAGAGAGAAAGTGCCTAAAGAGGGAAATCTTATGCTAACGAGGTGATAACACCAAGAAAATGGGAGTGTTCATCACAATCTTAGGTGCCTGAAGTGAAGAGGGGTGAGAAATGGAGAGGATGGACAGATGCATCACAGAACAAAGATAAATGTCACACATAACACCACTTCCTCCCATTAAACACAACTTCCAAAACCTATAATAGACACCAGAAGTATGAAAAATATACCCTGGAATGGTGAGAGGTGAGAAGAGACAATAAAATAAGCTACGATGGACAAAATGCATCACAAAATTGATTTTATTGTTCCAGGAGTTCACACGGTACACCATTAGTGGGAAAGGGGAAAGATAATGCCATTATAGAGCCATGAGAGGAGGATTAAACTCTACATTTTACCCTAGGGAAGAAAGAGAGAGGGAGGAAGTAGAGAAGAATGACCAACCCTGAGAAATATGCCCCTCTTTTATAATGTATATAATAAAGAGAGGAGAGAGAAAATTTGAACCGTCCTTCAACCAGCCCTAGATAAGCATTGAATCGACCCACTCTAGCCACCCTAGAAAACATTAAAATACACCCGCAACATTGATGGGATTCACTGGAAGACCCATACCTCCATGCACCATTCCTTGCTTGGAAATCATTTGGGGTCTATGCTTCATTAAGGTGATAGGTGAGAGACTTGAAAACCTTGAAAATGGCAGACTGAATCATTAATGGTGACAGGTGAGTAGCATGCACTAGGATCTCTACAAAAAATCCTCTCCCACTCAGTTCCGAGATTCAAGTTCAAAATATATTTCCATCTAAAGGTCAAGGGTTAGGCATTTAATGCGTGATGGTAATATGCAAAAGATTCTGTCCATACAGGGTCCACGTGGTAGCCTCACACATTTTAAGATCTCACCCTTTCGCTCAACTCTTAAAGCTACACCAGACTGAGACGTGGCATCATCTGCAATCCTACATTATTTACTTTACATTTTTTTTAAGCCCCTCCTTTCCGGTGAAGTACTACATCTGACCTAAGACACATGGAGCGCCAATGATAATTTGGAGAGTCCCCTTCAATCTTGTCCCTCAAGTTATGTCGAGCTAACTCATGAAAGCTTCCACTAATCCATTGGAATTTTCAACAGCTACTGTAACTTTTTGATACTCTGACCACGTGGAGGGATAACACGCATTTGAGGATTGCTTCTAGATTTTACCTCTTAATATGCACCAAAGAGATGCATGGAGGATCCTACTACCACTTGGAATTTTCAACAGCTGACTCTATCTTTCCCTCCCATTTCAGATAATCTTTATGGGACCCTGGACATGTGGGGAGTCTGCGCACATTTGGGGACTGCAGTTGGACCTGACCTTTTGAGGTACACCATTGAGACACATGGAGGGTTCCATAGGCTCTTCTGTACTTATCTGATTTAACAACCAACTCTACTCCTTTTTGACTCTGAACATGTGGAGGGATGAATCTATATTTCTTAGGCCTTGGACACGTGGAGGATTTGTGATAGTTTAGGGTATTTCTTTGGGTAGCATTTTTGAAGTTGTGCCAATGAGGCATGTGGAGGTTTCTGACGACACTTGGACAATTGGTATCACCCACAAGCTAGTTATGTTCTGAGATCCACATGGGGGGCCAATGCTTGTTTAGAATCTCCATTTCATCGTACCATTTGGAATTGTGCCAAGATAACATGTGGTGCCTTCGTGAGTCTGTCACTTAGCCTCAGGTTGACTCGTATATTAAGTCTGAGAACTTCAAGCCCTTTCTCATATTATTTCCTATTAAGCCTCTAGTCTCTTTTAACATTATTGGCCTCCTTCACTGACCTTTCTCCTCCATTGTTGATCCTTCCTTCCCCTCAGATTTGGAATCGATTGTGAGCTTGTAGGACTGAGCTGACCCTTCAATTATCCGTTGTGCAAGGTCATGTTTGATCAATTTTTCCTTGGCGGTAAAATTGGGATAAAAAGTACATAGAGGCATGAGTTTTGCAGTATAACCCATCATTTTTGCAAGTTAATTCAATGAATTTTAGGGTGGTTGGATCAGGAATTTTAATTATTCTCTCCCTTTTTCTCTCATTCTTCATATATATTGTGAGGAGGGGCATTTTTCTAATGTTGGAAAATTTGGCTTTGCACCCTCCCTTCTTCTCTTGTCTGCTAGTGAATTTTTGGAGTTCAAACCTCCCATCTAGACTTTAAAATGCAATCTTACCTCTTGTCCATTGTAATGTACCCTATAAAATTTGGAGCACTAATATAAGTATGTGGATGATTTTCAACCCTCTCTTGTGTTCATTTCTTTCATCTAATCTCTCATTGTAATCTTGGTTATATGTGTAGGGTGGTTGCGTTACATTTTTTTGGTTTGTGTTTAATGGAAAAATAGGTGTTCAACATTCCTTTTGGTGTATCACCTCTGTTAGTTTAGGTTTATTTTCTTGCAATCTTCTTAACCCTGTCTCTTTGGCAAGTTAGAGTAGGTTTTTGATTAAATCCTCTACAGTTTGGATGTGTTCATCAGAATAGAGGAATAGGAATGAACCTTCATCTAGAGATATTTTCCAATTGTGAAGTTCCACACTTTGGAAAAAGCTCCATGTTATGCAATAACACTAAGAGTTTCAACCCATCAAGTTGGAGAAATTTAGGGGTGTTGTGATTATGCATCAACATCAATCAAGGGCCTTAGGATTTTTCTCCAGGGTTCTCATAAAGGAAGTTTCATGAATAATAATACATGGATTATTTGATTCCATTTGAGGATGATAATCAGTTGGAATATTGGATGAGCATTTTCCTTTCAAAATTCATAATATAACAAGTTAATTTTGTGAAATATAATCCATTACAGGTAAAAAAATTTAATTGGAATGCTTAGTAAGAAAATATGAATTCATCATAAGGGTGGTAGAGGAGACTAATAACAATGAATAGGTGATAATGGGGTGGTGGAGACATTTAAAGGAGGGAAATGAAGTATTTAAACACATCATTTAATAAATCCAAACCATCCTCAGAATATATATACATATATATATATAATTTGTAATATAGAGAATACTAGGGGAATAATTATGAACTTTTCTTAGTAAATGAAAACCAACTTCAGATTAGAGAATAATAGAGAAATATATGGGAAAGATTCCATAATTCAACATTAGTAGCCAAACAGCTAAAAATCATCGGCAGCTAAGATTTTTGGCATGGATCAATGGAAGACCTTATCTTAGAGTGAGGATATACCAAAAATGCAAATTATAGATATGATGATTGATAGGAATAAAGATAGATATAAGTTCTCAGTTTTGGGTAGTTTTGCAAGTCTTAGACCTAACATTGATTTTTTTAGAGATTGTTGTAGCAGGAAGTGGGACTATAAGATAGATATAAAAGAACTTGTGGGGCATGGATTTATTTTTAGTTTCAAGGAAGAATTAGTTATTTAAAATATGTTACAGGGGGCACTATGGTTTTATGAGAAAGAAGCTCTTATCTTTCACTATTATGAACCTAGGATTTCTCACACTATCACATTTCAAGCCCTCCCGGTTTGGATTCATCTCCCTCCACTTCACTTAGAGATTTTGGAGTCCAAAGTCTTTGAGTTGATAACCATATCTATAAGGGATCTCATTGGGGTCCACCCTACAACTAAATCTATATCGAATGACATGAAGGTATTATTGAAGATGTATTCGGTATGGATGTGGTGGGGTTGTTGGATCGTAAGATTGATGGAGGTTGTTGAACTGTGATCTAGTAGAAGAAAATTTCTTGGTCTGATCATGTTTTATGGAGTTTTAAGTGCATGAATTCCATTGTTGTTTCCTAAATTTTGGATCTGATTTTGTTTATTTTGAGGTTTGTTTCACCTAGATTTAGATGTAGGTAACTCTTTTTTTTATTTTTTTATAGCTTTTTAACCTGTTTTTATTTTTGATATCTTATGTCATGGATTTTATTGTTATAAAGGTTTTTTTGATCCCTTAGAAATAATTTTTTTACATTTATCTAATAAATTATAATTTTTTTTTATAAATTTGAATAAAATATAACTAAAAACCAAGTTATGGTCACTTCACATATTATGAAAAATGATGGAAAAAAAAGAAAAAGGTCTACGGGAGAAAAAAGAGCTTTAAGAGGGACAAAGTGAAGATACTTCTCTAAAATTATAAGTATGAATCACATAATACTCAAATACAAATACAAATATGTTATGAGAATACTCATTAAAATTAGTAAGAAGTTATAGATGTGTAAAAATGGATGTGGTAGAAAAATGTTTGAGACCAGTCACCTAGGTTACCCATGATTAGTATAAATATTTTGTTCATATACCAGATAATCATATTGAATGATGTTTAAAAATTAAGGGTAAATTTATAGAATAATTTGTTAAAAGTTAGAGCATACTATGTTTTATGTTAAATATTATATGGGATAACATCTAATAATGAAATCAAATCTTCCCTTGAAAAATATATACGTCCTCCCATTATGTGTCATAGTTTTGGATCTGGTGATGATGGTTTTGTGGGAGAGAACAACTCCCATAACAGTAGAAAATAGTAAAAACAGAGCCCCAAACATGTGAAATTTTGAAACAACATTATTTCTTGGGTCAAATCCACATCTGCCAATGCCTTCCAGTAGGGCACTCAAAACCATAAACAAGGGAAAACAAAAACTTTTCTATTGTGGTCTTTGATTAACTACAATTGGGAAACATGTATAGTTAATCTAACTAGAAACAACATTAATAATAGTGATAAAATGGTGTAAATAACAACTAAATAAAATATTCAATGTGACCCAAGCACTAAGAAAGAGAAAATTTAAAACCCTAGAGTGTAAGGAGTGTTTTAATGAACTCAACTAGTTAGAGGATCTCATTGGAGTGTGTGGAAGAAGTGAATAAAAAAATAAGAAGAAAGAACAAATGTGCAGAGTCCCCAAAAAGGATGGATCTAAGCTATCTGAGTGGAGTGGGGTACTTAGAGAGGTATTGAGACACTTATGGCTACCCTGGTGTGTAGAAAAGATACCTCATCCTATGCAAAAGGTACAGAACTGGAAGTCACATGTTCTGTAAAAGATCTGAAAGCTTCATTATATGTCACATCAAGTTCACTACACTACGCCAAGTGTCACTAATAATCCAAGATGACAAAAATTCCTTCAAGAAAACACAAGAAGTTTCAAAACCCTAAATAAATAATTCAAATTAATAGGTAAGGCTTACCTCAGCTGCCAAAAGAGTGGCCATACTAACTTAGTAGTGCACTACATTTTAGACCCAAATCTAGTTCTAATGGTGTGTACTAATCATGTGCCCTAGCTGATCTTGTGTCATTTGCACTTTGTGAAGTAGTGAGAAATAAAAATATGTAGAAGTACAATAATTGGTAGATGAAATAGAAAAAAATCCCCTTTTATGATGTGTACGATGGAGATGAATAGACCTTGTCCCTTTTTGATGGAGCTTTATGAATGCAAATGACCTCCAAATTCCTTTGATAGATGAAACTCTAGGTGTATGATAGTAGTGACTAGTACTTGGTCCCTCATTATGGTCTCATAACTTTGTACTTATAAGGTTCTCTTGATATAGTTTTGTAGTTTACCCCAAAGAGGTTGACCAAAAGAAAAATCAAATGTGTAAATGTCTAGAAAGTGACAAAAAAGTTATTGAAGACTTTGAAAAGCATTTGGTCACCCATGGGCACCCCATTACTAGCCCGGGCACCCCAATCAAATATAAAATAACATGAATCAACCAAATTTGACTAGGAGTGCAAGTGTTAAAGGTCAAAAATGATGAAATAAACTAAATAAATATGGCTAAAAGATGATGATTAATTAGTACTTTCTTCACTCAAAAACTTTATAAATACTAGTATGAGAATGAAAATCAATATTACCCCAAAGTGCATGCCTTATACACTACATGCTTTCCCATTTTTTTTGGTGCGTGGAACATTCGGTAACATAAAGTAGATAGAAGTGCATACTTGATGTCCATGTAGAATGATGTAGAAATCATACCGACAAATGAGACAAGGTGTGGAATGAACAATAAGTGGAGTGTGGAAACTAATGATGTAAAACATTTGAAAAGTGATGAGAGTGAACCTCGGGAATAAAAATGGTATGTGGATTTTGATTTGTGTAATGTACCTACATAAAATGTGATGTGTGTGCTATAGTGTATTTCACAAAGTGTCATTGTTGTTATTTCCCCCTTTTGACAACTTGTTTCTCATACGGCTTGACATGCAAGAAGAAAATGTTGAAGTATTAAAATATGTATGTATATGTATAAAAAACAATATAAAAGATACACGTGTATAGATGTAACATATACAAATGATAGATTTAAAAGGAACATGTGCACCTGATCCATGCCAAGAAAGAGAGTGAAGAAGGATAGCATGTACTGTCAAGGTTTTATGGTCGATCTGACACTGTAGGCTGAAGAAGTATAGGGAGATTGCTATGTTATTCTCCAAACTTTAACTCCTTCCCTGAACATGTATGAAGAGATATCTGTAATATTTATGTTTTTGGGAAATCTAACACCACTTGATGAAGTAGTATAGGGATGAATTCCATTGTACCATCCAACCTTTAATTGCTTCCTAAATTGCTAAGCATAGCATTTCCTATAAAATCCATTATGTATAGGGTTCTTAGATTGGTATAAAATCACTAATTGTAAAATATTACAATGCCACGGGTGTAATATACGTCGAACTATACCCACATTGCTAAGGGTAGAAAAATAAATAGAACTAAACCCATAATTCCAAGGGTGAAAAATTGAACTAAACTGTACCCAAAATGCCAAGGTCATATGCATGAACTAAACTATACCCATAATGCCAGGTCTAGCCAATTGAACTAAACTGTGCCCACACTGCCAAGGGTGCTATGCTTAACTGAACTGTACTAGTATATAGATTTTTCTGCATGTGATATCATTGATAGTAGATTATGGCCCCAAAAGAGGACCAACCTCATGAAATGTACCAGAGAAAGTGTTTGGTGTTAAACAAGGTACACATATACAAGTGTCTAGCCAAGAACAAGTGTTAGAAGTAAAAATCATTCATATAGAAAGAAATGTGTAAACTACACAAAAAGTATACAAACAACCAAGCAATGTCAACATGCAAGAAGGGAATTTATACCACATAACATGGGATACAAAAAATCAAGTGTGGACAAAAAACATAGGGCAAGGCCCACATATAAGAGCAAACAAGTAAAAGAAAGTAGGGAAAAATAAGGAATTAGTCATGGTGAAATTTAATCCTGCAAAACAAGTGTTGCACATGAAAAACCCGTAAGCATATTAGAAAGATAACCAATATGTAATTGTGTATGACCAATTAGTGTAAAGTACTAAATACAAGATGAAACAATATTAGTTGTATGAGATGAATGTGGATGCCCCAAGTGACTAGCATAGGAAGGGTAGAAGTCAAGCATCCATGATGCATGTAAAATACTTGTATCTGTCATCACAACAAGAAAAATATGTTAACATGGATGTGTGTATGTTAATGATAATGACATATAAGAAATTAATCTAGCATGTGTAGTGAAGTGAACTTGTAAAAGCACTATAAAACAAGAATAATTCCCCCAAGACAATGTGATATGCAACAGATGGATGGAATGGTATGCAAAATGGATGACAGGAGCCATGTGTCCCCCGAATGGATGGGAATGTATGAAAGGAGGTTCATTTGTTTTTCCCCCTCAGTAGCCAAGAATGAACCATAAACGAGAGTGCATCATCGAGAAATAGTCGTAATGTGTGTTGTGTCTAATGTGTTGTGATGAACATGTAGTGAAGATATATGACATATAGATGAGACGTGTGTGAACCTCAAAACCTAATCATATATCAATAAAAAATGAAAAAATGAGTGAATATTTATCCCTAAGTGTATATCACCACATGATAAGAGGAATAGGTGATGAGCATGCGATAGTAGAGGATGATAAGGTCTATGATAAAGTAGTTGACCATTTTACCTAAAGATTGTGTCACTAACCAAGGAATGTCACATGATGAAATTTCAAGTGATGAACATGTGATGAAGATAAGTTCCATTTAATTTGTAAGGGTAGTGAGTGTAGCACATAAGATAATAGATGACCATGTGATGAGAATGTTTAATTGTGAAATATGTAGAATGCAATGCAATGTGTAGGAATAGGAAAATATTATGTAGTATGAGTAATGTAAGATGGTAGTAATAGAAGTGTGAAAGACATAAATGTATAGTTAATTGTGTATTAAAATTTATTATACAACATGTGAATATAGTCTAGGTATGTAACATGCACATTGGGAGTAAATTTAAAATAGTTAACGTGTGCATCCTATGTGATGAGTATAGATGGCCATGTAATGAATGAAATGTGTAAATGAAGAATTTAAGGAAACAATATGTAGCATGTATGATAAATAGGGTATGTGATGAGTATAAACAAGTATGACATAGATTATGTGTAATGCAGATGATTGAATGCAAGATACGTAAAGAAACCAAGTATGAATGTATGTATGATGAAAGGTAATAGGATATATAAAATATATGTATTATATGTAAATGATATGTGTAAGATGAAATTTTAAATCATGTAGACAACTCATGTACACATGTATTTATGATGACAACAAGTGTGAGATATGTAAATGCAGACTAAATGTAGAATGTAGTATGTAATGTGTATGTAAGTGGTGTAAAATGAAATGATGTTTAGTACCTATGTCCAGTGTGTGCAGTTTATGTGTATGAATCCCTCAACATTCAAGTGTGAACCATAACACAAGAGTGTATTGTCAGGTAATGGTGATGTTAAAAATTGTGATGAGTATTGTTATCACCAAATCACAGCACCCCTGTGCATATACTTGAACTCACGGTGTGATTGGATAACATGGGTACTAACTCCAAGTTGTGGGACTTGCTACTTGAGATAGACCCCCAGAGAAAGCTAGTTCTTGCTCCTAAACTACCTGCCACAATCTACTCTAATGCAGGATAAGCTAACTGTTCTAATCTTAATTTCCAAGGGACCAGGGAAAGAGAATACATAAAATGAAAGCCTACACTAAAGCGGTGATACACCAGAAAAGGAGGATGTGAGAGTAATCTCCAAATGTGTCAAATACAAAGGCAAAGTGCACACTAGAAGAGGTGATGAAAGTTCTCCATAATCCAGCAAAATGCATTCACAACAATATTCCAAGCACACACAATGATAATGAATTCCTGCAAGAACATAAATAGACACAATAATCTTGAGGAAAGATAAAAGGGCAAGAAGAATGCAAGAAAACATAGCAGGGGAAGATACATCCACAAACTTGTATTTTATTGCTTCCTGGTATGCACAGTTCAGTCTATTACAAGATAAGGGCCTGGATCACCATGCAAGGAGTCCACTACAAGGGCCTGCAACACACTGGCTTCACAAATAAATTTTGGCAGAGCTTTGCTACCCAAAAACTCCCTCCTTTACAATGAGCCCAACACTCCAATTTATAGAAAAATGAGAAGGAGAAGAGAAGGTAAAATTGAAATCCCAAAATCTGTCCTTCAACCACCTGTAAGAGGCATTAAATTAAGTGGAATGGTTATACATTACTTGCAAAAGGTTCCCCATACTGTCCCATGTGCTGCAGCAGAGAAAGGATGACCATGCCTCTTAAATGCACTCCCAGCTACCAAATAAAACACTGTTCTGAACCCGGCCACGTTTTATTAAAAAACTCAATCAATTTCTGATCATATATGGAATTTCTTGATTTCTGTACATCAAGCTCAGAACCATGATTCCAATGGTACCAATTTTGTGTGATTTCGTTGAGAAATGCAAAAGTTATGGCCTTCTGAGTGTGGGCAGCTGTTTTGGGTCTGATAGGCGTTTTCTATCATTTGACGGGAATGAGTATTGACTGACTGGAGCCGAATATGTTTCATTTGACGGGAATGAGTATTGACTGACTGGAGCCAGAAAGTCCAATTTTGTGAAAATCGGAGCTCGGAGTCAAAAGTTATGGCCGTTTGAAGTTCCATGGGTCAAACGTTGACTTTTCTTCTCTACCTTCGGCCGCTTCAGCTTTTCATGTCCCAAGCGTCCCTTTGTCCCATTTGTCCCATTGCTGAAGTTCCCTATTTCGGCCGAACCGGCCGGTTCGCGTACTCGCGGCCCATATGTCCCATTTGCTTTCGGACTGTTTGGGACAAATTTTCCCGATTCACCCGGTTCGGCCAGTTCGCGTACTCGTGGCCCAGATGTCCCATTTGCTTTCAGACTGTTTGGGACAAATTTTCCCGATTCACCCAGTTCGGCCGGTTCGCGTCCTTTGGTCCTGCGCGTCCCAAACTGTTTCGGGTTGCCTTGACTCATTTCGCCCGGTTCGGCCGGTTCGCGTACTTTTGTCCCGCGCATCCCAAACTGTTTCGGGCTGCCTTGATTCATTTCGCCCGGTTCAGCCAGTTCGCGTACTTTTGTCCTGCACGTCCCGAACTGCCTGTTTCAATAGTTAGTCAATTTTTCAACTTTTCAGCCAGTTCGGATCTCCGCGTCCCGCGCGTCCCTTTGTCCCGAATGTCCCAAATGCTGCACGGACCGCCTGGCGGCCTTTCGGTCGGTTCGCGTCCAGATGTCCCGTCTGTCCCGACTATTGCAAGGACCAGGACTTAGCTATTTTTCATGATTTTTTCTGGCCCGAGCTTATTTTTTGCAATTTTTTCACAATTCCTCAAAACTTGCTCTCTTCTTCTTGGACAGGGGACTTAGAAAAAATATGAGGGGACCCTAGAAACATGAATTTTTGTCCGGACTCAATATAATTGCTTGGGACTAAAGAATTTGATGCATGTTATCAAAATTACCTTGAGGGGTGAATTTTGGATAACAAGTATGACTATGAATGAATGATAATACAAAGATGAAAGAGATGCACCTATGATAAGATGTCGTGGGGTGATGTGTTAGATACTATGCCCCAAAATTTTTTATGAGATGAGTAGTATGATCATGTAAAGAGTATCTAGAAGATCGTCATCATTGGGGTCATAACCTAATGGATAAGCATTAATGTAAGAAATAGTGTTCGGTTCGTTGTGTAATGATCCATTGAGAATAAAAGTATACATAGCCATAAAATATTCCTCATCAATGAATGGAGGGAGTGGAAAACCAAGAACATATCAATGAGTGACATTATGTGTGTATCCTAAGAAAGAATTGTTACATATGAAGACATGTCCAAAAGACAAATGAAATGACATATTTGTATGATTAGGATATATTGTGTCCCTAATGAACTCAACCCAAAATTTTCGTAACGGGATTGGATAAGTAGTAAGAGTACATGTAAGAAAGACATCAATATGAAATGTATATAGCTGACAGTAAGACAAACAAACCCATGACACAATTGAGGGTCATATGGTGAAGAATGAATGTTAGCATTAGAAAATATTATTTAAGTTAATCCCTCATGAGTGCATATAGTTTCTAGCAAAGTATAATTAAATGAAGAATGTTACCAAAATATGTCATTCGTAAATAGTGTGCATGTGAAAGGGGGGCATGATAATAGAGATTGTGTTGGCAAAGGTGTGGGTGATAGAGTGACATCTATATACTGGAGAGGTCACCAATAAGAAATCATAGTTGTAGTAGTAGCAGTTGGAGGAAATGGTCTATAATGAATAACATATATCACACAAAGAACACCTTCAATAGGTGAAAACGAGGTGGTTATTCAATACGATTAAGATCATCGGTAGTATTAGTGGGTGGGATAGGAAGATTATTATTATTATTATGGTCTCGGTCACAATACTGAAATGGATCTTGATAAAAAATGATAGTATGTTCAATTCCTTCATGTAAGGATTTATAACAATGATGTATAGTAGAGCCGACAACTTACATAAATTGAAGCCATGACCTACCTAACATATAGTTGTAAGAGACGTGGAATTCAATAACAAAGAACGTCAAGTTTAGATTTTTAGGTCCTAGAGTGATGGGTAGTGTAACATGACGAACACATGGAAAAAGGAAACCATCATAATTATGTAAGGAAATTTAATATGGACTAATGTCGCAAGAAGAAAGACCATAGACCTCAAGCAAGGACATAAGACATAGGTTAAAATCAGAGCCATTATCAATTAAAGTGTGTTTAATTCCTACATTATAAGTACGACATATGATGTGTAATAGTGGTTCATTATCAAAAGTGTTATCGTCAATGACAAGATGAGAATTGAATGCTATGTGGTGAGAGAATACATATATGATGATTTGATAGATAGAATCAGGGTGTAAGTAAGCACAAATATAAGTAGTAGAAAAAAGGTGTTGGATTTTAATTCTAAGGTCTAGGTTAGAGAGTAAATAATAAGAAATGGAGATACGCACGATTTCTAAATGTTGAGATGACATGCAATAAATGAAGATAGTGAAAACCCTATAAGGTAGCCCACTTCCCTACGACACTTAGTGATTATCATTTTGAGTTATGCAGACTTTAGATATGGACATGGCTTATACTTATGTTGATTAGCATGATGTTTTGTGACTAGATGCATTTGGATTATGGTTGGATTTTGTTTTCAGTATGATCTACACTGACTCATGGATAGACTATTGGATATTGATATTATTTTTTTATATGGATATATTGCATGTGTTCTAACATTGGATTTCTTCGCCATGATGAGTAGAATGTAGTTGTTGAATTTACATTACTGTGATTTTGGATAATGATGCAATGCATAATTAAGTTGTGATTTAGACCTAGAATAATGGATAACTGAATTACGTATAGATGTTAATGAATTTCATGCATATGATTATTTTGGATATTTTGACATGGCCGCAAGGCCGAAGAGGGTATTTTGCATTTTGCAGGAAACATAGCATGATCAAAACCATGAGGGGGATTGGGGACCAAACACAACAGGATGTCGGGTGGTTACAACATTGGGCGTCAAGGCAACTAGTAAATTGTATTGTGTTAACTTTGTCCTTTTATGTGTTGAGAAAATTTCCACGAGGGGGAAATTTTCCTATGTGACCAAGGGGGTAAGAATGTTATCTACTTGTTTTACTTGATTTAGTAGGTGAATTCTTTTGTGAAGTCCTTTGTTAAATTACTTTTGTTAAGTGTGTTTGGATTAATGTAATATCTTGTTTTAGTTTTAAGCTTTGGGGGAAGTCAAGTGGGTGTAATAAATTTGATTGTTGGCTCCTTGAGCCTTGTGTGTCCTCTTGTATTGAATGCTTGGTTTTGAGTGTTGACCACTCCATACTCTTGGAATCTCGAATTTGAGATTGAGGGCAATTTTAGGGGACTTGTGGGACAAGTTAAACTTGTCCCACACTTCCCAAAACCCCTTACCAACCATATCTATGGGTTGGGAATCCAAAGAGGGGGCTATTTATTGTTTTGGGAAGGGAAATATGACTTTGGAGTGCATTTTCCTCATTTTGCATTTAATTGTGCCTTAAGGCACATGGGAAAGGGTTGAATGTGGAAGAGGGTTGTCATTCAACCCAACCACCCATTTATGGTGTTTTGGGATTTGAGTTGACCTTGGGAGATGGTTTGAGGATGTGTGATGTGGCATCCTACATGGAGCCACATCACCCTCACTCTTCCTCTTGTCTATTTATAGAAATTTCCTCTCTTGTTGAAGGGGTTGGAGCTTTGTTTTTGTGTTGTTGAAGAGTTCTCCTTTGTGATTTTTGAGAGAGAGGAATTGGGAGAAAGAGATAAAGAGAGTTTTTTTTTGGACTTGCATGCTTGGATTGATTTAGGAAGGAGCTTGGACAAGTTTCTTGGTTTAGGCTTCTCCAATGGAGAGGTAGGGAACCCTCTCCTTTGTTTTTTCTTTCATATTATTATTGCTTCTATGCTAAAATTGTGAAAAAAAAAGCATGTTTACTTTGGTGTATTGTGAAAAATGGTTTGAATGCTTATTGTGTAGTATAGGAGAGGTCTATGGGAATACTCATGAGGGAGGCAAAAGAGTAGATTAGGATATTGTGGAGGGAGTTTGAGAGGGATGCCCATCTTGGGTAGGAATGTTTACATTCTACCTTGTCTTTGAGGGAGCCATAAGAGGAGGGAGGCATAAGAGTATGGGAGGAAAAAGGGGTACTTGAGGGAGGTATAAGAGTCATAGGGGCTTGTGTTTTATTGTGGAGGGTTTTGGATGGGCATCTCATCTCATTTGGGAGGCATAAGGAAAATATTCCCATAGTTCCTTCTCTTGTTGGCTTGGATGCAAGCCTTGTTGTGTAATGTTTGATGTCATTGTGTGTCTCTTTGTTCTTCCATTTTAGCTTGAATGTTGTGAAGTACTTGTATTGTGGAAGCATGTATTGTTGCCTTGAGTTGGAGACCACCCCTTCATTGTGTTGTGTTTGGGGCTCGGGGGTCAATGGAGGAGATTGCTTCTCTTCTCCATTGAGATTTGGTTGGGAGGAGAGTGTTGCCTCTCCCCCTATCTTGGTTGTGATTGATCTTCGTGGAACTTGGAGCATGGAAGAAGGACTCTTTGGAACACATGAACCTTGTTGTTGACAATGTGAAGACATCATGTATTTACCCACCTTGAGTGGAGGAAAAATGTAATATTGCCTTGTTTTCTTTAGTATACATAATTGCAAATTTGTTCCACATGAAGTAGAATGTGTTGTAAAAGATTTTTAAGGAAAGTTGCATTGGAATGAAAGTATTTCTTGCTCTAAGATTTATTGGAAAGTGTTGTAACAAATATTGAATGAAAATTATTTCTTGTTGAAATTCCAATAATAAGTATGTAATATAGATGGAATCAAAAGTTGAAAGCATGACAATCTATCTATTCTCTTTAGTACTTGACTTGGAACCTCTCTTGAGAATGATAATTTTGTTTGCATGTTAGTAGACCTTGCTTTAAAATTAATGGAAATATCATAGTATTCTTTTGTGGAATGTTAGGAAAATTCACAAAGAAAAATGTACATATTAGATTTCATCTTATTGCTTAGAAGGAGAAGTGTTGCAAAGTTGAACACTAGAGCACTTACTATTCTTATTTTGTTGATATAAAGGCTTAAGGCTCAATAATATAAAATATGCCAATAAAGAAGTCCATATTCTAGCTCTAACATGCTGTCCTTCATTTATGAATTTGTTGTGAAATTAATTGCGAAATACAAAAAGGAAATGGGACTAAATCTTTTGAAAGCCCATTGTAAATTAAGGAAGGAAAATAAATCAACCCACTTTGAAATCTCATACAACGTTATTAAATTGCGTAGAAGGGAATTTTAATGAAAGACTTAAATCTTGTTAAAATTATTATCCATTACTCCCTAGCGTTTAACAAGGATATTTCACCAAATCTTGTTTAAATACCTTCAAATAGTATTTCATGCCAAAATAATACTAGAAAGTAATGAATTTACTATTACTAAATCGTAGCACTATTATTATACTATTAATGTCCCCCTTCTATTTTAGAAACACACAGCTCCGATACAGACTAATTATATAACATACACAAGATTTTACATCCATCATCAAACAGGTATTCTAAAATAGACACAGCAATCTCATAGATATTCTCTGTTACATAAATACTCTTCAAATCCATATACAGAAATTGTAATTACAAGATAAAGAAGGACTTCCACCTGATAGTCAGCTGATACACCAAGCAATGACTGTCACAGAGATTATTTAATTGTTGTTATGCTTGCAAGCAGATTTAAACGTTTTCTCTTTACAGTTTAGGACATCTGCGAGTGGTCTTAGCTTCACAAATATCAAGCTGACATGGCAGGCCTCGTAACTGTCCAAACAAACGTGAAGTTAGTCTCTAAATAAAGACCAGTCAATCACCCTTAACTCGTTGTCTAAGAAAATAACTGCGTAGATATATAAAAAGGTTAGGAAGAATATGCTGCATCTTGCAGGTTCCAGCAGATATGCCTGATAGAAACGTGAACACAAAGTGCTGACTGTCCAACGAATGTTTAAATTGTTGCAATGCTTACCAAGGTTCTGAACGTTTTTCCCCTTACAGATTTGGACACTGCGAGTGGTCCTAGCTTCACAAATATCAAACTGCATACAGGCCTCGCAACTGCCCAAACAAATGTGAAGTTAGTCTCAAAATCAAGACAGTCAGTCACCCATAAGCCGTGTCTAAGCGAATAACTGCCATTTGGAAAAAAAAAAGGAAGAAGGGAAATGATGATACGTTTCAGTAGATATGCCCTGATGGTAAACTAGATACCCAAGCACTGTCTGTCACAGTGAATATTTACATTGTTGCAGTGCTTGAAAAAACACCCTGCTGCTGGTGCGCCTCCACTGCCTGAAACAAAAGACTACGCGGCTTCCTACGCGGCCAGGGCCGTTTCAGTCTGAGTTCGAACCTAGATTCACGAAATCTAAACGGAGAAAATGATGCACTGCGGCCGGCGGAATTGACTTGCACGTAGGGGGTGGGAAGGGGTGTTAATACATGTCAGGGGTCGGCTGAACCACCCACCGCCCCAACAATAAAGAAATGTTAAACAAATTTTGAACCTGAAGTTTGGCGAAGGCTTTTGCCTTTTGGTCCTTTTAATATGGTAATCCTACTCGGACAACTACTCAAGTTGTTAAGTTACTTTATATTATATAGTGTAATCATGTAGTAGGAAATATGACTTAATTTCCATTATAACATTTTAATAATTAATCCAAGCTCTGGTGAGCACCTCTTATCTTACTTCGTAAAGTCGTATGATGAATGAATTGAAGCGCGAAAGTATATATACCTCAATGTATGTTTTCCTTGATACCATGTATGCAGTATATATACGGTATAATATAATGTATTAACCCTTGGTTCATGAGTTGACGTAAATATGTAACTGCCATGGATAGATCACATTCAGACCTTAAAAATCCGAGTGGACCCTTTCGGTTTTGAGATGAGCATTTGTACATCTGGAACCAAGTATACTTCTTACTCCTTGTAATCGTTAGCGATTCATGAAACATTGGCTGATCACTACCGCATGACGAGAACTTTGGCAGACAGACGCTAACTCAAAGGAGACCCTCCTTTTCTTGTGAGAAAAGTCGAATGAGATTTAATTTAACATCATCGTTCCTTGAAGCATCATCGAAAATGTTATAGTTCGAGCCTGTATGCGGGCACAACCCTTTTTATATTAAAATAAAAAAAAAAAAAATTATGTCGCAATTTTCGGGACGGGTTGGTTGGTTGAGGTGCGGCGTCGCCGTTGTCGTGAGTGTGGCGTTGGTTTTCTGGCGTTACATTTTTGGTATCAGAGCTAGGGGTTCGAAGCTGGGACCCTTGGGCACACGCTAAAAACGTGAAACAGGAACCTTTAACTTAGTTCAGAACTTATTCTTTTAAAATATGAAACCATATTGGTTATAATTATAGTAAACATCAAATTTAGAAAATTGACACAAGACCTAGAACGATGAACTAACTCTCGCCTTGATCTGTGCAGGAGGCGCGGATTGGGCGAGGGGTCTCTTCACATAGACCTAGACATACCACCGCCAGAGCAGGCCGTAGCAGCCCTTCTGCCTCAGATTTTGCAGACACTTCAGGATGTCAATGCCGCTATACGCGGAGAGCCCTTGGGAGGACGACTTGCTAGACGTAGCCTGGAGCCATCAGTAGATGCCCAGGCATCCCCTCGACACAGCGAGGAGCACAGAGCAGAGAATTTCCGTGCAGAGTCGGCTAGGGCAGAGTCGCCACAGAGAGGACATGGGGACAGGATCTCAGGACATAGGGACAGGTCTCGGAGCCCTAGACAGAGGGAGGAGCATACAGAGAGACCTAGGATTCGTCATACATCAGCTGCAGACCATATCAGGGAGATCCTGAAGCTGCGACCATCTCAGTATTCAAGAGATATAGGCGGTTTCCAGGCAGAGGCCTGGTTGGTGAGCTTGAGCGGATGCTTCAAGCTCTGTCCTTGTAGTAGCAACACGAAAGCTCGTGTTGCGATCCATCTTCTGAAGGATGGAGCAGGAGTCTGGTGGAGGACCGAGGAGCAGAAGCTCCATGTCGACTCAGAGACGATTACCTGGGAGCTGTTTGAGGAGCGGTTCAGGAGCAGGTATTTACCCAGGAGGTTTATTCAGCAGCGGATAGATGAGTTTCATGACCTCCGTCAGGGATCGATGACAGTAGCTGAGTATGAGAGTCGGTTTCTGGACCTACTTCAGTACGTCGACTATATGCAGGATGAGCAGGTACGGATTCACAGGTTCATCCGGGGCCTGAACTTGGATTTAGCTGGCGCAGTGCGCATTCACTGCCCACAGACGTTAGCAGAGGCCGTGGAGAAGGCCTATATTGCAGAGGAGACACGGGGGAAGACACAGCAGGCTAGAGATAGAGTTCGGAGCCGTATCCAGCAGATGCAGGATAGTAGGTCGAAGGGGTCAGTTCCTCCTCCACGGGGTGGACAGAGTTCAGGGCAGGCTTCATTTAGGCCACCACAGCAGCAGCAGCAGCAGCAGACCCGCCCACCTTACCGACCTCCTCAGAGATTCGATGCACAGAGAGGACGTAGTATGGGGCCTCCTCCTAGGGGTCCCATCAGGACACAGGGTGCACCGAGAGCTCAGTCAGTCGGAGCTCGTCAGCAGAGACCTCAGCAGTCCATAGCCGGATCATCAGGATCGGCATCTCAGTCATCTAGAGTACCAGCTGGAGCCGCTTCCCACTGGAGAGGATCAGGCGGCTGTTATGGTTGCGGAGTCGTTGGGCATATTTGGAGAGATTGCCCACTTAACCCTACCAAGGGTAAGACACAGAGCTCAGAGCCTACTGTTGGAGATATGGCACGGAGTCATCGGATCTACGCAGCGGTCGAGAACCGCCAGGCTGAGCATCAGAGTACTGTGATTGAGACGACAGGTAGTGTTGGAGGTATTTCCACCTCTATATTATTTGATTCTGGTTCTTCTGATTCTTTCATTGCACCATCTTTGGTAGAGCGTTGTAGGCTGGTGGCAGTTAGGCAGGGCCGTAGTTGGGACGTAGAGATGGCTTCTGGAGCCAAGATTTCTGTGGACTCCTTAGTCAAGGAGTGTGTAGTGGATTTGGGACCCTTCACCACTACTTCAGATCTTAGGATCCTTCCATTAGGATCTTATGGCATCATTTTAGGCATGGATTGGTTGTCCGCTCACAGAGCTAGAGTGGATTGTTACCACAAGACTATTGCTTGCATAGATGATCTTGGGGTAGAGTCAGTGATATCAGGAGTTAGGAGACCCGTTTCTATTCGCACCATCTCCGCTATGCAGCTTAAGCGGTGTATGCGACGGGGTTGCCAGTTGTATGCTGTTACAGTTAGTGACAGATCAGAGGATGAGTCGGGGGGACCTTCCCTCGATGATCATCCCATCTTATCAGAGTTTTCCGATGTGTTTCCAGGGGAGCTACCGGGATTACCTCCCCCACGTGAGATCGACTTCCATATAGATCTAGTTCCAGGTGCAGAGCCTATCTCACGAGCACCCTATCGGATGACTACCCCTGAGTTATGTGAGCTCAAGTTGCAGCTGGAGGGCCTTCTGGAGAAAGGCCTAATTCGTCCTAGCGTATCCCCTTGGGGTGCACCAGTTATCTTCGTAAAGAAGAAGGATGGATCTCTTCGGTTGTGCATTGACTACCGTCAGCTGAATAAAGTAACGATTAAGAATCGTTACCCCCCCTTCCACGCATTGACGATTTGTTTGATCAGATGAAGGGGGCTACCATTTTCTCCAAGATAGATCTTAAGTCAGGGTACCATCAGCTCAGGATTGCGGAGACAGATATTCACAAGACAGCTTTCCGCACGAGATATGGCCACTACGAGTTCACAGTAGTACCTTTCGGCTTGACGAATGCCCCCGCAGTGTTTATGAGTTTGATGAATGGGGTATTCAGGACCTTCCTTGATCGCTTCGTGCTCATTTTTCTTGATGACATTCTGATTTACTCACGCACACGTGAGGAGCACGAGGAGCACCTTCGCCAGGTTCTTCAGTGTCTTCGCGAGCAGCGCCTTTACGGGAACTTGGAGAAGTGTGCGTTCTTTCAGACTGAGGTGCAGTATTTAGGCCACGTTATTTCTGGGGAAGGTATCGCAGTTGATCCTTCCAAGATTCGAGCCATCATGGATTGGCCAGCACCCACTAGTGTGACCGAGGTGCGTAGTTTCATGGGATTAGCAGGATACTACAGGAGGTTTGTTCAGGACTTCTCTCGGATTGCGCACCCCATCACTTCTCTTCAGCGGAAAGGGAAGAAGTTTGTTTGGACAGATAAATGTGAGCAGGCCTTCAGTACACTAAAAGAGTGCCTTACGAGAGCACCTATCCTTGCAGTGCCGGATCCTCATGGCGAGTTTTTCGTATGCACAGATGCTTCCTTGGCAGGAATTGGAGGAGTGCTAATGCAGGAGGGTAGAGTAGTTGCCTTTGAGTCTCGCAAACTCAAAGATTATGAGCTCAATTATCCGACCCATGACCTCGAGCTTGCAGCAGTAGTACATGCCTTAGTGCGGTGGAGACATTTTCTTCTTGGCCGGAGATTTACACTCAGGACAGATCACTTGAGTCTTCGCCACCTCTTCACGCAGCCCAATCTCAACGCTCGTCAGCGGCGTTGGATGGAGTTACTATGTGAGTATGACATGGAGATAGAGCATGTGAAAGGGAAAGAGAATGTGGTTGCAGATGCCTTGAGTAGACGGAGACATGTGGCTATGGCCACCTCAGTGGGCACAGATTTGCGGAGTAGGATCTTGCAGCAGCTTCCTCAGGATAGTTTTTACCTTGCAGCCAGAGCAGAGTTTGAGTCCCAGAGACCTCTTGAGGGTAGATTTGACGGATTTTCGTTAGAGGAAGATGGTCTTCTCAGACACAGAGGTCGAATATATGTTCCCAGAGATGGAGGTTTGAGACATGACATTTTGACAGAGGCTCATCGTGCACCGTATTCAGCCCATCCCGGGGTGAAGAAGATGCACGCCACCTTGAGACAGCTGTACTTTTGGAGAGGACTTCGGAGAGACATAGCTTCATTTGTATCCCGCTGTTTAGAGTGCCAGAGGGTGAAGGCCGAGCATCAGCATCCAGCTGGCCTCCTCTATCCTCACGCCATACCGGAATGGAAGTGGGACACCATTTCTATGGATTTCATTGTTGGGTTGCCGACGTCGAGATACCACCACGACGCCATCATGGTTACGGTGGATAAATTGACGAAGGTAGCTCACTTTTCTCCAGTGAAGACTACCTATACAGCAAGTGCAGTAGCACGAGTATATCTGGATGAGATTGTCAGACTACATGGGATTCCGCGGAAGATCATTTGTGACCGCGACCCTTTGTACACCTCCCATTTCTGGACCACCATGCAGTATGCCCTCGGGACGAGGATTAATTTTAGTACAGCTTATCACCCTGAGACAGATGGACAGACAGAGAGGGTGAATCAGATTCTGGAGGACATGCTCAGGATGTACGTGATGGATCATCAGTCGAGATGGGAGGAGTATCTGTATTTGGTGGAGTTTGCCTACAATAATAGTTTCCAGAGTTCTATAGGCATGGCTCCTTTTCAGGCATTATATGGTAGAGAGTGCAGAACACCTCTTAGTTGGGACAGGATTGAGGACAGGGTTTCTCTTGGGCCAGCATTATTACAGGATATGGAGCAGCAGGTTACCTTGATTAGACAGAGATTGCAAGAGGCTCAGGATAGACAGAAGAAGTATGCAGACCAACATAGGACAGATCGCAGTTTTGAGGTAGGCACGAAGGTGTTTCTTCGTGTCAGGCCACATAAGAGCCCTATCCGTTATGGAAAAGGTTCTAAGCTTGCTCCTAGGTTTGTGGGACCCTTTGAGATCTTGGAGCGCCTCGGGCCCTTAGCCTATCGTCTAGCACTGCCACCTAGCTTATCGCGCGTTCATGATGTATTTCACGTTTCTGTGCTTAGGAGATATGTTTCTGATCCTTCTCATGTATTAGATTGGACTGCATTGCAGGTGCAGGACCAGGGGCAGGTGATGGTGGAGCCCGTGCGCATTTTAGATCGCAGGACCCTGGGCCTTCGCGGCAGAGAGATTGATCAGGTCCGAGTCCAATGGGATAGATACGATGAGACTGCTGCTACTTGGGAGGATGCTACATCATTGCGAGCTCAGTTTCCACACTTATTTCAGTGACTTCCAGGAGGAAGTCTAGTCTAAGGGGAGGGGGATGTAATGCCCACTTCCCTACGACGCTTAGTGATTATCATTTTGAGTTATGCAGACTTTAGTTATGGACATGGCTTATACTTATGTTGATTAGCATGATGTTTTGTGACTAGACACATTTGGATTAAGGTTGGATTTTGTTTTCAGTATGATCTGCACTGACTCATGGACAGACTATTGGATATTGATATTATTTTATATAGATATATTGCATGTGTTCTAACATTGGATTTCTTCGCCCCGATGAGTAGAATGTAGTTGTTGAATTTACATTACTATGATTTTGGAAAAAGATGAAATGCATAATTAAATTGTGAATTAGACCTAGAAATAATGATTGCTTGAATTACGTATAGATGTTAATAAATTTCATGCATATGATTGTTTTGGATATTTTGACATGGCCGCAAGGCCGAAGAGGGTATTTTGCATTTTGCAGGAAACACAGCATGATCACAACCATGAGGGGGATTGGGGACCAAACACAACAGAATGTCGGGTGGTTGCAACACTGGTCGTCAAGGCAACTTGTAAACTGTATTGTGTTAGCTTGTTCTTGTATGTGTTGAGAAAATTTTCTTGAGGGGGTAATGTTCTAATGTGACCATGGGGTTGAGAATTTTATTTAATTGCTTTATTTACTTTAGTAGGTGATTTCATTTGGGATGCCCTTCTTTTATTACTTTTGCTAAGTGTGTTTAGATTAATGTAATATCTTGTTTTAGGTTGTAAGCTTTGGGGGAAGTCAAGTGGGTGTAATAAATTTGATTGTTGGCTCCTTGAGCCTTGTGTGTCCTCTTGTATTGAATGCTTGGTTTTGAGTGTTGACCACTCCATGCTCTTAGAATCTCGAATTTGAGATTGAGTGCATTTTTAGGGGACTTGTGGGACAAGTTAAACTTGTCCCACACTTCCCAAAACCCCTTACCAACCATATCTATGGGTTGGGAATCCAAAAAGGGGGCTATTTATTGTTTTGGGAAGGGAAATATGACTTTGGAGTGCATTTTCCTCATTTTGCATTTAATTGTGCCTTAAGGCACATGGGAAAGGGTTGAATGTGGAAGAGGGTTGTCATTCAACCCAACCACCCATTTATGGTGCTTTGGGATTTGAGTTGACCTTGGGAGATGGTTTGAGGATGTGTGATGTGGCATCCTACATGGAGCCACATCACCCTCACCTTACCTTTGATCTATTTATTGAAACTTCCTCTCTTGTTGAGGGGGTTAGAGCTTTGTTTTTGTGTTGTTGAAGAGTTCTCTTTTGTGATTTTGAGAGAGTAGAATTGGGAGAAAGAGATAAGAGAGTTTTTTTTTTGGACTTGCATGCTTGGATTGATTTGGGAAGGAGCTTGGACAAGTTTTTGGTGTAGGCTTCTCCAATGGAGAGGTAGGGAACCCTCTCCTCTGTTTTTGCTTTCATATTATTATTGCTTCTATGCTAAAAAAAAAAAATTGTGAAAAAGAAATGCATGTTTACTTTGGGAAATTGTGAAAAATGGTTTGAATGTTGGTTGTGTAGTATAGGAGAGGTCTATGGGAATAATCATGAGGGAGGCAAAAGAGTAGATTAGGATATTGTGGAGGGAGTTTGAGAGGGATGCCCATCTTAGGTAGGAATGTTTACATTCTACCTTGTCTTTGAGGGAGCCATAAGAGGAGGGAGGCATAAGAGTATGGGAGGAATAAGGGGTACTTGAGGGAGGCATAAGAGTCATAGGGGCTTGTGTATATTGTGGAGGGTTTTGGATGGGCATCTCATCTCATTTGGGAGGCATAAGGAAAACATTCCCATAGTTCCTTCTCTTGTTGGCTTGGAAGAAAGCCTTTGTGCAAGTATTGTGTATTTGTGTTTCCTTGTTGTTTTCTCTTTTAGCTTGAATGTTGTGAAGAACTTGGATTGTGGAAGCATGTATTGTTGCCTTGAGTTGGAGACCACCCTTTCATTGTGTTGTGTTTGGGGCTCGGGGGTCAATGGAGGAGATTGCTTCTCTTCTCCATTGAGATTTGGTTGGGAGGAGAGTGTTGCCTCTCCCCCTATTTTGGTTGTGATTGAACTTCAAGGAACTTGGAGCATGGAAGAAGAACTCCTTGGAACACATGAACCTTGTTGTGGACAATGTGAAGACATCATGTATTTACCCACCCTGAGTGGAGGAAAAATGTAATATTGCCTTGTTTTCTTTAGCATACATTATTGCAAATTTGTTCCATATGAAGTAGAAAGTGTTGTGACAAATGTTGAATGAAAGTTGTTCTTTTTGAAGTCCAAAATAAGCATGTAAAATATATAGAATCAAAAGTTGAAAGGATGACAATCTAGCTATTCTCCTTCTTACTTGATTTGGAACTTCTCATGAGTATGCCAATTTTGTTTAAATGTTAGTAGACCTTGCTTTAAAATTAATGGAAGTAATTTTGGAATCCTCTTGAAGAGTGTTGGAAATTGGCATAAAAGTATATATTAAATTTCATCTTAGTACTTGAAGGAGATGTGTTGAAAGAATAGGAAAAATAGTGCTTTATTCCTTCTTGTATACTTGTAGGAAGGACTTAAGTTTTTAATGATTTGTAATGTCAATAAAACCTTTTCAAGCTCTAGTTCCTTTATGCTTCATTCATCCATGAATTTATGGTAAAATTCTTGCAAATAAATAAGGAAATGAAATCAACTTGCTCAAAAATCCATGCAATGTCCATTGAAATTGGCTAGAAATAGATCTTAATGGTAATACTCTAAACTTATCAAGATTGATGTTCAACACTCCTTAATATCTAACAAGGGTACTATAGTTGAATACCATTCTTATTTATGTAATACTACAACTAAAGAATTTATTGATAATAACTTATAAAGACATTAAAAGAACCCTTAATTATTATTTGTTATAAGACTATAATACTCCCCCCATATACCTCAACACATTATCACTAACACATATGTAAATAAACCCCCATCCAATTTAATAATCTCAATGAATAACATATTCAAACCTACGTAGCCTCCATACTTATAATAATAAAGCTTATTCGCCTCTGTATATTCTGGCAGGAAACCGATCCACCTCTATGAGAATTCCTATCCGGGTGACCTCCTCGCTGTCCCCAATCGATGCTGTTCCTTTCTGTACGCCCTTCACAGTCCATCACCCTTTAATCGTGTCCAAGAGAATAACTGCTAATCTAAAAAGAAATGATGATACGTTTCAGTAGATATGCCTGACAGACAACTTGAACCACAATGCGCTAACTGTCACAGCGAATAATTAAATTGTTGCAACGTTTACCAATAGTTTAAACACCTTTTTTTTTAACAGGTTAGGACACTGTAGTGGTCTTCAGCTTCACAAATATCAAGCTGCATGGCAGGCCTTGCAACTGCCGAAACAAATGTGAAGTTAGTCTCAAAATCTAGACCAGTCAATCACCCTTAATTCGTGACTAAGAGAATGACTGTTAATATATTAAAAAAAAAAAAAAAAACGATGATACGTTTCAGTAGATAAGCCTGATAGACAACTTGATACACAAAGCACTCTGTCAGGGGGAATTTCTAAATCGTTACAGTGCTTGCATACAACACTGTACAGATAATAACATAGTTGAACAACCTGCTTGTTGGAAACGCCCATGGGGCGGTCTCTCCCACGCGGCCCGGCGATCCGCTTGTTTCTGAGCCTCCATGCCCTGTGTACATACCCTGCAGCACCCAATGAAAGTGGAGGTAAATCGTTTCCTCCCACGCACTGGAACTCCATATCAGTCTTTAACCCTCTGACCGCGCGCCCGGGCACAAAAGAAACAAAAAAAAACAGACCTCTCCACGCGGCTAGGGAGGAAGCACGCCTCTCTGGTCTGTAGCCCTCTTTTTCTGACCACCGTGTGGTCTTCTATGCGGCCTGGGCAGGTAAGAGTTTTAAAATCTAGTGTATTAATAACACGACGACCTAGTTGCTCCTTTGTACGCGTGGGGGAGAAATCTTGGCTATGGCAGGTGGCTATTAAAGCCACCCACGTTTTCAACTTAAAACTTATTTGCCTCCTACCAACAAGAATTATGTTCCTTTTTGTCAAAGATTCAAATTTATACCTAGGCGTGTCCATTAACTCAATGGAGTTTTAATTATATTTATAAATCAATTAAAATACGGAAATTTGGTTATATTCTTTAATCTTCGTTTTCTTTTATCATGGAGGAGGGGATTTTCGCTCGCAATATCCATGCAAAGAGCTAAATAATTTCCAAGCTCTGGTAGCACCTCTGATTGACTTCTAAAGTTGTAAATATTTCTCTTGAAGCGCGAGCGGGAATTCTTTTGTTTGATGGAAACCAAGTAAGTATTTCGGTTAGCATCGGTTTTTAACCCTTGGTTGTTGGGTTGAGTAAATATGCAACTGCCATAGGCATAGATGCACATTCGACCTTCCAATTTTCCCCTTGGACCCTTTCGGTTTTGAGATGAGCTTTTGTACATCTGGAACTAACGTAACTTCTTCCTCCTTGTAATCGTTGCGATCATGACCCTTTGGATGATCGCTAGCTCATGACGACGAACTTTGGCAACACGCTAGTGCCCAGAGACGCTTTAGGGAGGCTCCTAGTGACATAGTTGGATTCTTTCTTTTTCTCTCTCTGGCGTCCAGTCCTTGACACTGTGGCAAGAGACCCGATTCTAGCATATGGCAATTATCATTGGCCCTCTTAAATTTTGTTACCCTTACTCACAAAAAAAAAAAAAATTATGTCGCAATTTTCATCTTGGTTGTTTATGGCACGTCAATGTCATAGTGTCGGCGTTGGTTTTCCGGTGTTACTTTTACCCTTTTATCATGAAGAAATAAATGAATAAAAATAGACGTGCTGATTACGATGAGGCATTAATAGCCTTAGTTAAAATAATACACTCTAGTCAAAGTGCAATTGATTGTTCTATTTTTAATGCAATTAATATAATTGGGTGAATAAAATTTAGCAAATACTAGCTCTTACTTGTTGTTTAAGTCGTTCCCAATGTGCATGCAACTTTATATTTTTGTTGTTTGATTAAACAATCATTTTTAATCCATGATGTAGCAATTTTTGTATTAACCCACTTGAAAGGGTAGATTTGTCTTTATCTTTGTTTTTATTTTAAGGCATACAAAACTACATTCTCTTGTGCCAACAAAATAGTTACCTTTGTCTTTATACTTAGCAAGAATACTCCTCCACTATGGGGATCACTTTTCCATGTGCACATAATAGTATCCTTCCTGATGTTTTAATAATAATGCAAAACTATAATCTTAAGTTATATTCGGGCCCCTTTTCAATATCTTGTAAAAACCTGGGCATATTAATGGTCAAGGTAATAATCAATGATTTTACAAAATCTTGGTCCCCTTTGATAATTTGACATTGGATAACGTTTTGATTAATGTCAACACCTTAATCATTTAACGTGAGATTATTACCCACCTTTTGAATTAATCATGTGGTATTTGTAATTGATATTTATAAACATTAAACAAGGTCATTGTAATGATACCTTAATGGTATCTTGTACCCTTTCCATGATGATTGACCCATCATTTTTTTGGTGGCATTTTAACCCAACTCTAATTTAACTGTGATTACCTAGCAACCTGGGGTTTGCATTAGAATTGGTTGTTGATCCTAAGTTGTTCTTTGTCCTTTGTCTGATCATCACCATGGGGTTTTTTACCTGCGAACCATGGTGAGTTTTCTTTGACTTCAAATAGGGCTTGAGTTTTGCATTTAACTTAGAAATTTGATCATGGTCATTGATCTACGTACCATCTCGATCTGTGACTATTGATTTTCTGGTAATCGTAGCAGGTTTAAATGATTCTGTGGTGAAATTGGTGGTTTAGGATGTGAGCCATTGATCTCTGTACTCAATGATCTTCACCATCAAATTCTATACTCCAAAAATGAATGAGGTTGAATGAAGGTTTTCAATGTTGATCTTTTTATCATGTACCTTTTGATCCTCGCCATCGATTCATTAACCTTGATTAGTTGGGTTCAACTATGGTTGACTTAGACGATCTAAAACAACATAAACCCTATCATTTGATTCATTTACATTTCTCTCCCGAGTTGTGAAGCATTGGAAATTTTTCCTTTGGCCTCCATTTTTGATGATCCCAAGCTCGATTTCTCACATTTTTGGTCTGTGAGGTTTTTTCTGTAAAACTAGATTCTCCATGTCATTTTTTAAGACTTCGTTTGAAGTTTTTGTACCTTTTATAATGTTGATTGCCGCTATCTGGTTTGAATGCTTTCTATGTCTTTCTAATAATGACTGTTATTACACTGTGGGGGTGGGTTCTTCATTTTGTAACTGTAAAATTCTTCATTTATTTTAGCTTTCAAGATTATGAGTTCTACTTTTAATAATAATGGGACCCATTTGGTGCTTTGTTTTTCAATTTTTTTTTATACTTTTGCGAGTTTGAAATGACCACTTGGTCTTCTTTTTTTAATTCAAAATTTCAGCCTTTCGAGGATTTCAAACTCTGAACAGTAAGGTGAGTTATTTTTCTATCATTTTTCTCTCTTAGTAATATTTTTAAAATCCTTTCATGGGCATGGAAAATAAAGGCTTTTCCCTCTGAATATTTCATGAGTATATGGAAACTCTACACTCTATTTGTTTTGATTGAGGATATGTTCATTAATGTATAGTTTTGAATGTGTTTCCATTTAAAATGAACTCTATAGTTATCTTTTAAAATTTTAATTTCTAAGTATTTCCTTTTTGTAGATTATTTGCACTTCTCAAGTTCTGAAATTAAGTGGGTATTTTCATTTTCTTGAACTTTACAAAAATCTAGTTCTGTAAAATTGTGTGTTTTTTGAGATGGGAGTTTGTCCTTGTTATTCCTGAAGCTTTTGATATTCTATGCCTTGAGTGATTTTTTTTTTGTCTAAAAATATTGATTTCAAAACTCGTACTAAGTGTTTGATGTTTTCTCTAAAATAGAATCCAATCGATGGTTTCAACAATATCTTTTTGAAATTGGTAAGTTTCCTTTATTCTTTGAGTTTCTCATAAAATCTTTGAATAGAAATTTAGAAGATGATGTTTCTTATTTTTTCTATACCTACAAATCTTGATGAAATACAAAAAAAAATCTCTGAAGATAAATTCCAAAGTTAAAACTTGCATCACAATTTCCTGGGCTTACCATTTTTGTATTTAGTTAGTTGAATCTTTACTTAATTACATATGTAATGTGGATCGAATATTACAAAACCTTATTTCATTATTATTTGGAGCTCTGAATTCTCACTTTTATTTACACTAGTATTGAGGGTTTTGGATTAACTATCCCACCAACTTGTAGCATATCATCATTTACACAACATCAATGTTTGTCATTCTCTAAATCTATATTCGGATATTTTAGTTTTATTGCAAACTTTTCAAAATTGAATGCCTTCAAATTCAAATCTCCAATTTTGCTCCTTTTGATATTCTCTTGAATGAGTGTTTAGTAAGGCATAATCTTTCTACCTTGATGAGAAAATAATTGTACTATCATGTAAAATAGTAGCTTCCAGTTACATGGAATTGTACCTACTTTCACATTAAGTACTGAACTTTCTATAAAATATTCTTTCATATGGTTTTTCATAATTGGAACCAATCTTAGTTAGAATCAATTTCATGCTAGGGAAAGTTGTAATACTTGTTTTAGAACTTGTGGTGAGCTTCATTCATTTAATACTTGTTATTTTTACTCATTTTTTGATGATCTTGTTGATCCCATTGTACTTTGAGATGAAACCTACAACTTAGATGAGTTTTTTAGTTTTCAATCACGCTTGCAGTATTGAAGTAGGTTACTTTATTCATTCTGTATTGTCTTCTTACATATCTTCTACCTATTACTTTTTGATGCTTTTGATATTATGAAGATTTGACCTAAATCTAGATATTTTTTTTCCATGAAGCAATGCAAATTGTAACTTGTTTCTTTAACGATTCGTTACTCTAAAAATATATACTAAACAATTTTGTTTCTTAAAGTATCATGGATTCAATAGATTTTTTTATTTCTTCTTAAATAAGAATTAGGCACACTTCTAAAGTGCACATATGACCTGTATCTTGATGGTTTTTTAAAGTCGTTCAACAAAATTGTACCCTCATTTGAATTATTGACTTTACTTCTGTAACTAAGTGGTAGCAACTCGAAAACTTGTACACTTGTACTTTGATCATTATGAAATGCATGATTATTGTTTTCTTCTGTTGCAACATATACCTCTACACTTAAAAAAAGTGGTTAGGAAACAATAAACCTTAGCCTCTCTTATATGCCATAGTAATTTTCTTTCTCTTTATTTTATGTGTGTCATGATTCTGTTGGTGTGTGGGATCCTATGTTTCCTCCACTCACATATGGAGGGTCATCTCACATGTGTTAGATTCAGGGTTTTCTCATGTGTCATGCACTAGGGTTTCTCAGCACCATATATGTACTCTTTTATTCTTGATTTATGAGTATGCCAAGACACTCCGTTTTTTTTCTATATGTGTAAGCTTTGTTTTATGTTTAACAATTTCTTCCATTGTTGATTGATCCTTACGATTACGCTGGAGCCGTTATGATTCCATTGGAGTGAAACTACTTCATGGTGCATCATTTCCCATTCAATTCTCAAAAAATCTTTCATGGTATCAGAGATGAGATCAGGTAAATGTCCTTCCATCATTTGAGTTGTGATTACTCTTGGTTTCATTATTTTTTTACTCCTCATGTAAGATTTTTTGATAACTTGATTTTGGAATCTTGCTAACATTATCTAACAAGTTATTCTTAGAATGTTTTTTTGGTTTATTGTGTTCTTCGTCCATGTCTAGGTATTCCTAAAGTTTTCGGGGGTTTTATAGCTACATTTATCTAACTGCAGCTAAATTGGTAGATCAATTACAATAGAGGTTATTTTCTAGTTTTTTAATTTTTTATTCAACTGAAAAATTTTAGATCTCTATTTAATTGTCTCTCTTATGTGTTTCCATGGTATTTTGTATAATATAGGTTTGAATTTCAAGTTTAAGGTTTTATGGTGTTCTTCTCCACTGAGCTACACCTTCTTCTGAACCAAGCTCATTTGATCAAATCACCATGAGCTCTTTTCAAACCAAGTTGTTTAAACCCTCCTTCCACTAAGCTGCCTCAACTCGTGAGTTTCCTACTATTACCTCAGCCATGCTGCCTTGTGTTTTATTTGTGTGAGTGCTTTATGTGAGTCCAAGATGCCTCAAACTCACTCAACCCTTGCATTGTGTGGACGACTCATTCTCTTGAAAGTCGAGTTGAGTCACCTCTGTGTGTGGATGCGGTTTTCTTGTGCGGATGAGCCTACACTGCTCAAGTCATTTTTTTTCCTAGATAATTTTTTGATCCTTCTCTGCATAGTTTTCTCTACCAAACTGTTCATGCCCTTGGCTCTGGATCACACTCACTGCTACTCCCACAAAATCTTCTTGTGATCCTTATCTCCATCTTGGGCTCATCCTCCACACAGTCATCGTCTCAAACGGCTCTCCCGACCTGCTCCTTGTGTGTCAAGCCTTCCTAGCAATCTCCACCTAATGCAGGATCCTCAAATGAACTTGGGATCCTCCCAACTCCAATGATTTCCACCGAGCCATGTGTCAGTTGGTAAGTCTTTTAAAAAATATATTTTTTCGTAAGTTTTTTAAATTTCTTTTTTGGTTGGAATTTTTTTTGGGCGTGTTTCTAATTTGTTTTAGGTGGGAATTTTTTAAAAAGGAAAGTATATTTATTTTTAGTTAAAATTTCATTTAATATATCTTAATTAGTTTCTATTAGTAATTAATTAGATTTAATTCTAATTAAATCTATTTCTATTAATTATGATCTCTCCATTTTTTATTAGTAAAATAATAAAAATATTCTTTTTAAATTAACGTTAAATTGTCATTTTCTTAAAACTCCAATAGCTCTAAAATTAGCTAAATTGAACATTTCAAAATGGTAATATTTAGGTGTTATTGTTGTATTTTTACTAATCTTGTGCTCAAGTGTACAATGAAACTCTGAGAACCTATTTTCCTTTCGAGTGCTTTTTCAGCATTTTGAAGAACTTCAACTCATCTTGAGTTCATCTAAAACTTTTATTTTAACCTTATTATTACTTGTGACTAGTGAGCGCATCAGTTATATTTTGTAGCAAGGAGGTATCCTTTGTGACATGAGATGCTTTTTCTCACAACTAGGATTTTATTTCACTTCATTTCGTGTTTTTGCATGTTGTGCTTGTTTACGTGTCACTTTGTTACACTCCAAGAAACACGATTATGTTCTCCTCTCTTACACGTTATTACGTTGATTGTGAGTTGAGTTACCAACTGTTTCAAGACCACGCTCAGACCTGATTGTATCTAACACACTCAACTATAAACTTCCAAAAGTAGTGGGGTTATTATATTGTCTGGGGTGGTTATGATTATTTTCTGCATTCCTTCTCTCTCTTCACAATGGATGCTTATTCACTTCCTTTGCTTACACCATTCACATTTTTCAAGTGGAGATCAAAAATTCTTATGAAACTAAGAGGTAAAGGGTTATTTCACATCACCATGGGAACTGAGACTTATCCAGATAATGACCCTAAAAAATCTAAGTGGTTAAAGCATAGTGATGAAGCTTTAGGTCTTCTTTACATTTTTGTTTCTCTTGACTTTCTCTTCCACATGGAGTCATTTGAAACACCTAATTCTGTGTGGAAAATGTTAGATAAAATGTTTGGACAACAAGATGACATGAAAGCGCATGAGTTGGAAAAGAAACTACTAGGGTTAAATCCTAGTGATTTCAAAAACCTACAAGTATACTTCTCTAATTTTTTCCACACTCAATTGTTGTTAAATGAATGTAAAGTAGAGAATAAATATTCTCAACTGATCTTGTCGATTATGTCTAAGCTAGGTCTGGAATATTTTGTTTTTTTTTCAATTTTTTATGCTAGCAAAGCTACCTTAGGCAAGGATTAGAATATGCTCTCCTTTGACTATTTTTCATCCCAACTCATTCGAGAACAAGAAAAACTCATTAAAATGGGCTCTCTCAAGTACAAGTCACATGCCCTTGCAACAAGTACTAGTAACAAAAAGAAGACTAAAAAGAAGAAAGAAAGAAAGGATCAACCTAAGAAGGAAACCAAGAGAAAAACTAAATTTAACACGAATTTGAATTCTAATCCTAGAACATAGAAAGACAGGTTTTTATTTTCCTACTATAATAAGTCTTTCCATAAAGAGCATCTATGTATGAGAAAAAAATTTACCACCTTACTCATTTACTTGAAAAAAATCAAATAGGTGTTCCTGAGTCTATTAAACAAAATTCTCCAAAGGCCGAGTCTTCTATTGCAAAAGTGTCTCCAAAGTTTCTCCTTCATCAATGTGGATTATAAATTCTAGTGCCTCGCACCACATGGTTTCTTCGCATGTTGAGTTCTCAAACATCGAGGCTTTTGGTATGTCTCAAATCACGATGGGTAATGACATAAAAGTGTCAGTTTCTGGTAGTGGATTGGTAGAGATGGATGGGAAAACATTTAACAAAGTGTTGAGTGTTCATAATCTCTCTACCAATCTCCTATCAGTTTACAAAATTACACACCTTAGTGAAGGAATGCGATTGGAATTTGGTCATAACTCGGTGATTATTCGTGAGCTTAATGATGACACTACATTGGCTGAGGGAAAGGCGGATCACTATTCATAGTTGTATACATTTTCCCATTTTACTTCTGATTGTATTCCCATTGCCTTGCTTACCCATGCAAATGATGTTAGTAAGCTATGGCATGAGCATTTTGGACATCTAAATTATCATTACCTTGAACAATTGAGCCAAAATGAAATGGTTAATGGGTTACCCCACATCAATTTTCTAAGGGTATTTGTGAGGTTTGTACCCTTGGAAAGCATCTTAAAAAGAACTTTGACAAATGAAAAGCCTAAAGAGCTACTCATCCCTTAGATCTTGTTCACAGTAATATTTTTGGTCCATTTCCGTCTCCTTCATTTACTATAGCTCTTTATGTGCTCACCTTCATTGATGATTTTTCGTGATATACTTTGATATATTTTATTAAGCTTAAGTATGAAGTCTTTGAACATTTTAAGGAATTTAAGGCTCTTAATGAGAAATAGGTGGAATGGTGTATCAAGGTTATTCAAACCGACAATGGAGGAAAATATGTAAACAATAGGTTCATGGATTTATGTACTTCCGAAGGGATCTCCTTGCTGCATACAATTGCTTATAGCCCTTCACAGAATGGAGTAGTAGAAATAAATAACCATAATATTAAGGAGATGGTAGCTTGTATGATTCAATCGAAGTCTCTTCCTCCGCAGTATCGGGATGAAGAAGTGAATTGTGCTAATTACATTCAGAACAATGTTCCACACAAGGTAGTAAAAGGGATGACACCTTTTGAAGCCTAGTTTGAATGAAATCCTAATGTTGAGCACTTTCAACTCTTCAAATCTAAGGCTATGGCTCGGATTCCCAAGAATAAATGCTAGGTATTGAAGCCAAAATCCAAACCTTGTATCTTTTTAGGGTATCCTGATGGTGTTGAGGGATATCGATTTTTGAATCTGAAAGAGGGATACACAAGAACTGATGTTGAAACAATGCACAATAAAAAAGTTACACTTTGATGGTAACGTCATAGCTCCAATGTAATAGGAAAGATTCGAATAATGGAAAGAATATGTAAATAAGAAAACATGTCTGATCATACTCATATATCGATAAAAGGAAGTTCAAATAGGGGTGCTATGTAACCCCCATGCCTAAAAAAGGAAAGTACCTCCTATGACACCACTGATGCATATGACGCCACTAAAGTAGGAGTTATAATTTCAAATAAGGAATGTAACTCCTATGACACACTAATGAAAATGATAATGATAGATTCTATGAATGAATCTGACACTTGGCATTTGACTCCTTAAGACCTATGACTCTCACAAGGTGAGATGACTCATTAGGTGATGTCGATGATGACAAGGTAGATCACACACACCAACACCCCCCCTTCATCAAAGCCGAGGAAGAGGTCATGGTAATCTAGAATAGAAAATAATACTCCCCTAGACAATTAAGAAAGACATGTCAATGGGTCTTGAAAACTAAAGGCTTGATAAGGTGCCCATATAAAAACATCTTTATGAAAAAAAGAAGATGAGAAGAAGGAGGACTATATAGCATGAAGAAGATGGGAAGCTACAACAGACCTCACCCCAAGAAGCAATCACAAGTGAAGAAATTTCACCTCAGTGAAGGGCTTGGTGAATATATTTTCAACCTAATCAGCTGTCTAAATATACTATAGGTCAATGATATTTTAATGTATCAACTGTCGTATGAAGTGCATGTGAATCTCAATGTGCTTCATCTATTGATGGTGAACTAGATATCTAAAAATGGAGATAGTTCTCATATTGTCATAGTAGATAATGGTAGGCCACCGAAAGTGGATGCCAAACTCAGTCAAGATACCCTGTAACCAAAAAAATTTTGTGGAAGTGTTAAATGCTCCTTTGTACTCTTCTTCTATTGATGATATGGAAATGACATTTTGCTTCATGCTAGACCAAATGATAGGACCTAAAACAAGAGTGAAACTTTAACCTGATGTAGAATTCCAATGATCTAGATCACCGGCCTAATCTAAGTTTTTAAATCCAACCAAGTTAATCTCAGTCCCTCCTTAGTAATGAATACCATTTGTGTGAGTGCCATAAACTTAATGAAGGATCAACTTTTCTTCTTTTAAATGTAGCTCATGAAGCTCCTGCATAAATCTGGATATGATCCCGATAACATACGATAGATTTGGTTGAGTGTGAGTAAGGTAGATAAATCTCCCCACCAACCTCTGATAAAGGGTACTGTCAACCAAGGGGGAAGAGAAATCAGAAACCAACTTGACCCCAAAAATAAAAGGAGTAGGTGAGGACTTGCAATCAGACATGTAAAACTGAGCAAGCAAATCAAGAGAGTAGTTAGGCTACAAGATCATAATTCCTGAGTCAGATTGTGAAATTTGGATCCCAAGAAAGTAATGAAGCAATCCTAAGTCAGACATGGATAACTTGTTGGCTAAGGAGATATTTAAAAAATCAATGACAGAGGAAGAGTTACCCATGATCAACAAGTCATCAACATAGAGAAAAAGAATAAGCATGGATTCATCCTGCCATAGAATATACACATTTGGGTCAGATTGACACCGAGTGAACCCTGATGTAAGTAAAAAGGATTCCATCTTAGCATAGCAATCCCAATGGGTTTATTTAAGGCCATAGAGATACTTATTTAACTTGTAAATGAGGGAAGGATCATGGACATAACCCAAAGATTGTTCCATATAGATCTCTTCCTCTAGGTCCCCATGAAGGAAGGCCCTCTTAACGTCCATCTGGTAGACTTCCCATTTGTTAGTGGAATCAATGGAAAGGGTCATTCAAATGGAATTCATCTTCAAAACCAGAGAAAAGGTTTCCAATTAATCAACCCTAGCTACCTGGGAGAAACCATTAGCTATAAGTCACAATTTATACTTCTCAACTTCTCCATTGGCTCCATACTTTGTTTAATATATCCACCTACAACAAATAATTTTTCTTCCTTTCATAAGAGGGGTAAGATCCCAACTGTAATTCTTTATGAGTGAGGAATACTCCTCATCCATACAAAAATCCCACCCAGGAATCCTAGAAACTTCCTATAAAGACGATGGATCAGTATCAGAGGTGAAGAAGGATTGGGGTCCAAAAAAACTTGAGCAAGTATGTCTCTCATCTTAAGGATCTCCAACTAAATCTATAGCACTCTTTAAAGTTTTCCTGTCCCAAAGAGGTCCCAAAGGTTCAAGATTAGAGTTGGTATATAGTTCACTCGAGTGAGAAGGGACATAGTCCTCATCATCACTACTCTTAGAATCATAAGACTCATAAGTTTGAGGATCCAGAGGAGCAGGGAGAGGAGGAACTCACTCAACAACATCATCATCTAATGATTCAAAATCTATATCAGTGGGTAAAATAACCTCAGTTGAAGTAAAATTCAAGGATGACTCATCAAAGTTCACACTCCTCTTAATATAGAGCTCATGGGTTATATGTTTCAATAATTGATATCCCTTCATGCCATCAAGATACTCAAAAAATATAGAAGGTTTAGATTGTGGATCCAATGCCTTGCATTTCTTCTTTGGATTCCGATCCATAGCCTTGGATCCAAAGACTCGAAAGTGCTCAACATCAGGCTTGTGTCCAAACCAGGATTCAAAGGGTGTCATCCCTCTTACTGCCTTATGTGGAACATGATTCTAAATGTTACAAGAAAAATTCACTGCTTCAGCCCAATACTGTGGAGGAAGGGACTTTGAGTGAACAATACAAGTAGCCATATCCTTTAGATTTTGGTTATTTCTTTCTATAACTCCATTTTGGGAAGGGTTGTAAGTTACTGTATGTTGCAAATCAATCCCCTCAAAAGTTTAGAAATCCTCAAAACCTATTGCTCACATACTCGCCTCCATTTCTAGTTCAAATAAACTTGATAGAATGTTCTGCTTGTTTCTTAGCAAGAGCCTTAAATTTTTGAAAATGCTCAAAGACTTCAGACTTAAGCTTAAGAAAATATACCCAAGTATAACATGAAAATTCATCAATGAAGGTTAGTATATATAGAGCTCTAGTGAAAGAAGAATATGGAAAGGGGCCAGAAACATAACTATGAACAAGGTCAAAGGGATGAGTAGCTCTCAATTATTTTCCCTTATCAAAGTTTTTTCTAGGGTGCAACCCTCACAAAGACATTTAGAAAACTTAACTCAGGATAACCCATTGTTCATTTAGTTTTGGCTCAGTTGTTCAAGGTAATGATAATTTAGACTCCCAAAATGCTCATGTCATAGATTTCTAACCTCATTTTCATGAGTAAGGAATTGGGCATCGAATCAGAAGAGAAGTGGGAAAAGGTATACAACCATGAATGGTGATCCACCTTTCCCTCAGGCATAATGCAGTCAGAGTTAAGTTCACGAATGATCAACAAATTAGTATCTAATTACACTTGCATTTATTCACCAAGGTGGGTGATTTGGTAAACTAATAGGAGATTGGTGGAGAGATTAAGAACAATCAAAAATTAGTTAAATGTTCCACCTTCTATCTCTACTAATCCACTAATGGAAACAAACACATGAGTGTCATCACCCAACATGATTTAGGACATACCACATGGTTCAATGCTACAGAATTCAACCTCTGAAGAATCCATGTGGTGTGAGGCACCAGAATTGATAATCCAAGATGATGATCGAGCTGATCTAGCTATGAGGGTCTTACCTTTCTTATTTTCATTGTTAGACACCTTTTCTTTAGAAGACTTTCCCTTTTGAAAATTTTGTTTGATGGATTCAGGAACACTTATTTTATTCTTCTCAAACAATTATGTTAAGTAATCAATTTGTTTCAAAAAATAATGATTCTCGTTATGTCTAGGATACTTACAATAGGAGCATTTACACTTTTCCTTGTTCACTTTAGGCTCAAAAGTTGAAGTGTTATTGTTGGGCTTAGTTAGGGGTTGGTTGGTTTTGGTTTCTTTCTTAGGTTGGTCCTTTGTTTCTTTCTCCTTTTCATTTTTCTCTTCCTTATTCACCAAAAGGGCATGTGACTTGGATTTTAGTGTCCCCATTTGAATGAGTTTTTCCTGTTCTCGAATGATTTGGGATGAAAAAAGGTCAAATGAGGGAATTTTCCAGGCACTACCCAAGGTAGATATCATGCCATGGAAAGATGAAACAAAGACAGAGTATTTAGGACCTAACTTAGAAAGAATCGAGAAGATCAATTGAGATTCTTTCTTCTCCACTTTACATTCCTGTAGAAGTAGTCTAGTGTGGAAAAAAATTGAGAAGAAGGCTTGTAGGTTTTCAAAGTCACTAGGATTTAACCCTAGTAGTTAGTTCTATAACTCATGCACTCTCATGTCATATTTCTCCCCAAACATCTTGTCAAGAGTGTTCCACACTCCATTGGGTGTCAAGGAAGTTTCGATGTGTAAGATCAAGTCAGAAGAGACAGACATATAAAGAGGACCTAAGTGTTCATCACAATGCTTGAACCATTTATATCTTTTGGGTTCATCATTAGGTTTGGTATCTAACCCCATGGTGAAATGGTATAACCCTTTACTTTGCAAAATCAATATAATTTTAGATCTCCATTCGAAGAAGTAAAAGGTGTGAGCACCTATACTTTAGAGATATTGATAATGAATAGATAGAACCAAGAAAGGAAGAAGGAAGGATATAGAAAGGAAACAACCACCCTAGAAGAATATCACACCCCCCGAGTTTGGCACTTTATAGTTTAGTGTGTCTATTACAATCAGATGCAACTATGTGTCGAGAACCAGTTTGTCACTCACCTTGCAATAAACATAATAACATGCAAGAGTGGAGACAACAATCAAGGTTCGTTGGGCACAACAGTTTGACACCGTAAGCATCCACAAGAACAAGTGAAAACAAGAAGGGGAAGAGAAGGCCTTGTGATAAATAGCATCTCACATCACATGAAAGAATCCATTTATTATAAGACTATGGTGGACGTGCTCACAAGTCCACAAGCAATAAAAGGAATAGAACAATGCTCAAGATGATCTAAAATGAGCCAATACAAGTAATACAATGAAACCCCCCAGAATGTGGAACTTTATAAAATAGTTCATTTACAAAACTTATAATCCCATCGTCTAGTGTGGGAAAAAACATGAAAAATTAACTAAAGAAGTGCTTAAAACCGAGCAATGAGTCAAAAGTTATAGCAAAAAAATGATTACCGCAATTGATGGAAAATTTCAATAAGCCATGCAAATGGATTTAAAAAGTTACCTAAATGCATGCAAAGGGTGTCATATGTATGCTCATTAGAAATGACATCAAATTTGAGATAGGGTTTTCTTTTATTGCAATTAGGGATTTGCCTCTTGCCAACCCCAGACCTCACCCTCCGTCTTCGACACTCGAAGGAAGGATAATAAAAAAAGAAAATAATACCCATAAAAAAATTACAATGCCAAGAATAATGTTTCTAACCTTAATTTTTTTTTAAAGGAGATGATTAACAAACAATCAATTCTAAAAGGAAAATTTTAGGGGTTCACATTGACCGAGATGAGAGTGTTGCAAAAATTCTGCTGAGTCAAAGTTGTCAGTAAAATGCCGAGTTGTGCATGAAGGTGAAACCACGTGTCAAGGTTTCTAAGGTAGGTATCAGACCATGCTAATGAAAATTGGTGCCTCGAGTTGAATTTTGTAACTAAATTTCCATGCAGAGCCCATGTTCCTGGAGATCCCAACGCAGGTTCATGTAATTTCAAGGAAACCATCGAGATTCAGAGAGAAGTGACAGGGTATAACACAAAGTTTAGTGAGTTTGTTGGAGGTTGACAGTAGAAGCACCAACAATGGAGTTAAGAGCATAGTGAACACAGGGATTTGAAAGCTCATAATCCATAAACCAGGAAGAACATCGAGTCAGTCAATAATTCATAACATGGGCCAATGCAAAAAAAGTGTCCTCGTAAAAGAACAGACAAAGCAACAGAAACAATGCACAATCTGGTTCAACCATGCATGAGAGGTATAAGAGAAAACCAAGTTATAAAACAGTGGAGAGGCCAATGGTGCAAGTGTAAGAGGCTATAGTTAAGCTAGAATGAGGAGTGCCATGTGTCAATAAATTTAGGCTATGAGCATTCAACATGATCCAAAGCAAGGCATCACAAGTAGATGCCACAAGCCCGTTCAAGAAATCAAGAAGCAAAGATGGTGAATGACTGTGCAAACCATGAAAAAAACCATGGGAAAAACTAGGGAGTGGGATGTCTTTGTGATAGATGGTTTCAGGAGTAATTGTTGAGTATAAATAGTGCACACAGGCAGAGTTATAACAAAGCTCAATGTACAAACAACCATGCAAATGAAAACAAGCTCACGAGTAGAAGCAATCACGAAATTGTAGAGTTCGTGAGGATGGAAGAGAGGGAACTCTAGTAAAATAGGGAAGCGTTAAACCACTGCAATCTACTAAAACTTCAATGTGAGGTGAGAAAATTGATTCCAAAGTAATAATAAAAAAACTTGCATGAGGAAATAAGAAGAAACCAGAAGTAATAAGAAAATAAAAAGGAAACAGTGCATGTTTTACCGAAACCTTGTGCTATGATACCATGAAAGAGGGATACTCGAGAACCGATGTCGAAATAATGGACCACAATGAAGTTTCACTCTGATGGTAATGTCATAAATCCAATGAAATAAGCAAGATTCTAAGAATGGAAAGAATATGCAAATAAGAATAAGTTGCAAGATTCGAAGATAGTAGTGATGATGAGGAAATTTCCCTTCTTACTCGATTGTAGAATCTTCCAACTTTGAGCCTGATCCTCCTGGTCCTCTTTAAGGTAGGAAAAATTTGCAAAGTGCTAGAGATTTAGTTGGAGATACTTTGGATATGAGACATACTCGCTCAAATTTCATTGGACCCCACTCTTTCTTCACCTCTACTTTTGATCCACAGTATTTTTGGGAGGATTTTGGTATTCCTAAGTGGGATTATGCCATGGATGAGGAGTATTCCTCTCTCATGAAGAATGATACTTGGGATCTCACCCCTCTTCCGAAAGGAAAAAAAATTGTTCGGTGTAAGTGGGTGTTCCGAACAAAGTATGGAGTAGATGGAGTCATCAAAAATTTTAAAGCAGTGATTAAAATCAAAGGGTTTCTCCCATATAGCTGGGGTTGATTATACTAAAAACCTTTGCTCTAGTTGTGAAGATGACTTCTATTCAACTGACCCTAGCCATTTCCGCTGCAACACAATAGCTGGAAAGTCCATCAAATGGATGTTAAGAGTGCCTTCCTTCATGCTGACCTAGAGGAAGAGATCTATATGAAACAACCTCTGGGTTATGTCCAAGATCCCTCCCTTCATTTATAAGTTAAAGAATTCTCTGTATGGCCTTACAACAATCCCCTCAGGTCTTGGTATTCCAAGACGGAATTCATTTTTACTTACATCAAGGGTTTACTAGGTGTCATTCTGATCCAAATGTTTATATTCTATGTCAAGATGACTCCATACTCATTCTTGTTCTATCTATGTTGATGACTTCTTGATCACATACAACTCTTCCTCTATTATTGATTCTGTTAAGATCGCCTTAGCCAACAAGTTTTCCATGACTGAACTTAGGTCTACTTAATTACTTTCCTTGAGATCAAGATTTCACAATCTGACTCGAGAATATTGATTTCACAACCTAAGTATGCTCTTGATTTGCTAGCTCATTTTTAGATTTCTGATTGCAAGTCTTCTCCTAATCCTTTTCTTTCCATGGGGTTAAGTTGGTTTTTAGATTGCTCTACTCCCCTGGTTAATGGTACTCTTTATTGACAGTTGGTGGGGAGCTTGATTTACTTGACTCACACTCGATCAAATTTATCGTATGTTGTTGGGATTGTGTCTAGATTCATGTAGGAGCCACATAAGCTGCATTGGAAAGTAGATAAGATGGATCCTTCATTATGTTTATGGAACTTATACTGATGGCAGTCACTATTACATGGAGGGGTAGATATTAACTTGATTGGGTTCACAGAGTTCTGATTGGGCCGGTGACTTAGATCATCAGAAATCTACTTCTGGCTACAATTTCTCTCTTGGTTTGGGTCTTATTTGTTGGTCTATCAAGAAGTCAGAATGCAATCGCGATATCATTCTACAGAGGTTGAACTATAGAGGAGTAGTTAATGTTGTGACCATAGAAGCTATTTAGCCATAAGGGTAATCTAACAGAGTTTTGGCATCCACTTTTGGCAGCCTACCATTATCTACTATGATAACATAAGAACTATCTCCATTTGTAGAAATCTCAGTTTAGCATCATTGCGAATGAAGTGACATTGAGATCCATATGCACTTCATACGAGAGCTTATTCATGATGACATCATCAGACATTCAATACATTCAAAAAGTTGATCAATATTGTAGATTTATTTACCAAGCCCTTCACTGAGATGAAGTTTCTTCACTTACGGTCTCTTCTTGGGGTGAGGTTTTCTGCAAATGTTCATCTTCTTCGGGCTATAGTATTCCTTCTCTTATTATTCTTCTTCATCTAGGAAGATTTTGTTTGTATATAAGCACCTTATCAAGCCTTTAGTTGTTGGGCCCCATTGACACATCTTTCTTAGTTGTTTAGGAGTGTCTTCTCTGTTCTGTCTGAGCTCATCATAGCCGCTACCCCAACTTTGATGAAGGGGGGGTGTTGGTGTGTAGTTATCCTATATGTCCTCCTCTCACATATGGAGGTTCATCTCACATGGGTTAGGTTTAGGGTTAGGTTCTAGGGTTTGATATTGAGTTCATGCACTAGGGTTACTCAACACCCTATATTTACTATCCCTCTATTCCTGATTTATGAGCATGACAAGACACTCCACTATCTTTCCTCTGTGTGCAAGCTTTGTTTTCTATTGAGAAATTTCTTCCATTATTGATCGACTCTTCCTTACGATTACACCGGAGCTATCACGATTCTGTTGGAGTGTAACTACTTCGTGGTGCATCGTTTCTAATTCGATTCTCGCAAACTCTTTTTTAGAAATATCCTGTGATCTTGCAATGAGATTCTGTAACAGTAAAAGGTATTATCATTCTCAAAGCTATCATATGTTTGAAATATCATTATACATCCTTGATTTAACCAAGATTTATGCAAACATAGTATATGTTCATGCCTTAGTGTTGGTTTCCTGATTTAATCAAGTGTTTAATCAAATGAGAATATATCCTTTATTACACTGATTTCATGATCACATTAGTTGCAATTTAGTTGATGTAGAGAACATTGATCTCAAAACTTGGAGCTGATACAAAGATTTTCTTATGAAATCATTCCATAGTGTAATTTTGTTTATCGTTGTTCTAACTAAACTTATCTGGTCTACTTTGGTATACTCATGTATGACATTATTTTAGAAAAATGTAAGTTACATCCCATAGACACTGTGGGAAAAATTTAATTTCACTTGATGGATTTAATACTATTATTTCAATACAACCTCGTAGAAGAAAATCATTTTACTTTTATCTCTTATGAAACTGTAAGTATTTTAAAATTTATATTAAACAAATCACTACATACTTAATAACACTTAATCATATGAATTAATCGAATCAAAAATACCTGTAACTTAAAAATGAATTATTTAAACTCATCAGCAATGAAATATGCATCATATCTTTTTTCATCCATAACCTTTAGAGATCCAAGTTCCCACGATCTTACTAACTATATCCACGCTATCTCAAGGTTGGGGATTACTACACCCTACGAGATATTTTTTACAAAAGAGTTATAAATGAAGGTTACCTCATGCGACACCGTCAATCATACCTGAAGTGTTTTAATCCAAAACTACTCACCATAGCTGAACACTTTCCTTGTTGATTCAGGTAACTAAAATGGTCAAATGAAAGAATTTAATGTGCAAACCTTAATTTGACATTTATCAAATCCTTTCACTTGATGTACAAATTTATGATGTAACAAGACATTTATAAATGAGTAGATAAAACCACTAGTTATCCTTGGAAGGATTTCTACCACCCACTAAGGTATCAAGGTAGAAGCTTCCTGCTAGCACGTAGAAGAATGTAAAATCTCTAGTCCATTAGGCATATGAGTAAAAACCTACAACACCTAGACATATCTAGTCTTCACTCACCCAAAAATGATAGGGCTTTTTGCCATATTATATATTCACCACCTCATAAAAGGATCTGGTAAGGGAAAGATCCTTAGTACATGAATGAACTTATGCAATTGAAAAAAAATACAGTGTGCATCAACAACAATTATTGAAATTTAAATCCTACTATAACTAGACAATTTAGGATTTTCCAAAATAGTGTTGAAGAAATATACCATTCACAGGAATGGGAGGAGATATTAGTGCAATCAGGGATTATGAAACTCATTTTTATTTTGACTGTCCTTTTGGTAAGATGATATCATGTACTAGCACCATTACAAAGTGTATCAAATGTAATGCTCGCTCCTCTTCGATGTTACATGATCATCATCCCATTTTAACACAATGTGTTTTTCATTAAAGACTGTAAACTTATCCTTTTTTACAAAATTTTCTCTTTAGCATGTCTTTGATAGACAATGTGGAATGTTTATATGAACTTGATATGTTCGCTCTTGCAGCTCCATTAATTATGGATTGTATGGACCTGCAAAGAGTTCATGTTATCAAATATTTCAATACTGATTGAGTAAATCTAGTGTGGGAAACTCAATTGTATACTAAGGCATTCTTTCATCAGATTCTTAAAGATGATGATTACATTTAGATTTTTGGACTGACCTCATGATCTTCCATTGACGTTATGACTCTACCCAAAGTGTTGAGATTTTAACATTAGATTGCAAGATAATTGATAGAAATGTCCTTATGTATTCTTTAATGATGATGATATAACTACATATATGATGTTGTTGAATGAGTATGTATCAGCTGATTTTTATTACCTTGATGGGTAATAATTAGATGACGTCCTTGAGGCTGAAGAGGTATTATGCTTGATTTTTACAGGAAATGTATATCACAATGCAAAAAGAAGGTGTCAGGAGACATAACCATGAAAGAATGATTAGATGCTTGCAACACTAAGGTCACCTTTGCTAACTATTGTGTTCATAAAATGACAAGATTGAATGGTATAGTTTAGCTATCTTTCAGGAGGTTCTGCATATTGGGAGTGACATCAACATGTGACCATCGGTTTATGTCAATTAATTTTCCACTTCTTTCTTTTTTATTTATTTTGATTTGGTCATGTGATTTATTTATTGCGATGTATCCTCACTGGATAATAGGTTGATCTTATTTAAATAGTGCTGCAATTGCAACAAAGCTAAACATTATTTTCCAAAAAAGAATGCAAATTATGTTACACCTTTTAGGTGCGATTCAAAGTAGGCATTTAATTAGAACAAGCCAATAATAAGAAATTTTTATCTTATTTAATTTTGATGGATTTCATGCTTAGATTTTGAGTCTCTTGTAGGTTCTACCTCACACTTCAAATAATCGAATTGTTGTACTTTGGAGCCACTAATTAGATGCATTATGTGACAAGATTCAATCTTGTATCATACCTCCAAAACTCACCCACCAACTATACCTATTGTTATTAGAGAATCACAGCACCCTATCAATTTTGTACAAGTGTGTGTGTTTGAGCTCATGGTGTGATTGGATAACATGGGTGCTATCTCAAACTTATGGGACTTGCTACTCAAGATAGACCTCAAGAGAATAGTTGGTTCTTGCTCCTAAAATACCTACCACACTCTATAGTATAATACAGGAAAAAATATATATCCTCATTTAACTTTCCAAGGGACTAGGGAGAGAGAGAGCATGAAAAAAAATCCTACACTAAAGCGGTGATATACTAAAAAAGGAGAGTGTGAGAGTAGTCCCCAATGTGTTAAAAGTAGAAGCAAAATAAAAACTAGAAGGGGTGATAACAATTCTCCACAATCTAGCAACTACATTCACAATAATATTTCATGCACACACAATGATAATGAATCATTGCAATATCATAAGATAGATTGACAATATATGTGCAATGAGATTGAAAGGGAAAGAGGAATGCAAACAAACATAGTAGGGGAAGATACATCCAACAAACTGAGCATCTATTGTTTCATAAGTATGCACATAGTTCAATCTATTACAAGAATAAGGGCCTAGATCACCATGCAAGGAGTCCACTACAAGGGCCTACAACACATTGGCTTCACAAAGAAATTTTGAAAGAGTTTTGCTACTAAAAAATATCATCTCCTTTACAATTATCCCAACACTCTTAGTTTATATATTTCTAAGAGGAGAGAGAGAGAGAGAGGGAAAATGGAAATCCTAAAAAATTTCCTTTAACCACTTGTAAGACGTAGTAAATGAAGTGAAATGATGTTATTACTACTTGCAAAAGGCTCCCTATACTGTCTCATGAATTTTTGCAGTGAAAAATGACAGCCCATGCTCTCATTAATGTATCCCAACTACCAAATAAAACATTGTTATGAACCTGACCACATTTTATGAAACATCATCATCTATTTCTCATAAACTTTAGAATTTATTGATTTTTGTACGTCAGGCTTGGAAAAACTATTCCAATGGTACCAATTTTGTGTGATTTTATCTAAGAAGTGCTAAAGTTATGGTATTTTGAGAGCAAGAAGCTTATTTGGGGTCTGTCAGGCATTTCTATCATTTGACAGAACTGTGCATTTGATTTATCATATCTGGAGATGTTTCCTCAATTTAAACATATATACCCTCTTGAAAATTAATAAATCTAGTTTTGTGGCATAGAGGACATCGTGCCCATTATAGAAACGTAAAATTTTGTTTAAAAATCAGAGATCGAAGATCAAAAGTTGTGGTCAATTTGAAGTTCGGTGGTCTTATTTGTACTGTTTTCCTTTGCATGCAGCTACTTCGTAATTTCAAGGAACTCATGTCCCATGCATACTTGGACCATATATGCCTCCTTTCTCCATTTTTTTGGATTCCCTCTTGGTGCGGTGATTTCAGCTTTTGGTGTCCCGCTTGTCCCGAAGTTGACCAGATCGTGAGGCCAATTGACACCCACTTTCGCCACACTTCTTTGTTGATCATATTTTTCAAAGTTACGGGTCTCAGGCATACTTGTGTCTGAGGTGTCCCACGGACCGCATGGGAAAAAATAATCCAATTTTTCTACTTTTAACTACCTGCGGCCATTTCAACGATGTGCATCTCGGATGTCCCGTAGAATGTCTAGGACATATGTTTCCAATTTTTCCACACAACAAATAAATGCAGCCATTTCAAGTTTTCCAGTCTCAACTGCTCTGCACGTACTTGGACCTCCTGTGAAAAAAACTTCCACTTTTTTTGCACTACACTAAAAGAGGCCATTTTTGGGAATTTTCCCACTTTTTCTGACTTCTTGGATTTTTTCTTTGGATAGGGAATTTAGAGAACAGCCAAAGGGACCCCCAAGACCTACTTTTTGGGCCTTGAACCAATTCTTCTTTCTCGAACATGAAGAAATTATGCAAGTTATTAAAATTTACCTTGAGAGGTGAATTTTGGATAACACACACCATCAATGAAAACATAAGGTATGAGTTGTAATTTTAAATATCTTCACTTATTTTTATCCATACCTTCTTGATAACTATCGTGTTGTAAGTAATTAATCAGATCAATCATCCAATTCGATCCTTGAACTTCTAGATGGAGTTCTAATTAGTGATTTTAAAGTTGTAATAAAATTTATGACCGCTGATATGTGATTTCAGCATGTTGTAATGAATTTTTTGATTTTGCAGCCTACTATTTTTCCGTATCAGCAATAATATGTTAACATAATCCTTTGCCTCGTCCTATTTTTGCAATACGAATGTCAACATCATATTCCATAACCTTTGTAATTCAGTTAACTCTCTTTTACTTTAGTTCTTTGTTTAACAAGAACACTTTAACACTTGGATGAGAGACTAAAACATGTATCTTATTATTGGAAAACCTCTACTTGAAATTCTTTATTCCTCTAACTATAACAAGTAATTGTTTTTCAAGAAAAGTGTACCTTATCTCCTAGTCATGTAAACTCTACCAAAATAAAGCAATTGGCTACTCAATATTTTCATCATTAACCTGAGTTAATATGGGTGAAATGGTTTCAGGTCCAGCAAGTGGGTATATCATGAAATCCTTCTCACAATTTGGATTTTCTAGAGTAAAATCTTATGAAATATCTTTCTTCATAGCTTCAAATCCTTTTCTTCCTTCGCTAGTCCAAGAGAAAGTTTTATCTTTCTTTAACATGGTTTGTTAATGGCTTGACTAATGCTATTAAATTTGGATTAAATCTTCTAACAATGTTGATTTTTCCAAGAAAACTTTGAAATGATTTCTAATGATGAGGTAAGGATAACTATTAAATTTATTCAATTCTAAAAGGATCAATAACTAAACCTTGTCTAGAAAAAATATGTCCAAGTAATTTACCTTGATGAATTGAAAATATAGGCTTTTTGGGATTCAATGATATTTCAAACTATCTAAAAATTTGAAAAGTCTACCTTAGATACATAAGATGATCATCAAAATTCTTTGAAAAGATATTAACATCATCTAAATAAACCAGTATGCATTTATTTAATAGGCTATGAAAATCCATCTTCATTGCATGTTGAAATGTTGCACCGACATAAGAAAGTCCAAAAGGAATTCTTTTCTAATCATAAGTACCCCACTTTGTGGTAAAGACTTTTTTGTATTTATCTTCTTCACACACGAGAATCTGATTGTATCCATTATAACCATTGTTGGGTTTTGGAGCCTATTTTCATGTGTGGAAGAGTTGAAGACTATACATGAGAAAAAATAGTTTACTATTCACTGGTTTACTATTCACAATTTTACTATTAATGGTTTTGGTCCATGGTTTTAGCCCATAGTTTTAGCCCATGGTTTTTGGCCCATGGTTTTGGCCCATAGTTTTGGCCCATGTTTTTGGTCCATGGTTTTATGTGTAAAACTACTTCTGTAATTGCCTTAATATGTGTGTGTGTGTGTGTGTGTGTGTGTGTGTGTGTGTATATATATATATATATATATATATATATATTTGATGTAGGAGATATTGAAATTCATTAAGGTGTGAATTCTATAATTCATTCAGATGTGAATTCAAGAGAGTTTTGTTGAGCATAGCTCCAAAACAGATCTAGGTATTGTATTGAGAGAGCGGTGGATTGTAATAAATCTAAGCAAGTTCTTGGTGGACGTAGCCCACATTGGGAAAAGCACGTTAAATGCTATATCAAGTTGTGTTGTGTTATTTTATTATGCACTTTTATTTTAAATCTTTAATATTTTCTGCATATTAGTTCATACTGTTGCGATTTTGTGAGGGATTGTTCTGCATATCTTGTCCCTCGTTTCCTAACAATTGGTATCAGAGATTGGTTAGCTTGGTTATTTTCAGAGAAAGGGTTTATTTCATGGTTTTGTTAGTTGTTTTATAGACATGTATGAGAGAAGGGTTTGTTTTGAATGATGTAAAAATCACAGGAAGAGATTCAATCTCAAGTGGGAGCTGGAAGAGTAATGTTGCTTGAAATTACAGTGACCAACATCGGTTAAGTGGCAACCGGTGCCGGTATGGTGACCATGGTTTGTTACAGAGTAACCATGGTCAATTACATGAAAACATAAGGTATGACTTGTAATTTTAAATATCTTCACTTATTCTTATCCATACCTTCTTGGTAAGTACCGTGTTGTAAGAAATTAATCAAATCAGTCATCCAACTTGATCCTTGAACTTCTAGATGGAATTTTAATTAGTTATTTTAAAGTTTTAATAAAATTTATGACTGTTGCTATGTGATTTCAGCATGCTATAATGAATTTTCTGATTTTGCAGCCTACTATTTTTCCATATCAGCAATCATATGTTAACATAATCCTTTTCCTTATCCTATTTTTGCAATACGAATGTCAACATCAAATTCCATAACCTTTGTAATCCAGTTAACTCTCTTTTGAATTAGTTCTTTGTTTAACAAGAACACTTTAACACTTGGATGAGAGACTAAAACATGTATCTGATTATTGGAAAACATGTACTTGAAATTCTTTATTCCTCTAACTATAACAAGTACTTTTTTTTCAAGAAAAGTGTACCTTATCTCATAGTCATGTAAACTTTGCCAAAAATAAAGCAATTGGCTACTCAATATTTTCATCATTAACCTAAGTTAATATGGGTGAAATGGTTTTAGCTCTAGAAAGTGCGTACATCATGAAATCCTTCTCAAATTTTTGATTTTCTAGAGTAAGAGCTTATGAATATCTTTCTTCATAGCTTCAAATCCTTTTCTTCCTTCGCTGGTCCAAGAGAAATTTTTATGTTTCTTTAACATGGTTTGTTAATGGCTTGACTAATGCTATAAAATTTGGATTAAATCTTCAAACAATGTTTATTTTTCCAAGAAAACTTTGAAATGCTTTCTTATGATGAGGTAAGGATAATTGTTAAATTTCTTCAATTCTAAAAGGATCAATAACTAAACCTTTTCCAGAAAAAATATGTGCAAGTAATTTACCTTGATGAATTGAAAATATAGGCTTTTTGGGATTCGATGATATTCCAAACTATCTGAAAATTTGAAAATTCTACCTTAGATACATAAGATGATCATCAGAATTCTTTGAAAAGATAGTAACATCATCTAAATAAACCAGTATACATTTATTTAAAAGGCTATGAAAATCCATCTTCATTTCACGTTGAAATGCTGCATCAACATAAGAAAGTCCAAAAGGCATTCTTTTGTAATCATAAGTACCCCACTTTGTGGTGAAGACTTTTTTGTATCTATCTTCTTCACACACGAGAATCTGATTGTATCCGCTATAACCATTGTTCGGTTTTGGAGCCTATTTTCATGTGTGGAAGAGTTGAAGACTATACATGAGAAAAAATAGTTTACTATTCATAGTTTATTATTCACAGTTTTACTATTCATGGTTTACTATTCACCAGTTTACTATTCACGATTTTACTATTCATGGTTTTGGCCCATGGATTTAGCCCATAGTTTTGGCCCATGTTTTCTGTCCATGGTTTTATGTGTAAAACTACTTCTGTAATTTCCTATATATGTATCTTTGATGTAAGAGATATTGAAATTCATTGACATGTGAATTTTGTAAATCATTTGAGGTGTGAATTATATAATTCATTCATATGTGAATTCTAAAGAGTTTTTTTTAGCATAGCTCCAAAACATATCTGTGTATGGCATTGAAGAGGTGTGTGAATTCAGGTGTGAACTCAGAAGTTTTTTTTTAGCATAGCTCCAAAACAAATTTGGGTATTGTATTCAGAGAGCAATGAATTGTAATAAATCTAAGCAAGTTCTTGATGGACGTAGCCCACATTGGGTGAACCATGTTAAATATTGTCTCTTTATGTTGTGTTATTTTATTATGCACTTTTATTTCAAATATTTAATATTTTCTGGATATTAGTTCCTAATGTTGCGATTTTGTGAGGGATTGTTCTGCATATCTTGTCCCTTGTTTCCTAACAATTGGTATCAAATCTTGGTTAGCTTGGTTATTTTAATAGCAAGGGTTTAGTTCATGGTTTTTTTAGTGGTTTTACTAACATGTATGAAAGAAGGGTTTGTTTTGCATGTTGTGAAAATCACAGGAAGAGATTCAATCTCAAGTGGGAGCTGGAAGAGTAAGGTTGCTTGAAATTACATTAACTGACATCTATTAAATGGCAATTGGCACCGATATGCGGACCGTGGTCTGTTACAGAGTAACCCTGGTCGGTTACACGGTGACCATGGTCGGTTACATGGTGACCATGGTCGGTTATAGAGTAATCTTGGTCATTTACAGTGCAACCATGGTCAGTTATAGGGTGACCGTGGTCGGTTACTGGGTAGCCTCGTTATAAACAGATCTAAAGAGTTGAGAGATGTATGGAATGTATCTTGTTTGCTGAGGTGTCCTTGGTTCTTGGAGGCACAAGCATGTTGGTTAGATTTCAGATCCGGTTATTGAGGAATGGTTTTACTTTGGTTTTGCAGTGTTGGTTTTATTGCATATGCATGGTTTTGGAATGCAGATCTAGATTTTAGAATGAGAGAAAAAGGATCAGTTATGCATCCTTTTGGTGTAGTTAGATGAACGGGCTTCGATAGAGAGGCAGTAGCATAGAACGAAGACAGGGCTTCCATCAGAGAAGCATGTACTTTTGTTGAAGATGTGGTTGAGTGTCTTGGTGCTGGTAAGGTGATGTGTTTCATCTTGATGTAATTTATTGTATGGACTTACTGTTAAGTTTTTTGTATGAGATTTGGATGCTTCTTGAAATGACTGGCTCAATCCAACTATCAGCTTTGGTCAAAGTAGGCACCTGGTGTGGTGTGTTATGTCAAATTGTGTGGCATTGGGTTTGTTCCAGCAGCATTGACATTAGTCTGAGAACTGAGGTCAGTCACAGAGGAACCGGTATTTTTCAGTTGACCATGGTTGGTCCTTGTGGCAACTTATCTGTACAGGGTTTTTTGCAACAAGAGAGGGTAGTTGGTTATGTGTCTTGTTTTTGAGGATATGGTTTCTAGCGCAGTGTGTACAGGAATAAACAATGTTGATCACTTAAATGGTTTGCATCAGAAAGAGGATGGAGTTGGCTCAGTTAGTCTATTGAGACTTTGAGTTAGGTATCTCTATATGCTTTCTATTTTATTTCTTTCGTTTGGAGCAACAGATATTATGTTTGGACTATGTGCACAAATTTACACCATGGTTTCTTTGTGTTGTTTGACTTTTATTTCCCGGTTGTGTGAAATCTTGAGGAAAGGGATATCTAGTCTAAGGATGAGATCCTCAATGAAAAGTCATCATTAGACACAGTTGCAAAAAATGAAATATTTTGAGTACATAGGATGAAAAGAAGTTGATTCACCTACTTCACAAGAAGTCCATACTTATGTGATGTAGAAGTATTCTTTGATAAGAAGGGAATCATTTTATATTTTCTTTTGTCTTGTTTTATTTCTCATTGACATATTAGCTTCTGAGCTTGGTATTAGAGGTAGTGTAGGGAATTTCATGTTCAATGAGAGCAAGTCATGGTTGTTGGTATTATAGGATTGGATACATGATGCACATATAAAGTGAGAGGAGAATGCTACTATACAGAGTGGTAGAGGCACCAGTTGGTTTTGAAGGGCAGACATAACTTATGCAGGTATATTGAGTTTATTACTTTGTGATGTCACTTCTAGATTATTTTGTGGTGCCTAGATATTCCTTAGGGAAGGTAGTTGATGGTTGATTGAGCTGGTTTTTGATGATAGAGAAATTTTTAGAGTTTGAAGGGTGAAAAATAAGAAAATCTACTAGTTACAAAGACTGGTGTTGGTTAGGATTAACCATGGTCATTTGGTAACTGTGGTTGGTCAGGAAGTGATCAGGGTCAGTTAAAAAACCATGGTCGGTTTGGTCACAGGTTTGACAAAAGTGTTTATTTACCATTTTCTAAATGGTTCCCTTGTTTTGCTTTCATCTTGGTTGGTTTGTGTTGTATGTTGATGACATGTATGCTGGTATTTGCACTTGGTATTAGTTGCATGGTTTAGCATGGTTATTTTTTATTAACATTGATGAGCACATTATTCATATTTGGCTTTGGAGTTAGTCGGTGGTAGACTTGGAGCTTCTAGAGAGTTGGTGATATGGATGGATGTACATGGTGAGTTTGTACATGTGGTTAGATTCAGTGTTTTGTGTCTATGATGATCCAGATGTTTTGATTTGCACATGGATTCTTTGAGCATGGGTAGCCTGGGATGTTATTTATTTCCTCTTGTTACTATGTTACTTTGGGAGATGTTATCTACATATGATTGTCTTCGACATGCTAGTTGTTTATGAAGGGTTGGATTTGCAGATTGTAGTGTTCGGATTCTTTGAGTTATGCAGGTTTGTGGTTTGATCACCCACTATTGTAGGTAGAACTCATTTGGGTTGTCTTTACCCAGGATCTTGTTTTGATTTCACATATTCCAGTTTGACTTGTCTTGGTCAGTTGCATTGGTGGTTGCATGGAGACATGGATAGATGGATGGAGAACATGGTTGGTTTTAAACGTATGGCTACAGATGTGACTGAGGCTCAAATATTTTGGTTTGAGTGGGAGCTCTTGCAGGTGTGTTAATCATGATGACTTGTTGTATTAGTGGTCACAAAGGAAAAACTGAAGTTGTGTTCAACTTTGGTTGGTCTTCACAGAAACTAGTGAAGGGGTGAGAAGCTTGCTCAGAAAAAAACTAGTCTCCAAGTAGGAGATTGTTAGGTTTTGCAACCTATTTTCATGTGTGGAAGAGTTAAATACTATACATGAGAAAAATAAGTTTACTATTCACAATTTACTATTCACGGTTTTACTATTCACCAGTTTTTTATTCATGGTTTTACTATTCACTAGTTTACTATTCATAGTTTTACTATTCACTGGTTTACTATTCATGGTTTTACTATTCATAGTTTTACTATTCATGGTTTCGGCCCATGGTTTTAGCCCATGGTTTTTGGCCAATGGTTTTGGCCCATGTTTTTGGTCCATGGTTTTATGTGTAAAACTACTTTTGTAATTGCCTATATATATATTTGATGTAGGAGATATTGAAATTCATTGAGGTGTGAATTCTATAATTCATCCAGATGTGAATTCTAGAGAGTTTTGTTGAGCATAGCTCCAGAACATATCTGTGTATGGCATTAAAAGGTGTGTGAATTCAGGTGTGAATTCAGAAGAGTTTTGTTGAGCATAGCTCCAAAACAAATCTGGGTATTGTATTGAGAGAGCGGTGGATTGTAATAAATCTGAGTAAGTTCATGGTAGATGTAGCCCACATTGGGAAAACCACGTTAAATACTGTCTCTTTGTGTTGTGTTATTTTACTATGCACTTTTATTTTAGATCTGTAATATTTTCTACATATTAGTTCCTACTGTTGCGATTTTGTGAGGGATTGTTCCACATATCTATTAGCATAATTTAGCATAGGAATATTTATTGCATTTTATTGCATTGTCTTTTATTTAATAATGTGCAACGTGTGCACTCTAGTCTAGTGACTTGCATTCAATATTGGTATTGGTAGTAATTACATGTCCATGTGAGATGGGTCTTATCATTTCATAGTTGGTGCCTGATAGGGTGTCATGTTTATCCATATGAGGTTGTCTAATATTTATAAATATTACAGCTCTTGCATTGTTATGTAATCTGATTTCATGATCAATAATATTTGTGAGGCTTCCGTCCCTCTTTGGTCATTGCAATCTTATTCTATTATATCATTTGGTATCAAATATATACAATTATTATCATTTGGTATCAGAGTAGGTTCTATCTTGAAAGATCTTGAAAAAAAAAAAAATTGTGAAAAAAAAAAATCTAAAAAAAAAGGAGAAAGATCTTGAAAAAAAAATTGCAGATCTAAAAAAAAATGAGTGAAAAAAAAAGATATCAGATCTAAAAAAAAAAAATTCAGATCTGAAAGTGGAGGTGTGAAGAATTTGGAAGCAAAGGTTGAAGCAGTCCCGTCAACAAAATTTCGGCAGATAGCTCTTTGAAAAAAGGACATAAATTTTTCATAAAATGTCAGATTGATGTGATGTTTTTTTTCTCTAGAAAGATAAGAAGGAGGCACACAACTTTGAAGTTTACATCATCTTCAGATTCGAAATCTACATGTGACGAAAAGTCTATACAAGTCGGATAATTTTTTTCTGTAAAAAAATCAGATCTAGCTGGTAAATTGGTAAGATCTCAAAAATTAAGATTCTGATTCTTTTGAAATTTTGTGAGTTTCAAGAAAACTATTGTATTATGCTGCTGTCAAAATTTTAGAAACACCCAGATCACGGTTTGTGACAAAAGTTGAAAACAATATTCAGATTGTTTGTTTGGATCTTGGGAACAAATAGGTCAGCAGTTCAATTCCCACTCTCTCCATATTTTTATTAATTTCTTTTTTTGGGAAAATTTAGAGAAATTACTAAATTTTGGGAGATTTCCAAATTTAGAAGCTCAGCAAACACATTTATAGCCACCGCTAAATTTAGCGGGAAAACACCTATTGGGGGGTAAAAAATATGTTTGACTTAAATTGTGTATTTTGTGATTCTAGACCATTTTTTCCAAAGAGGGGGGACACAAAAATTTCATTTTGATGTACTTATTGAACATTTGTACTAATCTTGGTGCATAAAGTGAAAAAAAAAAGTGCAAATTTTTTATTTTATGTTTGGTTCTATCACACGAGATCTTTGATCTCATAGCAGTGTTCGGTATATATACGGTGCCTTTGGGAAGAGCTTACGAGTGATGCCGTAACGACTACTACTGCACTTAACGCCTAACATAGCTGACTAAACGACATCTGGGCATCGACCGTATAAAATTGACGGGGAGTAATAAGGACACAATACACACACATTTAAGCCCTCCCATCTATTTTTGCTTGCACAAACCCCTCTTCGTACTGTCTACGTACCACGTACTAAATTCTTTCACGTGCGTTAACACCTCTTTCCGTACTGACGGGTATATTGAAAGGGTGATCTTCTTCCATGTACCAACGAGTATATCGGAAGGGAGCATATATAGAAATGTTTGGTATATTGGCCTGACGGTATATTGAGAGGGAGACCTTAAACCTGGAGTGATAAGAGCCTTACCCTTTATCAAAAATTCAGAGTTTCAGAAATTTAGATTGTAGAAATGGGTGTACAAGCACCAAAGTTCTTCTTGCCAGATTCACAACTACTTAGAGGAGACAACTATGTTGCATGGAAACCTAAGATCAAGATGTTACTTGAGTTTGAAGACCTATGGACAGTTGTAGATGGAAAAACAACAAGATCACTTGATGATGGAAGACAACAAGTTCAATTTGACAGGGCCAATCAAAAGGCCAAGTTGATCATCTTGTTTAGCGTAACAAACAATGTGCAACCCCATATTAGAGATGCCACGTTGACCAAGGATGCATGGGATAAGTTGAGCACAGTCTATGAGACATAGAACAAGAATGCCATCCTCAGCCTACTATCACAACTACATACTCTCAATTTCAAGCACAATGAGAAGGTTGAAGTTTTTTTGATATGAGTTTCTACTTTGAGGGCATCTCTATTGGCATTGGGAAAAGAGATAAGTGATGAAGACCTCATACCAATTGTGCTGTCAGCATTTCCTCCTTCCTACAGTCTTTGTGACAACTATCAATATGAGTGAACACATAGTCACCTTTGAGAAGTTGGTCAATCTACTCCAAAAAGAAGAGGCAATGAGCAACAAAGATCATGAAGATGAGTAAGCACTATGTTCCAATCATAAAGGAAAGCAGAAATTTCAGTCCAATCACAAGAAGTCCCAACAAAATCAAAGTCAACAAAGGGACCAAAGTCGACAAGACAACACCAAGAAGTGTCCCATTTGCAATAGAGGGGGACATAACATCAAAGATTGTTGGTACAATTTCTACAAAAAGGGTTCATCAGGCAATTCAAAACCCAATAACCAAAAGGGTAACAACAATTCAAATAAAGGGAAGTCCAACAACAACAATAATCAAGGGCAGAAAAATGGTAATTGGAAAAGAAAACCCAAACAACAAGGGTACATTACTGAACATGAGGATGATTCAGATGAAGGACACCACATGTATTCTACTCAATTTGATGAAAAAACCAAGTCCACACAAGATATCTGGTATGTTGACTCGGGTACAACTCGACACATGACTGGACGCAAGGATTGGTTCTACACACTACGTGACTCACCTAACAAGAACCATGTGTCATTAGGTGATGACTCATCATACAGTGTCAAGGGGATTGGAAACATTTCACTACCTCTTGGAAAGCATGACTGCAAAATCATAGATGTATTGTATGTACTTGGATTGACCAAGAATTTGCTATTAGTTAGTCAACTCCTTGATCACAACTTGAAGTTGGATTTTGATAGTAATAATGGAGAAAAAGTGTGCTTGATAAGAGATAAGTCAAGAGGTTCCAAGATTATAGCAATAGCCTCCAATGTCGGACGCATGTTCCAACTTGATTTTGTCCACAAGGATGATCAAGCTCTAGTGGCCAAAGACATACAATCTGGAGAACTATGGCATTGCAGATATGGTCACATCAGTTTTGGCTATCTCTAAACACTTCAAAAGGGAAATATGGTGAAAGGATTGCCTACAATCAAGCACAACATTGACAAGTGTCACAATTGCCTAGCTAGAAAGCAACACAGAGTACCCTTCCAGAAGAACACATATAGAGCTAAGGGAAAGCTTGATTTGGTGTGCACCGATCTTTGTGGGCCTATGTAACCAAGTCATTCTAGATGTCAATACTTCATGCTTTGTGTTGATGACTACTTAAGAAATATGTGGTTATATTTTCTAAGAAACAAGAGTCAAGCCTTTGAGACATTTCAGAAGTTCAAAGCACTTGTTGAGAATGAAGTTGGTCGCAAGATCAAAACTCTCCACTTAGATCGAGGGGGGGAATTCACAAGCAATGAGTTCAAGACTTACCTAGAAGCTCATGGGATTCATCGAAAAATGCCTCCTACTCACACACCACAGCAAAATGGTATATTTGAAAGAAGGAATCATACTATCATGGAAATGGTGCGATGTATGATTGACGACTTAGGTTTAACAAAGAGATTTTGGGTAGAAGCTGCAAGAACTGTAGTCTATTTGTTGAACAGAGTTCCCACCGTAGCTCTTGAAGGAGTGACAGCTCAAGAAGCATGGTCAAATCAGAAACCATCAATTGCACACCTAAGAGTATCTGAGTGTAAAGCTAGCATGCACATACCCAAGAAGAACGTGAACAAGTTGGATATGAAAGATGAGAAACTGATATTCATTGGATACAGTGAAGAAGCACTTGGGTACAGATTATGGGATCCAAAAGCAAAGAAAGTATACACAAGTAGGGATGTTGATTTCTTTGAGAAGAAACAAGTAGATGATCCACTCAACAACTCAACAAACATGCAGAATATACCTCTTGTGAAGACAGAATTTGATGTTCCCACTGAAGATGATAGTGATGAATTGGATGATGGTGAAAACTTATATTCACCACAAGCCAATGATACAGCCAAGAAGTTACCTAAATGGTATACTCAATTAATAAGAGATGAAAATTTGTGTGAAGCACCTGTTATCAAAATTTCACCCCCCCGGGTAAATTTTGATAACATGCATCAGATTCTCAGGTCCCACGAAAATTGATTGATTCGGGGCCAAAATTCATGTTTCCAGGGTCCCCCTCAGATTTTTTTTTAACTCCCCTGGTCGAGGTTGGAAGGATAAAGCTCTGAGAAAGTGCGGAGAAGGTTACAGAAATCAAGTAGTTCGGGCCAGGAAAATTTGTGAAAATCGGCTAAGTCCTAGTCAAGCACAAGTTCAGGACGAATGGGACAAAAGTACGCGAACCACTCGAACCGCCCGAAATGAGTCCAGTCAGCCCACAAAGCATTTGGGACAAGTGGGATGAAAGTACGCGGCGGGCACGAAATGCTGATTCAGCTGAGAGAGAGAATCGACTAACTCCTGAGGGGCAATTCGGGACGAGTGGGACAAATGGACGTGGAAATGCCCGAAACCGGCCGGGTTCGGCCGCGAAAATCAGCACAAGGAGCCCAAAGCAATTGGGACGCGTGGGACAAAAGGACCCGAACCAGCCGAACCGGCCGAAAGGAGTCAAGTCAGCCCAAAAGCAATTGGGACAAGCGGGCCAGAAATACCCGAACCGGCCGAATCGGCTGAAATTGTCCCAAAAGGTCCAAAATCAAAATAGGACGTCCGGGACAAAAAGACCCGAAATACGCGAAGAAGCCGAAGGAGCCGAAAGCCAATCAAAAAGGTGCCACGTGTCTTTGGCCAAATGAGGGACAAGGAAGCCCATTTCGGGCGGATCAGAGGTTTTTGTCCCAAGCAGTCCAAAATCACTGGGACGTCCGGGACGGATGGACGCGAAGTACGCGGAAGACCTGGTAGGCCCGAGAAACCATTGAGAAATTGCCACGTGTCTTCAAGAGAAGCCAAAAGGTCAAAGGGCAAGGTTTGAAGCGCTGGCCCGAGCCAATAGAAATTGGACACGTGTCCAATGGAGCATAGAAGTGTGGAGCTCGGGGAGGAGTTGGAAAGTTTGGCCAAATCTAAGCCAAAAAAAGGGTAAAAAGTGAAGGAAGACCCGGTAGGTTCGTCAACCAACCAATGCATGCCACGTATCCCTAGTGGCGGGGCATGGGAAAAAATGTTGAAAATGTTCCAAGAGCACCAAAAGTCAAAATTCAAGAGACAGCCCGCCGAAAAGTAGAGAGAGAATTATTCAACGAATCAGAGCATGCCATGTGGCATCCAAGTGGCAGTGCACGGGAAAATATTTTAAAAATTCGTTTTGATCTGTTCCGTGCCCTAAATCTTCAGATCGCCATATCTTTTGATCCAGAGCTCGGATTTCCACGTTCTTTATATCAACGGAAAGCTGTTGAGATGCTCGACATGATTCTGAGATCAATCTCGAGTTTTGGTGTAGTTAGAAGAGAGAAAATCGAGAAATGGATCTGACGTGTGGTAATGGCCAGAAGCGACCTTTCAACAACCTGTTTTAATGCTAATGGGTCGCATTCTTCTTCTGCACGGCCAGAAGTGACATTTTAGTGGCCAGATTAATGCAAATGGGTCGCATTCTCCTCCAAATTAGTCAAAGTGATAGGGTATGGGTTTGTAAGATCCTCCATGCTGATTTAATGCATCTGCAGTCAATGAGGAATGGGCTTGCACGTTTTCCCACGTTTTCTGTCCCCTGGGCTCGACCCATGCAATGTAAAAGCCAGATTTGGCTCATTTTAAAAAAAATATTGTTCATTCTTTCTGCTCGGCCCTCCCTTCTTTTCTTCTCTAGGGTTGTAAATGGAGTTCGAACCTCCTCCCTTTCTCTGTAATGGCATTCCTGCCTTTTACCATTAATGGAATGATGTTCTGTGCAAACCTTTGGAGCAACAAAACATGTTCTGTGATGCATCTGTCCATCCTCTCTCATTTTTGCTTGTCTTCTTCTTGCCTCTCTTCATTGCAGGTGTCTGTGCATGTTTGAATGTTCCTTGCAGGTCTGGAGCTGTGTTCATGGAGTTTTGGGACATTTTCTGTGTGAAATCTATCCTTGGGTTTGTGATGCTTCTGTCCATCCTTCCCAATGGCTCACCTCTCTTTGTCCCATGGCAGTTTTGATAGATGTTCAACATTCTCCTTCTCTGGTGTATCACCGTTTTAGTGTAGGCTTTTTCTGTTTTTCCCTTCTCTCTCTCTCTCTATCTCCTTGGCATGGTTAGATTAGGATTAGATTAGCTTGCCTGCACTGGAATAGCTTGTGGCAGGTAGTTTAGGAGCAGGAACCAGCCTTCTCTGGAGATTCCTCTCTTGGTTTTTACAAGTCCCACGCTTGGAGAGAGGTTTCCATGTTGTGCAATCACACTGGATGCCTGAACATCAACCTAGAAGCTTGATGTGCGTCCTGGGGTGCTGTGATTTTGCACTAACAGTTTTGGCACGCCCGGGTGGGACCTTAGAGGTCTTTCACTTCATCTTTTGCAGGTTGGTGTGTTCCTGTGAAGATTTCATCCTTTGGAGGCACTTGCAAACACATCTGGCGACTCCATCTGATCAGCAACCTATTTCTCTGAGCTTGCAGACCCGTTTCCATACATTTTCATCCATCTTTCTTTCCATCCCTTTCATTATTTTCCATTCCATGAAGTTGTGCAATCACGACTTCATTTCCATCATGAATTTCACATCAACAACAGCAGTATATTCCACCTCCAACACGTTTTACAAATCCTCCAGATCAGCATGCATACTCATATAAACAGCAATGCCAAAGTCAGTTTGGCTATGGAGCTTTCCAAGAGCAAGGGTGTGCATACAATGAAGACCATCAGATCCAAGATGCTGGTCTGTTGGAGAAAATCCAAAAGATGGAGGAGGAGATCTTGTAGTCCAGGGCTAAGGCATAGATGAGAGCATTTGGAATCGGTTGTGAAGCACCCTGTCCATGGGTGGGACCTTTTCCAAGTCATTACAGCCCTCAGGAGAAGCTTGACTTCATGATTGCAACGCTGCCTTTGCTTGCAAAGTTGATTGAAGAAATAGAAGTGTATGAGAGAAGTATTCAGCAACCTTGTCACCAGGTAAACACACCATCTCATGCCTTTTCTTTTCCTCTTTCCCAATCTGTTTCAGTTCAGCAGTGTCAAGTTTCAAACTCTCCATCTCCTGTCCCAAATGTTGAATCCATTTCTCCACCTCTTAGTCTTCCACCACACCTCAATTCTTCTTTCCTTTTTCCTTCCAAACAGTCATCCCCTCCACAAGAGCTAACAGAAATACCCCCTCCTCCAAAGAAACAAGAGGTTTCACCTCCTCCACCACCACAAAAAATTGTCAAATCAGTGGAGTTTCAACCTATCCCTCCTTTTGCATTCCCAATTCCATGTGGGAAAGAAGAAATTGTAAAAATCAGTCATCAAGGACAGCAGGAGGAAGAGCCAAACAGAAAATAAATGACAGACAACTTGAAGGTTTGGGCTGCCAAATTTGGGATGACAAGGATCCCCTTGATGGTCAAGCCTACAGAAGAAGCTAGGGTTGGAGAACAAATGGTGGTCAGGACTGATTTTGTTGCAGCAGAAGAAGAAGATCTTGCAGCCCCAACTTGTCCTCTAGAGCAGCAGATTGAAGAGTTTGACTTGACAAACTTCATGCTAGAGAAGGAGTTCTATCAACAGCAAGATTGCCTTCAAACATTGGAGGAAGGAGAAGCTGCTCCAAATCCAAAAGAAGAGGAGCAAAATCTAGCTATGGAGGAGAAAAACACAGATCCAAGGGCTTTGAGCACAAAGCAGGTTACAGAAGAACCTTCAGTTCTTCTTTCCACTTCATCTCTCTCAAGTTCTAGCACTAAAAAGGAGTTTGATCTCTCAAACTCAATATTGGAGAGTGAAGGAAACCATGGTGGTCAAGTTGCAGATCAAGAGAACACCATGGAGGAAGTTGAACACGAGCAGCAGGACAGCAATGAGGCAGTTTACCTGTCAGATTTGGAGGACTGTTTTGATGGAGAAGAGCCGGTTGAGTTTTCACCATTCTCTCTTTCATCATCCACATTCCAAACACCAGAGCCTGCTGCCATGAAGGAGAGCTTTCATTCGCAGCAGCCTGCATCTTATAGCAGCCCTTTGGAACCAAAATTGGAAGATTTAAATTTTCCCTGTTCTTCATTGGAGGAAGAGAAAGGATAGAAGGATTCCACCATTTCTTCCACACCATCCATTCAAGGTCTGCAAGAGAACTCCATTCCTGGAGTTGAAAATCAGAGCAATGGGCATACTCAACGGATCAGACCTTGCCCAATCAGGTACTTGGCTTCATTGGAGCCAAGGGAGAAGCCAAAACTAGTCATGCTTGCTTTTGAGCATGAGGACGAGCTACAAAGTACCAAGGATCAGCTGCCATACCTCTTCAATCCAAATGCAGAGCAACTAAAAGAGGTATTGGATTTTTCAGTTGATACCTTAATGATTTGGATAGAAGACCAGCTTCTTGTTGATTTTCCATCCATCCAAACAGCCATGATCAGTGCCAAATCAATTCCATGGCTGCCAATTTTGAAGAAAGGAAGCTATTTCTCACAACCAGTTGCAGGGTTTTTTCTAGCTTGCCTTTGCTTCCAGTTAGAGTAGAGTAGTTAGGTTTGCTTTTAGCAGAAGAAGTGCTTGTGCACACTCTGCATGTTCCATTTGGGGCATGTATGATTTTAAGTTTTGTACATATTTTTGGTGTTGCTGGTTCTGCTCTTGCACAGTTCATTTCAGTGGCATCTTGGTGAAGACACTCCAGGTTCAATGGGTTTTCAAGTGGCTCAGAGAGAGGTTTTCAAAGTTCAGATCAGTTGCAGGTTGCAACTCATGACTCCATGCCCAATGGATGCTTCAGGCTACTGATCATTCATCTAGCAGGTAGATTCCCCCACTGAGTCGCCAAACTATTATCAAAATTTCACCCCCCCTGGGGTAAATTTTGATAACATGCATCAATTTCTGAGGGTCCCAGGGAAAATTGATTGATTCGGGGCCAAAATTCATGTTTCCAGGGTCCCTCAGATTTTTTTTTAACTCCCCTTGTCGAGGTTGGAAGGAGAAAGATTTGAAAAAGTGCGGAGAAGGTTGCAGAAAGCAAGTAGTTCGGGCCAGGAAAATTTGTGAAAATCGGCTAAGTCCCAGTCAAGCACAAGTTCGGGATGAATGGGACAAAAGTACGCGAACCGCCCGAACCGGCCGAAATGAGTCCAGTCGGCCCACAAAGCATTTGGGACAAGTGGGACGAAAGTACGTGGTGGGCGCGAAATGCCGATTCAGTCGAGAGAGAATCGACTAACTGCTGAGGGGCAGTTCGGGACGAGTGGGACAAATGGACGTGAAATGCCTGAACCGGCCGGGTTCACAGCGAAAATCAGCACAAGGAGCCCAAAGCAATTGGGACACGTGGGACAAAAGGACCCGAACCGGCCGAAACCGGCTGAAAGGAGTCAAGTCACCCCAAAAGCAATTGGGACAAGCGGGCCAGAAATACCCGAACCGGCCGAATCGGCTGAAATTGTCCCAAAACGTCCAAAATCAAAATAGGACGTCCGGGACAAAAAGACCCCGAAATACGCGAAGAAGCCGAAGGAGCCGAAAGCCAATCAAAAGGTGCCACGTGTCTTTGGCCAAATGAGGGACAAGGAAGTCCCATTTCGGGCGGATCGGAGGTTTTTGTCCCAAGCAGCACTGGGACCTCCAGGACGGATGGACGCGAAGTACGCGGAAGACCCGGCAGGCCCGAGAACCATTGAGAAATTGCCACGTGTCATCAAGAGAAGCCAAAAGGTCAAAGGGCAAGGTTTGAAGTGCTGGCCCGAGCCAATAGAAATTGGACACATGTCCGATGGAGCATATAAGTGTGGATGTCAGGGAGGAGTTGGAAAGTTTGGCCAAATCTAAGCCAAAAAGGGTAAAAGTGAAGGAAGACCCGGCAGGTTCGTCAACCAACCAATGCATGCCACGTATCCCTAGTGGCGGGGCATGGGAAAAAATGTGGAAAATGTTCCAAGAGCACCAAAAGTCAAAATTCAAGAGACATCCCGCCGAAAAGCAGAGGAGAGAGAATTATTCAGCGAATCAGAGCATGCCACGTGGCGTCCAAGTGGCAGTGCGCGGGAAAATATTTTAAAAATTCGTTTTGATCTGTTCCGTGCCCTAAATCTTCAGATTGCCATATCTTTTGATCCAGAGCTCGGATTTCCACGTTCTTTATATCAACGGAAATCTGTTGAGATTCTCTACATGATTCTGGGATCAATCTCAAGTTTTGGTGCAGTCTAAAGAGAGAAAATAGAGAAACGGCTCTGACGTGTGGTAATGGCCAGAAGCGACCTTTCAACAACCTGTTTTAATGCTAATGCGTCGCATTCTTCTTCTGCACGGCCAAAAGTGACATTTTAGCGGCCAGATTAATGCAAATGGGTCGCATTCTCCTCCAAATCAGTCAAAGTGATAGGGTATGGGTTTGTAAGATCCTCCATGCTGATTTAATGCATCTGCAGTCAATGAGGAATGGGATTGCACGTTTTTCCCCACGTTTTATGTCCCCTGGGCTCGACCCATGCAATGTAAAATCTAGATTTGGCTCATTTAAAAAAAAGGTTGTTCATTCTTTCTGCTCGGCCCTCCCTTCTTTTCTTCTCTAGGGTTGAAAATGGAGTTCGAACCTCCTCCCATTCTCTGTAATGGTGTTCCTGCCTTTTACCATTAATGGAATGATGTTCTGTGCAAACCTCTGGAGCAACAAAACGTGTTCTGTGATGCATCTGTCCATCCTCTCTCGTTTTTTGCTTGTCTTCTTCTTGCCTCTCTTCATTGTAGGTTTCTTTGCATGTTTGAATGTTCATTGCATGTCTGGAGCTGTGTTTCATGGAGTTTTGGGGACATTTTCTGTGTGAAATCTATCCTTGGGTTTGTGATGCTTCTGTCCATCCTTCCCAATGGCTCACCTCTCTTTGTCCCATGACAGTTTTGATAGATGTTCAACATTCTCCTTCTCTGGTGTATCACCGTTTTAGTGTAGGATTTTACCATTTTTCCCTTCTCTCTCTCTCTCTCTATCTCCTTGGCATGGTTAGATTAGGATTTAGATTAGCTTGCCTGCACTGGAATAGCTTTGTGGCAGGTAGTTTAGGAGCAGGAACCAGCCTTCTCTGCAGATTCCTCTCTCAGTTTTACAAGTCCCATGCTTGGAGAGAGGTTTCCATGTTTTGCAATCACACTGGATGCCTGAACATCAACCTAGAAGCTTGATGTGCGTCCTGGGGTGCTGTGATTTTGCACTAACATCACCTAGCACATCATCCAATCCTAGACCTAGAACTCACAGTCAAGCTCGTGAAGAGGTCAATTATGCCCTAATGAGTAGAGTTGTTGAAACAGTTAAGCCATCTACATTTCAGGAATCCCTACAATCAAAAGCTTGGAAAGATGCCATGGATTCAGAGTATCAGTCAGTGATGAAGAACAACACATGACAACTTGTCAACATTACACTAGGGAAGAAACCCATTGGATGCAAATGGATATTCAAGAATAAGTACAAATCAGATGGGACTATTGAAAAGTATAAAGCAAGGCTTGTAGCAAAGGGGTATGCACAACAAGAAGGCATTGATTATGAGGAGTCATTTGCTCCCATAGCCAAGATCAAGACATTCAGGATGATGGAATTCACTCCTATTGCTACACCTATGAAATGAGACTTCAATTATCTCGTTCTGATCCATCACCATCGGTGAATGCAACTCTCTATCGGCAGTTGATCGGGAGTCTCATTTACCTGACATATACTAGACCAGATATCAGCTTTGCAGTCAGCTATTTATCACTCTTCATGCAAGAACTGAAAATATGTCATTAGAAAGTAGCAAAGAGAATACTAAGATATCTAAAGGGTACAATTGACCTTGGTCTAGAGTATAAGAAGAATGACAACTTCTTCTTGACAGGATATTCAGATTCAGATCATGCAAGAAACATGGATGATAGGAAGTCAACATCAGGCTTTGTCTTCTTTCTGGGATCTGGACTGATATCATGGGAAAGTAAGAAACAGAACTTTTTTTTTCACTCTTCTACAGAAGCAGAGTATCGAGCTGCAGGTGAAGTTGTTTGTGAAGCAATATGGCTACGCTGAATAATAGAAGGAATTACTCTACCACAACAGAAATCTACTCTAGTATATGTTGATAATGAAGGATTTCTGAATCTTGTTCACAATCCAGTATTTCATGAGAGAACCAAGCATATTGAAGTATAGGTTCATTTCATATGCGAGCATGTCTTGAAGCACAACAAACACCTCTAGTTCTATCCTACAGTTGAATAGAAGGCAGATGTCTTCACTAAGTCACTTGCACGTGACAAATTCATATTGTTCAGAGAGTTCCTCTCCACTTCATTGGAAACTATGCAAAATTAAGGGGGGGAATGTTAGCATAATTTAGCATAGGAATATTTATTGCATTTTATTGCATTGTCTTTTATTTAATAATGTGCAACATGTGCACTCTAGTCTAGTGAATTGCATTCAATATTGTTATGTTGGATAACATTCAATATTGGTATTAGTAGTAATTACATGTGCATGTGATATGGGTCTTATCATCTCGTAGTTGGTGCCTAATAGGGTGTCATGTTTATCCATATGAGGCTATCTAATATCTATAAATATTACAGCTCTTGCATTTTTATGTAATCTTATTTCATGATCAATAATATTTGTGAGGCTTCCATCCCTCTTTGGTCATTGCAATCTTATTTTATTCTATCATTTGGTATCAAATCTATACCATTATTATCATTTCATTGTGTTATTTTACTATGCACTTTTATTTCAGATCTGTAATATTTTCTGCATATTAGTTCCTACTGTTGCGATTTTGTGAGGGATTGTTCCACATATCTTGTCCCTCGTTTCCTAACACTCATCCAAAAGGGACAACATGTATGAACCTAAAAAATGTTCTTAAAATTTGATCCATATTTGGTAGTAAAAAGTAATCTTTTAATGAAGCTTTGTTAAGATCTCTAAAGTCCACACATAGCCGGATTTTTCCATTCTTTTTCTGAAAAATCACAAGATTAGCTACCAAACTTGAATGCTTAACTGGAAATATAATACCTGATTCAATCAACTTGGATAGCTTTTTTCTCATCAAGGGTTCAATCTTAGGATTTACACGCCTTTGTGTATGCCTAGCTAGTTTGGAATTTGGTTACAACTCTATGGTATGCTGAGTTAAACTAGGGATCCAATCCTCTCAAATATTGGTATTTTCAAGAAAAAACATCTTTGAATTCTTTGTATAAATTAATGAAAGTTTTTTTTTCATCCAAGGAACATACCTCTGCGATAAATAACTTATTTTATCATCAACTAAGGTCTCTTTGTTGTTATCTATGTGAGTCAATATATTTCATTTATCATTTCTTAATTGATCACCAGAACTGAAAATATCTTCTAATGTGACAATTCCTTATGGTAGCTTGTTTTTCTTTAATTGAATAATCTGGTCACCATGTAAATGTTGTAGTTTCTCTTGATTAACGACAGAAAATTCAGCTTCTTGCTACTGAAATCTAAATATTTACTCATCATTTTTGAAAAAGTGCAATTTTTCTTCATTATTAGGTACTAAAGGTATGATAATAAACTTTATAGGTTATTGTACTTTGTGATTTTAAATTTTTTCTAGGAATTTAAAGCTAGCACCAACTGCTATAAGCCTATCTATATGTTTGTTTTCAAATATTGGAAAAGATTGAATATTAATATCATCCAAATCATTCATTAAGTCTAAAACTCTATGCTTGTAATATATCAGTAATGAATTCTTACACACATTAAAGGTTTTTACTTGATTAACTCTGAATCACTAAAACCTTGTAAAATGTCAATACCATTTTTCTTGGCCCATTGTAGGCCATGAATTAATGCTTCATATTCAGTTACGTGAGAAATACCTGAAAATTGTAGACTTAGAGCTGAAAAATACATTTCATTTGTAGGGGAAATATACCATCAAACCTACACCTTGTCCTTTTTTGTTATTTGCCCCATCAAAATTAAGCTTCCATAAGCCTTCTATTTTTTTTATTGTTTTGGACAACAATGGGTTTGGTGCATTTTCTTCATGAAAACAATAAACACCAAATCAATCTTCTACCGCTTCATTGAAGGGATATTAAGCATGTTCTTCTTGAATTTTTTCATCCATAAACATATTAGAAACACCATCTAATGTAGAAACATGTGTTTTGATGTCGAAATCAAATTGGTCTATGGCTGCATAATTTGCTACAACATTTCAAGCATGATGCTCAATATGAAATATAGCCAAAGGATCTGAATTGACTGTAACATTAGTTATATACATTTTAGTAAAGAATAAGAATGAGAAATATGAAGAAATATAACCTCCTATATTTGTTGTGAAATCTATTGATAAACATAAAATGAAGTAGGTAGGTAAATCTACAACTGTAACATCTTGTAGGGTATAAAAATTTGGATAAGCATGTAATGTTACCTCCAAATTTTTAATGACACCAACTATATTAGTTTTTGTTCCATCTAGCTACAACACACTTTTCTTTATAGGTTCATATTGCATTCCTAATTCTTCTGTAATTGCTTTAGGCATCACTATGTTGTTTGCACCATTATCAACAATGCAGTTATGAACTAAATGATCTCCAATTATCAAATATAGATAAAAGGGTCGTGGATTTTTAATATCATGAGAATTTAGAACCTTTTGTACCATCCAATTAAAATCTTTCACGTGATCTTTCTGAATTGTACAAAGAGCCATATCTACTTTCTGAGCTACCTTTTTTATTGGTTTTGAATAAATATGCAACTTAGCAAGCTCGTGAGCAAGTAACTCCTATTATCCTGGAATACTCAAAGCATCCCATAATGAAATATTAATATTTGGTTATTTCATTACCTCAACAATATTAAAAGAATCAATAGTCTTTGAAAAATCTTCTATAGTTTTTGTATAAATTTTAGCAAAAAATGAATCTACTTCAACAACTTTTCAAATATGAGATATAAATAATCTTCTAGGATCATGCTACAATTATTTTTACTACTCTTTAGGGGCTGAATTTATTGTTGTTTTTGAAGGAAAAACAGAGCAGTTTGTTATTATTTTACCTGCATTTGGTGATTTATTTGTAACTATAGGTAAAACATGTCTATTTTGATGTTTTTCTTTATCTTGAGCCCTTTCTTGAGACCTAGTTCTAAGTGCAATAAAATCTTTTTCTCCAAAATTGACTAAATTATTTTCAAGAGGTTGTTTATTTTGAGTATCTTATTGCCCACCCTCCATTTAGGCATGTATAATTCTTGAGATTGAGGTTGTTCAAAAAGTCTTATATTCATGAATGTATTTGGAAAATTAGCAGTTGAATTAGGTTGATTAAAAGGTAAACACCATTCTTCTAAGGACATGTTGACTAGAACAAAAGCGCTAGATGAGCTAGGATCCTTAGGATCAAATTGACTTAGCTTATAAAGATGGCTATAATTCTTATTTTGCTGGTATGGCTGACTATTTTGTTGATAAGGTGTTTTATAAGGCCTATTAGGCTAAGCCAATTATATATTTAATGTTTTTATTTAATTTTATGTTTTTGCAAATCCTGAAGTACTTCTAATTGTGCTAAAATAATAGGTTCTATTATGGTAATAGGCTATGGAACAGGTTCTAAATTTTCCATAGGAGGCATATAAGGCCTTCGGGCTAATTTTCCAACTTGACTAAGGATTTTTTCAGCCCTAATAGTAATATTATAAGTTGTTGGGAGTGTATTTCCTCCCGTAGATTATATCATGGTTGAAATATAACTATTTAAAGATCTAAGATAGTATAGAAATACATGATCTACTTGAGGCTTAACACTGGTTGGAATTATTTCCCAAGTTCTAGAAAATCTTATATTAAAACTAGCCATAAATTCATGAGGATATCTCTTTATTGTAGACAGTTGTTCTATAAGAGATAAATGATAAGAATTGTCTTGAAATTGCTTCAGTTGTTTTATGCTCCCTATCAATAAAATTTTGCACCATTGTAAAGCTTGTCCATTAAATGACACAGCTAAGAGTCTCAAGGATACATCTTCATGAGTTACATTATATACTTCACAAAGGGCTGAAATATATTTAATGTTATCAGTAGGGGTAATCTAATTTTCACAAGTAAATGAAGGTAAACCTTTCAAGGTAGGATTAGGTATATCTTGATAGAATTGAATTAATAAAGGGCTGCAATTAGTAAAGGTCAATAAATTTCTAGGTGGTGGTGGTTGTTGAGCCATTGGAATAATGAGGATTTGAACTACAATATCAATACGTGGTGAAGGAAGGGGATTAAGTTTTCAAAAACCATGCATTTTATAAGGTAAGTTATTGCCAAATCTTCTTCTTCTTGTAGAATTTAAAGGTAAAAAAATAAAATCCACAGTAAGTCATCTTATCCATGATCTTCTAGTAACTTTAGGCATGGAACATGCTACAAAACTAATTTGAAATTACCCTTATGAATTCACAAAATAAACCTATTGATTTACAATGGATTTTTGCAGCTTAGTTATTACAAACATGATTTTATTTCACTATATATCCCACCGGGCATGCCAAAAACTGTTAACTCTCAAAAGTGCACCCTTGTTGAGAGATGAAAGTAGGGGTTCTAAGCTTTCTTTATCTTTCAATTCCATATATACAATGGAAACAACTCACTTCTGTGGGTATACTTATTGTTGAGGTGAGTCTCCAGTATCAAGGCTTGGTCCTTATTGAGGTATCCTAAACTTATATTTTGGGGTTTTGAGGGTAAAATATATTGTTGTAAATGAATTTAAAAGGGTTGATACATAAAATTCATTGAGATATTTGACAGAGAACATGCAAAATAAATTGAGAACAAATTATGAAAGCACTAATCTATGGGTTTACGTTTTATCGTAAGGTAAAAACTTATATGTTGACGGATAAATTACAATAACATAGAGCTAATATGCACACTAACACTATATAGAAAACAAAACATTTACAACAAGGTAAGATAATTAATCAGGAAATTAACATTTACAATAATTAATAGAAAGATACACACCACTACAAATAATTGGAAAGGTAATAATTGGTTCTCATTTAAGGCAAAATTGGTAAAAATATTCTTCAACACTCCTGTTTCAAAAAATTCTTCCATGTGCCTTGCTATTACACACAATATATATCAAAAATACTTCACCCGACCCCTCCTAAAAATAAAATGCAACATGTACTCTCCCATGCATGCTAATTTTACCCCTTTATCATGAATAAATAAAAGAATAAAAGTAGACATGCTGATTACAATGAGACATTAATAGTCTTAGATATAAGAATTGTAGTTAGAGTGTAGTCAAATTTTCTATTTTTAATGCAATTAATCTACTTGGGTGAATAAAATTTAGCCAATAATAGATCTTTCTTGTTGTTTAACTCATATCTAATGTGCATGCAACTTAGTCTTCTTGTTTTTTGATTAAATAATAATATTTAATCCATGATGTATAAATTTTTTTAATCACCCACTTACAAAGATATATTTGTCTTTATCTCAATTATTTCTTTTGTGAAGGAATCTAAAAATACATTCTCCTGTGCTGGAAAAATAATTTCCTTTTTTATTGTAACATCCACTTTTTGTCACTTCACATCTAGGGATTTTTTTAATATTACTTTATGCAACTGATTTAAATACCCATATATTTAAATCTAAGATAAACCTTAATGTAATCCATTTCAGATAACTATCATAAACCATGTGCAGCTACATGAGAGTATATTGATCATAATCGATCTCCGTCAACACTCTATACGAGCCAATACATCAAATATATCAATTAGTCTTCCTTTTTCAGGATATAATAATTAAGTGAAGATATCTAAGAGTCTATCTGGCTTTTCCAAGGAAACCCCAAAGCATCTCACAACTTAGATCTAGGTTAAACCATGACAGTGTAATCAGTGGTTTGCACTACTTTGTGTAAAGTTTCAGTATGCCATGCTTAATTCCATGATGACACACTCGTCATTGGGAATTTTTCATCTCACCTTAATAACTTATTCAGTTATATGAATCTACAGTCAATGGTGTTATAAACAGCTACAAGTATTATACAAGGTACAAATCCAGATTAACCTACAAGGATATGTACTTCTATGTCATCCTACGATGCCAATGGGAAAGTAAGTGTCTATGCAATGAATTTCATCATTACTAACCTACTTCCCTCACCATAGCTATCTTATGTTGACATCGAGGTGTATACCTGTGATGTTCAATCTACCTTTGTAAATCTACAAATCTTTCACTTAATGCAATACAATGTCCCAATTCAGGGTCTTGATGAGGAAACTTAGTACAAATTCTAAGTAGTAGTATCCAAATAGTGACTAACATCATTATAGGGATGCAAATGCATAGGAAACATAGTGAGTTGACCCACCAAGGGTCCTAAATTTAATTATTTTATCTTAGTGTTTCAAAATATTAATTAAATCATGCCATCTAACCTAGGTATCATGACTCTTTTTCCTCGAATGAGTCGTTCCTAATGTCCTATCTTAAGTAAATCCAAGGATATTTAATTTCCCAAATTTGATTTATTATCTTATTAAATCTCATGCTAATAATATCCTTTAAGTAGGGATCAAAATGATCGTTTATTTAAGTAAAAAAATATAGATTTAATTCTACCTCAAGATTAATCAGTTGAGAAAAGGTTTATATTTAATACACTTAAGTAGCATGTCACGAATTTAGTTATATCAATATAGGGAATCACTAATACAATGTCTCTATTATTCACATTAATAGAGATGGTGCATTTATTCTTGGCTATTGTTTAGGTATGTATCATACGTTTATGAAGTGTCATATACTATGAAAGCAAGTCAACACTTTAGCATAAGCATACAACTTTTCTTTAGTTACAACCTAATTAAAAGTATTCATTTGTACATACTTTTATTAGGTCATTAATTGTAAATATACCATAAGTGCTTAGATTATAAGTATGTATTTAAGATTCATCACTTAGAGACTAATTAAACCTTATAAGTATGCTTCCATTCTTTCCATTTAAGGACATAAATTTATTCATAAGCTCATAATAATTCATTTATGTATACCCCTTATAAAGGACATAATATATTTTCCATAGGAACATAATATTATAATTTAGCAATTCCAATAAAAGGTTTACCATATCTTTCTTATGAGATTAATTTATCTTTTACACCTTGGACTAATCAAATTTATGCATATTCCTTCACTTAATCAGTAAACAAGATACATAGTATTCATTAAGTCCTATATTTAACTTATAAACACTTAAGAAGTAATGTGTATGATTTCTAAGAGATATAATCACACTAACATACAAATTCATAACATTCGGCCATTTACAAGATCAATATAGTCTGGATTAAATCTTTGTTTTCTTCTACTAAAATATAGGTAAGATAATTAAGTCTTTTAAAAACCAACAAGTTTTCAAAGATTACAACTATAAGACTCTAGGCCTTCATGTTTCCCAAACAGAAATACTTCATGAAAATTTTAAAATAATTATTTAATTAGATCATTTAACTTCATCAATAATATAAATGCAACTTCTTATAACTATTTCTTCTTTTATCCTTGTTGATTTCTATCTGTAAAATTGTTAGCATGACTCAGTTAACACGAACCAAGCATGATAAAGCACTAACTCTTCATGACAACATGCTTTACCTAATAACTACTATCACCGAATCACAACACCCTATGGTTTGCAAAATTTTGTCTGCTTGAGCTGACAGTGCGATTGTATAACATGTGTGCTATCTCCAAGTTGTGGGACTTTCTACTTGAGATAGATTTCTAGATAAATATGGTTCTTTCTCCTAAACTATCTACCACAATCTACTCTAATGCAGGAAAAACTATCTTTTCCTAATCTTACTTTCCAAGGGGCCATGGAGGGAGAATGCATAAAAACAAAGCTTACACTAAAGTGGTGATACACCAGAAAAGGAGGGTGATGAGAATAACTTTCCAATGTGTGAAAATAATATGAAATTTCATACTAGAAGGGGTGATTATAAATCTACACAGTCCAATAAATGCATTCACAACAATATTCCATACATGGAAAATGATAACGAATCCTTGCAAAAGTATAAATAGACACAATATATTTGCAATGAGTTTGAAAGGGAAAGAGGAATGCAAATAAACACAAGGGAAGATACATCCACAAACTTTTATCTATTGCTTCATAAGTATGCACAATATAATCTATTACAAGATAAGGGCCCAGATCACCATGCAAGGTGTCCACGGGAAGGACCTGTAACACATTGGCTTCACAAAACAAAAATCATATATTTTTTCTACTCAAAACTATTTCCCCTAACAATGAACCCAACACTCCATTTTATAGATTTCTAAGAAGAGAGAGAGAGGGAAAAATGAAAATCATGAAATATATCCTTCAACCACTTGCAAGATGTAGTAAATGAAGTGAAATGATGTTATATTTATTGCAAAAGTCTCTCCATACTGCCCCATGAGTTGTAGAAGTGAGAAATGTCAGCTCATGCTCCATTGAATGCATCCCAACTACCAAATAAAAAAATGTTCTAAACCTAGGCATGTTTTCTACAAAATCTCCATCAATTGTTCATCAAATTCCATATTTATTTAATTTTATTGCATCGTTCTTGGAAATACGATTCCAACAGTACCAATTTTATGTGTTTTCATTGATAAATGCAAAAGTTGTGGACTTTTGAGTTCGGGAAGCTATTTTGGATCTGCCAGGCATTTCTGTCATTTAATGGGACTGAGCATTTACTTTGCTAGAACTGAATATGTTTATTTTATTTTTTATATATATAACCTCATAAAAATTAATAAATCAGTTTCTTTGGCATAGACGACATCATGCTCATTCCAAAAATTCAAATTTTGTGAAAATCGGAGATTAGGATAAAAAATTATGGCCATTTGAAGTTTGGGAGGATCAAACATTGAATTTTCTTTCTATGTGGGCATATCAGCTATTTCAGGTCTTGGTGTCCCAGATTTCCCTTGTGTGACTTACACTGAAAACCCCCACTTCGTCCACATTACACTTGACATGCTTTACAAATTTGGTGATTCGGCTTTTCGGGGAATTTGTGTCCCTTGCATACTATCGTCTATCAAGCCATCAGGTCCATTGACCACCGCTTCACCCACGATCTTCCTCCCTATAATCTATTTTAGAATTTCAAGTTCTGAATGTCCTACACATACCTATGCAGCCTAGACCAAAAATACCTGATTTTTCTGATTCCTTTACAAATCCGTGATTTCGGCAATATGTGTCGTGCGCAGCCCAACATCCCACGGACTACCTGGGAAAAAAATACTTGATTTTTCTGATTTGAACATCTTGCAGCCATTTCAACATTTTGGGTCTCGAATGTCCCGCACGTACCTATTTGGCCTGAGCCAAGAAAACTTGATTTTTCCATAATACACTATTTGAATCCAATTTTTTGAATTTTAAAAAAAATTTCTAACTCCCTGAAATTTGCTTTTGGATGGAGGGGGTTAGAAAAGAAACAAAGGGAGCTCTAGAACGTAAATTTTTCCTTTCAGCCATTTCTACTTACTCAACTTGAAGAAACCATGTAATTTATCCAATTCACCTTAAGGGGTGAAATTGGGATTAAAATAACTTCATAAAAGGAACACTGCTTTTAAATGAAATCATCCAAAGGTTAAATAATAATAACAACTCATTTAAGCATGCAGGAACAAAAAAATAAATGAAACCATGAAAAGTAGTCAGTTTATGTCTCATACATCATCATTCTATTTCTTTCAATAATAAATTCAGTCGCTATAGGTACAAGACAAGTACATTTGATCAATTCTATCATAAACATGAATATAAGTGTAACATGGTTTCAGTGATATAATCCCATAATTACATGACTGTAAGCATTTACCTTGTCAATTAATTTAATATATTACTTTTCTAAGTAATACATTGCAATGAACTATAATAATCATATAAATAACTAGTATAGGATTTATAATACTACAGTTATATAAGCCCATACTTATATGATTTTGGTTTCATATCTTTCCTATAACATTTATACAATTTAACGCAATCAACTATTGTTATACTTATTCCATGAATGAATACACAGTGTAATAATTCAATAGCCACCTGCATATAATTCATATATCTTAGTTCATTATAACATTCTATTAAATTTCACCTTTTTATACTGCAAATGATTTCCTTTTTCTCGACAACTTAAGTATAATGTCAATGTTTTAGTAAGGGTTGATTCAAACCAAACTAGATCTAATGATGCATAAGATTATTTTTCCACATAATCATTGAAATGCAAATCAAATAGGTAGTTGAAGGTACTAAGGGTCAAGTCATTAATTGTCAAGAAATTCCACTATAATATCTATAGGAAACCTTATTGGAATAAATTATCTTCAGTTAACCCATATTTTAAATCCATTGTTCTTGTAATAATAAAGGAAATCTCAGGGACTTAACACTTATAATCTTATAGTCACAAAATTAATTTAGGTAAACAAGAATGTTTACTCCTTACCAAACTCTCTATTTCATTTTAGGCTATCCAAACAATCTAACTGAACCTCATTTTATTACAGTTAAGATTTTCAATATATAATATAAGACCAAGCTCGATACTAGTTTATCTACTTCTTATCAGATATCTATAATGATAGAATATCATTATACTTACAAATAATTCTACTGAATATTACTTACAGGATCAAGATGCTAATCTTCTAGTCATAGAGAGTGATCTCGAGCCATCTAGACTCCTCATCACTAAAATCCTACAATCATTTAGAACTTTTTTCGTCCCATAAACGATTCCGTAACAAATTATGGATTAAAGGAAGGTGATATAATTTGTTCGACGGAGTAAGCCTAAGGATGATTAAGAGTTTTGTTATCTTACATAATTCCCAGTCCCCTCTCTTATTTCTTTGGGTGAAGAAGGTCTAAAGACAAGTCTACATACATTGAATTCCTTTCTACTAAGATGGAAGAATAAATTTACAGTTTTGTGTCTGTACATGGATACGATGTAAAAGTCTTCATATTAAACTGTAACTAACTATGTTCCTTAATAGATCTAGTATAACCCCTTTACACAATTATTATTTTAAGGCATTAATCAAAAGAAAAAATATGAAAACTCAAACATACGAATCAGTTATTGAATCCAAAAATGGAGTTCCATAATTTTTTTAGGAAAGTCAAACAAATATACAGTCGATGTAAAACAAATTGACTACTTGTACACTAATAAACAACAATAGACTATTTACAAGGTTGAATATCATCATTAAACTGGTATCAAGAATACCCAAAATAGAAATTATATTCTACTCATAGCCTCAAAATCAACCAATTTACGGGTGCGCTTTATTTCAAGAGAAGCTTGCATTACCGTTCAAAAATTGGTATTAACAAAACAAAGCTATATTGCTTCAAAAATCTCAAAACACAATTGTAACATGAAATCTTTTTTTTTAAAAAATCAACATAACTATGCCCGTAGCCATTTAAGTTACAATCAAGATTACACAACCAGAAAAATCATAAAATGTATTATTCCTACACAATAATCATTCACAGTTTTGCATACAATACTAGTTTTCATTCAATACAACCGAAAAGAAAAATATCAACATGCATTGATTATCAAAGAAAAAAATGTGATATAGAATTATTATAGTTTCATAATTTATTCCCTCAACACGGATCACATTGTAAAACAAATATCCAAAAACACATAACCTCAAAACCACATTATACTTAAGAGTGGAGTTCTTTTCACGAGGTAAGTAAATTGAAAAAGTTATTTCAATGAGTTAGAGCCTATCATGCCTGGTAGTTCTCTCAAATTTTCCTTCCAAGATTTCCCACAACACCTATCTAAAAATTCAAACAGAATCTACATAAGACCAAAATTATTCTTTCTCATTATTTTAATAGCCAAAACCATAAATTTCTTCCACTATTTTCACCATGAAACAATGATATTCATCTCTATCCAGAGATCAAAAATGAGTTCAAGAAACAAAAATTTTACATGCAGAGGGAATGAACTCGAGTAGATAAATGAGAGACAAAACCAACAAAATTATTTTCTCCAAAAACTAGCATGGTTCTCCCAAGGAGGATTTTTCAAAAGCTTCGATGTCATTAATGACTTTATTAAATTCCAAAAATCCCACCAACTATAATCTACCAACTAAATTTGGCCTAGAAACCTTCCATTGAACTTCCCTTTACTAACTGTTATTGCCAGATTTGGCATGCATGCCAAGTTGACTAGGTCTCCCACCAAAAGATGGCAGCGGGGATCATTAATTGTCACATTTAAATTCTCAAGTACCCCATAAAAGGAGCTTAAGTCTCTCCATTCCACTTAACCCTATCTTGTTAATGTCAACCATGATTAAGTACTTAGGTTAGGTTTGGACCCCTTGAGTGTTAAGTATCAACCTTAGCTTAGGTTTTTTTAATAATCAAATACACTAGGATATATATTAGATAACATAATGTATAGCCTCACCTAAGCTTAATCTAATTTAATCCATTAATAAATCAAAATAACCTAACAATTTTAAATCAAATCGACATTCAATCGGCCAATATAATGAATACAAATTATAAGTCATGCTGGTAACACAAAAGTGAGCTTAAAATTGTTAGGCATGGACATATAATAAGTCAGAAAGAAATAAGAGACCCAATTCTTATTTATCCAATCATGATCGAATAATAAAGGCAATCGAGAAGAATGTCCTAGATAATTGAAATTGATCCAATGTATTTTCCTTCATAATATACCGACAACATAGTCTAGGAAAATATAACTATAACTAAACTAATAGAACTTACCAGGTTACCTATTTGTTCCAATGTCCTAATAACTTATTTTACTTCTAGCAAGCTGAATCACTTAGTGCATTTAAAAAAAAATTCAAGTAAGTAATTTAATAATAAAATAACATAAGTAAAACATTACGTTAAGCATGATTCAAATTAGATTCAAGTGAGAACTTATATATTTTTAACAAAAATGATTTATTAGTTCCTAAGAGCACAAAAACTTAGAACAAAACACATATATTATTGTTTGAAAACCTCATTCAAAGAAGGAAGTAAAAAATTAACATAACAAGGGTATTAAATTTATACTTAGCAAATATAGTCCTCCGCTGTGAGAACCACTTCTGTGCACATAATGGTATCCTTCCTTATGTTTTAATCATACTGTAACACTATAATCATAGGTTATATTTGGGCCCCTTTTGAATATCTTGTGCAAACCTGGGCATACTAATGGTCAAATTTATAATCAATGATTTTTGGAAAGCTTTGTCCCCTTTGATCATTTGACATGGGCTAAGTTTGTATTAAGCTCAACAACTTAATCATTTCACCTCATATTATTAGCAACCTTTTGACTTAATCATGTGTTATTTTTAATTTTTATTTATAAACCTTAAACAAGGTAATTGAAATGATATATTAATGCTATGTTGTCCCCTTTTCATTATGATTGACCCATCATTTGGTCGATGGAATTCTAACCCAACTCCAATTCAACCGTTATTAAGTAACAACCTAGGGTTTGCATTGGAATTGGTTGTTGATCCTAAGCCATTGATCTTCATCCTTTCTTTGATCATCACCATTTGATTTTGTACCTTCGAACCATGGTGATTTTTCTTTGACTGTGACTAGGGCTTGAGTTTTGTGTTGAACTTAGAAATTTTATCATGGACATTGATCCCTGTACTATCTCGATCTTTGACCATAGCAGGTTTAAATAACTTGACATTGAAATTAGCAGTTTAGGATGTGATCCGTTGATTTCTATACTCAATAATGTTTCTTTTTTGTTCTTTACGTGTAAATATTGATGAAATATGAAAGAAATATCTTGAGATAAGCTCTTTATTTAGCTAGTTGAATCTTTAGTCAATTACTTCTATAATGTGGCTCAAATTTTACAGAACCCTTATTTTAGTATTATTTGTAGCTCTGAATTATTACTTGTCTTTGCACTGGTATTGATTTTTTTTCAAGTAACTATCCCCTGAATTTGTAGTATATCATCATTTACAAAACTACAACATTTTTCATTCTCTAGCTCTATATTTGAATATTTCAGATTTTTTGCAAATTTGTCAAAAATGAATGCCTTCATATTTAGATCTCCAAATCTGTTACTTTCGATCTTCTACTGAATGAGTGTTTACTAATGCATAATATTTATAGCATGATGAGAAAATAATTGTACTTTAATGCTAAATAGTAGCTGCAATTACGTGGAACTATACCTTCTTTCACATTACGTAGTAAACTTTTTATATATTATAGTTTTGTATGTTTTCTCATAACTAAATAATACTTGAGTTAGACTCAATGCCATGTTAGTGTAAGTTGTAATATTTTTTTTGGAACCTCTGGAAAGATTAATTCATTTCATACTTGTCTTTTGTACTCAATTTCTAATGATCTTTCTAATCTTGTAGTAATTTGAGATGAACCATGTAGCTTAGATGATTTTTTTCCATATTCAATCATGCTTGCATTTCATAAGATGGTTCCTTCATTCATTATGTCTATTCTTCTTACATGTCTTCTACCCGTAGCTTGTGAAGCATTTTATATTCTACAGATTTTACCTAAATCGATATATTTTCTATGCATGAATGTTACTTGAAGCATGACAAAGTCGTAACTTGTTTATTTGAATATTCATTAATTTTAAAATCTCTACTCAACCATTTTGTTTCTAAAATTAGTCTATATACATTATATTCTTTTATTTCTTCTTGAATCTAAATCAGACACACTTCAAAAGTACACATGTGACCTGTATGTTGATGGTTTTCTAAGTTGTTCAACAAAATTGTATGTTCATTTGAATTTTGTACTTTACTTCTATAACTAAGTGATAACAACTTGAAAACTTGTACTCTTTTACTTTGATGATTGTGAAATGCATGAATGTTTTTTTCTTTCATGTATAAATATACCTGAACACTTAAAAAAAGTAGTTAGAACACAATAGGCCTTAGCCTATCTTATATTCCATAGTGATTTTATTTCTCTTTATTTTTTTTGTCATGATTCATGTCAATTCCATGAACTTATATAAGATAATATTTTCTAATTTATATATCAGTTACTTGATGTATCTTATACATACTAATATCAAGAGGTCCACTTTCCCGAAACTAGAAACATAGGCATGTAGATTGAATTCTGAGCTCAATATCTAATGCCTTTTATTTATTTTCTCTTTTAGGTACATTCTTGGAATGGATTGATTCAGAGAAGATAGAGCTCAAAATATGGACCTGAAACAAAGAAGAATAAATGGAAAACCCAACACAATGATGGGTTCCTTCTTCGTTTCTTTGATTCTAGTTTTATGCACATGTATCTCTTATTTCAATAGTTGTAAGTTACATCCCATGGCTTGCGTGGGAAACAATGAATTTACTTGATGAATAATTGGTATTATTTATATAATTGATTTGTGTACTTCCTTTTACTTTCATAATTTATGATTTGTAATGATTTGAAAATGAAATAAGCAACTCAATACATACTTAATAACAATTAATCATAGGAAATAGTTCAATTGAAAATACCTGTAACTTAAAAGTGAACTCTGACAAATGCAAAAAGCAACTCTGTTTTCATTTTCTTCATCCAACTTCTCATGTCTTCCTCTATCTCTGCCTACCTCAAGTTTTTTTTTTTTGTTCTTTAATTTTTTTTTACATATTTGACGAATGTGATCATGAGATAACAACATATGTGAGGTGTTGTATTCTGCAAAAAAACACATAGCTTCTTTTTTTCTTTTTTCATTCACTTAACTGAAAACTCAATTTAAGAGTAAATGCGCCCCCTTATTTAGGTTCATATATCTTGATTCCTTTCATAAAAAATAAAGTTTTTGAGTTTCCCATTTTTGCACAGGTACAAAAATTCTCAACATTTCTCACTAGACTATGTCGTAGAGGTTTCTAAAAAAATAGGAAGAAAAAATGACTATGCATAGGCCCTGCAAATGATGGATATGAGCTATCTAAGTGAACTTGGGTTCCTAGAGAGGGAGTAGCACACCTATGGGTGACCTGGTCTATGCAAAAGGTCCATAGCTGAGTTTCAGAGGTTTTGTAATTTGTTTGAAACCTTTACTATATGTCACATCAGGTTCATTGTACTAAGCCAAGTGTCACTTATAATCCAAGCTAAATAAAAGACTAGAAAAAGAACACAAGATGTATCAAAACCCTAAATAAAAGAAGAATGCAAATGAATAGGGCATACTAACCTCATCTACCACAACAATGGGCTTACTAACTGACAACTGCACTACATTTATGACCTAATTGTAGTTCCGTTGGTGTGTGCAAATCAGGTTCCCTATGAAGTAATGAGAAATAAATCGATGTAGAAATGTAGTAAATGGCGTGTGAAATATATTGGAATCCCCTCCTATGATGTGTATAATGCAAATTAAGCATCATTTTCCCTTTGTGTTGGAGGTATATGATGTAAATGACCGTCAAATTCCTTTGATAGATACAACTCTATGTGGATGATAGTAGTGACCAGTAATTACTCCCTCATTATGGTCTCATGACTTTATATTTATAAGGTTCTCTTGATCTAATTTCATAATTAACCCTGAAGAGGTCAACCATAAGAAAAATCATATGTTGAAACTGGTAGAAATTTCTCAAAATGTAACAAAAAAAGTTAGAAAAGGATTGGGCCACCCCTGGTGGGACTAGGTTGCCGATGGAAACCATAGTACAGGCCCTAGGGCCAAATTCAAAGCTAAAATAACGTGAAACAATGAAATTTAACCGGGCATGGAAGTATAAAAGGTGAGGAATGATGAAATAAATAAAAGAAAGATGTCAAAAAGATAGGCGATATTTAGTACATTCTTAACTCAAAAAATTCTAAATAGTTATATGAGACTAGGACTTAATATTACCCCATAGTTCATGAATTATTGAATATAGTCTCTAATTGAAAGGATAAATTAAGAAATGTATAAAATCCATTGAAACCATCTCTAAAGACTCTAGTGTTGAAGATAGAGGAGTATCTGCTATAATATCTCCCCAAATAGATTCCATAAGTTATGGCCCAAACTATCTCAACTCCATGATATAATTTCTTGAATATCAAAGGAAAAACTAAAAGGTAAGATTGAAATATAGGGGTGTTTGCTAAGGGATGTTTTATATATGTTTTTGAAATCTCTTAGGATAGGGATTTTATTTTTGATCAATACTGGGTTTAGGGTGAATGTGGACTCACGTTCAAGTGATTGTATCCATATTTTTATCCACGAAAAGACTCCTATGATACCTACCCTATTTGGATTCGATTGTATGGAATCCCTTTAAATCTCTTGAACAAATATTTCCTTATTTCCATAGGAGATACCCTGGGATCTTTATTGAAGGTGGATGATAAAACATATTTTAAAAATCATACAACTTATGCCAAAGTATTGGTAGATATAAAAACCACGCAACTTCCTCAAGAAAAAATTAGCCTCCAAATAGGTGACATACATTGGATCAGAGGGTTGACTATGAGTGTTGATCCTTTAAATGTCTTAAATCTTTCCAAAAAAGGATCCTCTTAGATGACTATGATCATTCCAAACATAAGGAAAAACCTTCATGATGAATGGACTATTTTTTCAAACATATTATGTTTTTCCCCCATTTAGATCTAGTTGAGCAGCCATTAGAACCATCAAGGGTTGACACCCCCCCTAATCTTGAGAAGGAACCCAAAAATTGTATTGTCTCTAATGTGGTTGTTCAAGATTCTTATTTTAATGGGGTCATTGGTTAATTTAAGATGGATTTTTCCTCCTTGCCCCTTGGTAAGGGTCACATTCCTCTTAATAATCTCAAAATAATTCTTCTAATATTTACAAAAGAAAATAACATGGATTAGATAATGGTTGAATGGAGGAATAAAGGAAATAAAAAAATAAAATCCACCATCATATTGGAAAAGGATTGAGCACACTATTTTTTATTTTAACGCTTCATCTAGGTTGGAGGCCTAAAGTTTCATGGCTATTTTTTATGCTCCAGGTAGGTCACTAGTTTTTTGTGGGACTGGTATATTTTTCATTTGTTTTTATTAGGCAATTTGGTTTCCCCTTTTCTCTATCCTTTATTGCTTATCTAGGTTCATGACCTTTTTATTTTTGCACTCTATTGTTTTCTTTGGTTTTCTAAACTTTTGTTGTACTAGGATATGGTACCCATTAAAAAATCATTTACCAATAATTAAAAAATATATAATAATGAAATGATTATATAGTATTAGGTATTGAAAACTAGAAGATATTGATGGTACTAGTGATGGATAATAATAATCTATAGTGATAATGTTGGGATGATGATAAGATATATAAAGGAGCATGATAGGATTATAATAGGATGAACGTGATATGATGGAGATAAGAATAATGTAGTGCCACATTCCCCTTTGATGGGATTTAATTATGATAATAATGAAATTTAAAATATAAAATGAAAGAACATTAAATAAATTATTTCAGCAAATTGGGATGCATATCGAAGAGGGATTAGGATAAATTTAAAAGAGGTATGCGAAAATTAAAAAGGGAAGGTGGAGTGATGATGGCGTAAGACTTGTGATTTTTCTAGGATATGGGAATCCTCTCAAGGCACATGAACTCTTCAAAAAATATGACTTCGACTCATGGGTGGCCAGGTCCTTGTGTCGCATATTTAGGCTATTCATTGTATTGATATGATTAAAGATTATTTTGAAACTCTTAAGCCAAATGGAATTTTACAGGTATCAAGAAATAATCCAACATTTTCCAAAATTATCTCAGCAACCGTGCTAATGTGTAAGCTCTTAAGCCCTTTCTTGGACGCCATGGCTGCCAGTAGTGCACAAAAGAGATTGGTTTCCTCACTAGAAAATCACATTGTTTTATCTATGTAAGAAACATGTCTCTATCCTAATCAGTTTACATTTTATAGCATACTCCTGGCCTGCACAAAAAATACAAGTTGTAGAATAAGGTATGGACGTCCAACAAATCATAAAGATAGAGAAATTTTGTCAGGTGTTGTATTTACAAGTGCTTTGGTAGACATCGGTGAAAAATGTGGAAGCATTGATAGGAGAATGAAGTGTTTGACATAATGTCAAATTAAATGTAGGTTGTGGGTAGATTTGATGACATGATATGCGCAAAATGGTTTTTTGAAAAGGCTAATAAACTTTCCAGAAAATATGATTCGCAAGTACAAATCCAAAGCCCTTCCTTCTAAGTCACATTTCAAATATTTTCTCTTCCAAGTATGGCTTTTCTGAATGCTATGGAGTTACTCATACCATCATCTTACCATTCCTGTAAACCTCAGAACCCACTTGGGTCCATTTTATGGCTTTGCGAAAGGACACCCACATCCATAAAATAAATAAATAATTTCGCTAGAAGAAGATGAAATTGTAAAATATTGAAATTCACCCCTCTTCCCATTGCACAAGCCTCAATAGGTTCTTCACAAGTGAATACAAGTACTTAAGTTGACGTGAAGGAATATGAAAACAAGTTCAATTGGTTCAAGCAATGATACCTTGCTACACAAGAATATTATCTTAATAAGAGGGTGCCTCACACATTAACATTATCGGGGCTTGACATTTTTGTGTGGTGGGACAAGAAAGAACAAACATGGAGTTTCTTTTGTTATAGCTTACTAAAAATAAGTGCTCCTCTTTCTGAAGGAAGAATTGATGAAGATGACGACCAGTAGTTTAGTTATCTCGGATGTTGTTTTGGATGCAAGGGGTAATGTAAATGCATTCCATAGGCACCCTCTGATGTACCTCCAATTTTGGAAGAGGATTTCTTGGAAAAGAGAATGAAGTATTCAAAGAAGGCATCCAAAGAAATGTCATCTCATGGAATGTCATGGTTGTGGGATCTACGCAAATAGATTAGGAAAAGGTTCATAAAACCATAAAAGGTGCTTCAATTTGTCTACATGGTGTAGTAATGAACTAAGATTTAGATCATCCTAGTATCAGATATGATACCTTGATTCATTTATTGTGTGAGAATGATTTGAACCTTGTAATCTCAAAACCATTTCAGATCATGGTATTTTTTGTTCATTGTGATTGTTTAGAGCCACTATGGCCGATTTGATGTCCCTTAGGCATGCTATCCTTACCTTATCTTCTGTAATTTTTGTATTTTGGTTCTTAATTTTCATTTTAATAGAATGAAAAAACACTAAATATTTATACAATTGGAGATTTAACCAAACTTAAACTGTGTAAAATAATAAAACTATACCTTGTGGTTTACGTAATCGATTTACTATTTCACTATCAACCGTGATCGATACCAAAATCTGATACATTTTTAACCCAAATTATTATAAATAGGTTCTTGTGTCCTTGGTTAGCAGTGGAGGGTATATGGTTTTCAAAGTAAACACAACCTTTTTTCACTTACTTCAAAACCTTTAAAAAACACCACATTTAGAGAATTGGAAAATAACACTTTGAGTCACATAAAAGAGATGTTAAGCATCATGTATGTTCCTTTCTATGTAGAGAGTAGAATCAAACATTAAAGCAACCTCATTTGACCACTTTCACTCTCTTTGCTTCTCCTCTAGGATCCTTATTACTCTGTTTTTATAGTTTTAGGGAGATACTAAAATTGAAAAGTTGGGTTTCGTTTCGGCTCGCCATTTGGACCCTGAGCAATGAAATTATTTCCCATCTTAACAACCCTCTAGTATTTTTAATAGAAAAATTCCTGGAACCTTTAGTATGGGGAAATACAAATTCCTAGTTATTTTGGAAAAGGGGTTTCGTAGGCCTCTGGTGGTTGTTTGTGTAAGTCAAACGTGGACGATTATGACTGGAGACTCCGGAAAACCTTTCGCCAATTGTTCAACATTCACTAGTTCTAAATCCTATCAGTCCCTATGGATTCTTGGTGTACATGTGGACATGTAGGAATTCACCTATCATGAATTTTCTTATCGAAAGATAGTTCTTGAATGTAATTTCTTAGCCTCTGAGCCAAAATTGGGTGTTTTTGTAACTAGTAGGAAATTATAATAGAAAGTTATAGGACCCTAGCCAAGTAATAAAACCATCATGGAAACTTATTAAAACTTATAAATAATTATTTGAAACTCTATCTTATTACTTGTTGTGTGAAATTATACTTTTAGAAAAATTGTGTCTCTATGTTATCTCTCTTCCCTATCTATTTCTCTCTCCACCCTTAGTTAAGGAATGAAATGACTATATGCCACTAACCCTATCTTCTTGCATGTGTATTTTATCATCTTGTAAATGGAAAACTAATAAATTTAATCATGCTATAATTAGGTGGATGTCATGTAAGAGATTTATAACTAATTTTAGGCTCACCCAGTTTTATAGGATGCAAATAAGATGACAAAATGATGTGGTTGTAATTGAAGGTGTATCATTATAATTTACATTCAAAACAATGTAATTGTAGAGGCTGAACCAAATTTTTACAATTTATTTAAAGGCTTATTATTAATTTTTTGTAATAAGAATGAGATGTTAGTTTTAGGGGTGCTTTGGGGAATGTGCATTTGATAGTAGGTGTTATTTTGAGTCTAATTTATATATGTAAAAGGGGGGTTGGATACATATTTCAAGTGAAATTGTAGAGGATAGATCAAAATTTTGCGAAGTATTGAAATTTTTATTAGTGAAGTTTTGTAACTTTTTTTATGCTAGTGTTTAAGGTAAATGTTCATCTAAACATGGGTATTATTTGGACCTCAATTTTTGTATTGCAAAAATTGAATATATGTATAAAATTATATTGAAGTTAATATGTTACTGTGGAATTCTAGTGTGAAATTGATGATTAATTAAATGGTGTGTCATGTTCCTTACTTTGAAAATGTAATAAAAAAATCTAAAGGAAACAATCAACCCTAGTATAAAATTTGTGAAAAACTATTATTCTTGTGTGATTTTATTTTAGAATAGGAAACCAAAACCTTAGGATAAACTTAAATATTTATACTTGATTACACCTTCTAGTTAGGTAGATAAGATCCGAAGTTGATATTTCCATCCTAGCCTGCATATTTACAAACATTGTTGTAAACCTGAAAATTTTGAACAACATGGTTTAATTTTGTTCTGGTGTATTTTTTCCTATCATAGGACTATTAGTTGGATGTGCAGTAAGAAGAATGTGTTATCCTATGTTTTTTCCCCATAGGAAACCAACATTGAACATGGTGTAAAATCCTCTTAGACCTACATATATATTGAGTGGATAAGATCACCAACTAACCTTAGAAGTAATATTTAAGATTTGGGATCATAGATGAACTCAACACCCAATATCGATTCTCATTTGGGTTCTGTGATGCAATACAAATAGTTTATTGTGAAACTAAACAACATCCTAGTGTATGATTAAATTGTGAAAGCATAACCACAAGATGATGTCCTTAGAGAAAGGATAAATTTAGGTCATTCTCTTATTGTCTTTAAACCATCTTGTGATGAGAAAGGAGATGCACGTTGTGTAAATACTAATGTGAATCTTAACCCTTTTAAGAATGGACTACTCCTTTTTCTCTTTTTTGTCCTATTCTATAATGAATGTACATTTTGAAACTAGGTAATCATGTTCTCGAAGCAATTCCCTAGGATGAGAGCTAGTAACTCACGAGCATGAAAATTTACTTATTAAAAAAGGGATTACTCAACAAATTTGAAAATGCTAACTAAAAAAATTAAGTGAAATCAATTTAAGATGAATGTAGATGATTTGAGTGGGTCTTATGTTTTAGTTACCTACACATGAGAATATTGAGTGTGAATCCCTTTAAACCCCTCTTAAACAAGAGTTTCATCTTGACATGAAGTATCAATTATACCTAGAGTTACAAGATGATCGTTAGTGATAAGGGTGTTCAATCACCCTAATTGTGGCCTTAGTAAGGGGTGTAAAATTCATAACTAACTACCTCATGGTGACACACATCTAATACTTCTTGCAATGGAATCTAAACTTGGTTGAGTAGGAAACCTTACTTATTAATACCTTGATGACTAAGCATTTAAATGAAGAAGATGAGATACACAGTTAGTTGTAATTACTTAAAACATGAATAGATTAACCTTAGTAATTAAATGTTAATATGAAAAGAACATGAAATATATTCTCTCTTTAAGTATAAATCCTCATTGGTTTCATGTGAAATTTCCTTGTGGCAACTGAGATAAATTTCAAAACTAAAAAAACATGCAACTTAAAAGAAAAACCCTTTGGAATAAGCACTAGTGGCTCAAGTGGGAATATATGTTGCTATCTATAACCAGGCCTCATCATTTTATTTTCAATAGGGGAAACAAGCAAAATTAGAGGGAGTAAATACAAGTGAACTGTTAAGTAAAGTAAGGAAAGCATAGTATATTTTAAATAAGAAGTATGAACCACATAGTAAGTTATTTTTAACAATTAAGGCCAATGGCAAAAGGTAAAGGTAAAAAATGAGAAAAATAGGAAAGTGTGGTGTCATGGATGGTAGCCTTGTGTGTAACTAAATACTCTATTATCAACGAGTGAATTAAACAAATAATTGAAATAATGTAGATGATTATTACTCAATGACTTACACTCTAAGTTAAATATTTAATAGTATAGAAGGAATTATGGCAACAGGAAATGGAATGTATGATTCACATATTATGAGCCTTTCTAGAACTAAAGTTAAATATTGAAAAATAATTTTTATAAACATGAAAATCTAAAAGTATCGTGCCATGGAAAGACATTATATATAATATTATACTATTTCTAAATCGTTATGTTGTGTCTTGTCATCTTTAAAAAAGTGGCCTTGGTTTGCATCATGTGCTTTCATGTTACCTATGTGGGTTATTATATGTGTAAAAATATCTTTTGTTATGCGTCGTTATGAGTGATCTCCATTAGTGCGGTGTATAATACAATGTAAGTATGAAAATTTTTATTCTGGTATTTTTATTGTTGTATTTGTGTGAATAACATTTTGGTGTTACACTTGGTGTCTGAGTGAAGGTTCATGCTCTTGAACCTCTAGGGTGGATTGGAGTTGTGATGATTGTGCATGGTTATGGTGGAGTTTCGAAGAATAATGTGAAAATTTTCGTGATGCGACAAGTGTTGTAATTGTGATATTATAAATGCACATGTTATGCATGTAACTAAGTGCTTATTTATTATCATGTTGATGTGCTTGTGATGAGGGTATTCACTTTCCATTTTTTTGATTCAATGAGGAGTTCACATGTGATGTTTCACATAGTTCTGTGTGAAAAGAATGTTATTTTGGATTACAAAATGTAGGATATTTTTTTATTATGTGATATGAAGGTGTGTTGATGTTTTGCATGACAAAATTTATGTAGAGTGAATTGGATTGTATCGTGATGTCGCCACCATGTTGTGATGAATTGTGTGTGTCACCATAATGTATTGCAATTTATTCTATGTTGTAATGTTATTCAATGTGTTAAATATGGGTGTAGTTTGTATAATATGAGATAATTCATTTCGTGAATCATGGGAATATGGGGATTGTATGAAACCTAATATGAAGTACATGTGGTTTGGGTGTATTATGTGGAAACATAATGTATCGTAGCCCATGAAATTAATGATTGTGATGCACCATGTTTATATACCATGTGAAACATGGTATGGTTAATGTGCGTGAATCATCATTGTGTTAGTGATGTTGTTATGTGTTAATTTTTTATCCTTACACTAGATGATCCTAAGTGGAATGCCCGCTAAAATCTCCCTCTCAAGACCCATGAACAACCTAGGTTTAGTTAAAAAATTATGGAATAATTTTTTTTAAAAGTGTTAACAACCAAAGTGTCAAGGAAAATTAAATTCAACTGATAAATTTTCCTGTTATAATAATTACTGATTCCACATTATAAAGCGACAAGTGTAATAAGTCCACAACTAGCTCAAATCTTCTTAGGGATTAATTTAATCACTGATTACATTTACATTTTAGCTAAATATTCCCTGATTAAAATTTTAGGGTTAAGGGACAAAAACTATTAAATATCCAAGGTATTTAACTCCACAAGATCTAATACAAGAGAAAGGTTTAGTTACAGTGGGTAAAATAATACATATTTAAAATCATCAGAGTAAATTGTAACTTGCCCACTCCAAGAACTCGGTTAAAGATTCAATCAGATTTTTCTCATGATTAATGCAATTAAATCTTCCTGAAAACATTCCCATTAGAAAGGTAATTTCCTCACCTTTCCAGTGATATAAATAATTCCTCCTAACTCCTCATATTTCTCAAGTTATGGGCCAGCAAAACTTGGGGTGAAAATTTTCCCAAGAGTGGCCCTATGGGCCCGGGGAGGAAAGTTTTACCCAACTTGGGCCTGTGGACTTCGGAGAGAAAATTTTCCCAGGCGTGGGTTGGCAGAGTGGGGAAGACATTTAGCACTTTTTCCCTTTTAGGAAAAAGGCGCAATTTACCTCTGTGCACTCGCGAGTCCATAAGGGAACACATTTCCAAAAAAAGATTAGTTGGGGTGGGAAGGTGGGTCACCAGAGACCAAGAGGAATTTTTGACATTTAACTTAACAGGGGAAAAAGGATAAATTTTACCCGCTCCTCCGTTAATGCTCAAATACTACACATGTTGGCCAACCATTGGTTGCGGTGTGGTGTGGCGGTGGAGAACTTAGGAAAAAAAATTGACTTTTAGCAAGAAGAGTGTTAAGGGTTTAAAACAACCCACACCTCTGCCGATGCCATAAGGTGCCACATGTCATACCCACAGTGACTCATGAAAAGACGGGCTGCCGGGGAGACTTAGAATATTTAAACTTTAAGAAGAAAGATTTAAACGTTTAAAACTCTCTACGCTTCCATCTACCCTAGGTAAGCCACTTGGCGACACCTAATTGGCTATGGGTTGGCGGGGCCACTGAAGAAATTGGTAACTTTTTCTATTTTTTTTGTTAATTTAGAACTTAGATTAATATATTTTTTTGACAAAAGAATGAAGGTTCGGGCAGGAAGAATGGCGGGAAACTCCACAAATTTTATGCCCTTTGGTGAAAGCAAAGAAAAGGAAAATTTTAGCTACTGGGTCCGCAGGTGAATATTTTAATAATTAAATTAGACTGTTATATTATTTTTGAAGCAAAATGAATTAAAAACTTCAGAAGGCAATAAATTTTGATTGGGAACTCATTTTTTGCCAAACGGGTACTTTCTGGAAATCTCTTGACGTTCCCTTTGCACAAAGATCTTAATAATTTAATTATGATACAATTTAAAGTGTAAATTTTGAAAAAACGTCTTTCTGTCACTTATAAAGTGAATTGGTATTCTAACTTACAAATAATGGTTCAAATACACCATTAATTATTTCTCCACATGTCAAAGATACATAGAGGATTTCACTTAGAAGAATTTAGGATAGTTTTCAGGAGTTAAATTATTTTATTGAAGATCAATTTGAATTTTCCCAATTTAACAGCAAAAATGACTGAGAAATTGCTTGAGCTTTATTTTGAAAGGTTCTATGAAAATTTCTTAAGTATTATAGTTTGTTTGGGATCATTTTGATCTTTCTTAGCTTGTATTAATGTTTCAAATATCTTTCCTAGTCTATAGGGTTGTTCTGTGCATTTGATAAAACATTTTCCAATTTTGAAACATATAACAGAGATCTAATTCGAAAGAATCTATTTTCCATTTATCATCTTATAAGTATTAGATATAATTCTAGATCCAATATAACTCATTAAGTTGATTCAAATCAACGTATTCAAAAGCCAAATTACAATTCTGATTTTCAAAACTTTCATTTCTAAAAAATAGAACATTATGACATTTCTTCATATGTATTCTTTTTTTTCATCTTTTGAATAGAGATTTCAAATTGCATTCAACAATCAGACTTCCAATGAAAGCAATATCATTTGAACAAAGTAACCACTTCTATTTATATAAATCAAATACAACTTTACAATCACAACTCTTTCTCATTACATTCCTTTTTACAACAGAATACAGAGTATATTTCTTTCACATTCAAACGGGATTTATTTTCCAAAACATAGTAACTCTTTAGCAAAAAATTCATATTAAATTGTCATCCACATCAAGTGGGGAAATGGTTTACAAAATTAGTTTCGCAATGGACTATCATAACTTTATCTTCTCCCTCATTTACAATATAGAGAATATAATTTCTTCCACGTTTATTCAAAAAACAAAGAACAAAGTATATCTCTTTCAAAATACAATTTACAAGTTTCATAACCCATACAGACCATCTTTCCATCACAAAAAATATACAAGCTCATCCACTTCAATGTGCGAAAAGGTTACATTAAGAAATGCTCTCAGCAAGGACTATCAAACTATCCTCTTTCTCAGTTCCCAAACATCAGAAGGAATTTGCATCATTCTCCAATTTGGTCACAATAGAATAGGGGAAAGGTAATTCTCTCCACCCAACAAAGACATCCAATGAAAACGGATAATATATCCTTCTTTATTGGCCCCCGAGCCCCAACCAAAAATAAATAAAAGATGTGATCAAACTCATGGAAACAACAGGATTTCACAAACACTCAAGCAACATTTTCACAGTTAAACACAACCCAAAATAGAATGTAGTCTACAACTACTTTAAAGCATGAAAATAATTACTGAGTCTTCATCAAGCAAGCCAAAGGAGTAAGAAACTATGGGGGGATGCTTCTTATGCCTCCTAAAAGGGAAAATGGGTATCACCACTTGAATTATAAACCACAAAAATATAGTATATCAAAACCCTGACATTCCTTATGCCTCCCCAAGTACCCCTTATTCCTCACATTTCCTTATGCCTCGCCAACCTCTTATAGAAGCCCATAACGAGTAAAGAAATGCAAGCTATTTATTTGTAAGGTGGAACCCAAATCCCAACTCCCTCCACACTTATACCTCCCTAAAACACTTGTGCCTCCCACAAAATGAACCCCATAGTCTTCTCCTACACCATACCAAGGCCATCTACCCAATAGCCAACAAACTGGCCAAAATATTACCACAATAATATTTACATTCATAAAAAAAGAGCATTTCAAGAGCCAAGCTGTTACCTCTCCATGATAGATTTCCCTGAGTTCCAAACAACAATTGTTTCCAAAAAAACTATCCAAAAATCCACCAACCATAAGCATGCAACAATCTTCAAACTTCTCTAACAGCAAGAGCTCCCAAAACAGAAAGCAATTCACCCAAGAATGAAGTCTACAAGGTGAAGCAACCCAAAACAAAGCAAACAATTTGAATTTTATAGAAGAGGGAAGGGAAGAGGATGAGTTGCATCCATGTAGGATGCCACATCACACATCCTCAACCCCTACCCCAAAATTCAACTTCATTCTCCAATGCATAATAAATGGGTGGGTGAATAATATGACAGATTACTTACACACTCTAAAACAATCCCACACTGCAAAGGAATGAAATCAAAAGAATGTAAGAAAAGTGCAATAAAAACATTCAACTTGACTTACAAAAATGAATAAAGAAGGGATAAATTTAACTCTCCAACCATAGGTAAGGTTGGTATATAAATTTTAGAGGCATGGGACAAGTTTAACTTGTCCCGCATGTCTCCAAAATCAGCCTCCAAGGACAATTTCGAATTTCAAAGAAGATGGAGTGTTTCATACTCCAAAATCAACTTACACATCACTTACGCATTATTATAACACTTTATTTTTAGGCCAACAACTCTAATAATTACTTTCTTATGACCCTATTTGATTAATTAATTTTTAACAATATGATTACTCGCAATATTACACACCATTTATTAAATAATGAAAGGGGGTAAACACATCAATTAATAAACAGATACAAACATCAATAAAAAGGAACCTAATAAATAAATAAAAATAACCCTTGATCACATTTAAAGGTTATCCCCCCCCCCCCCATGGGAATCCCTAACACAATCAAACACACACAAACAAATACAAGTTGCCATGGTGACCATGTTGACTTCATTTAGAATTCCAATGTGGTTGGTCTCCAATCCACCGATGTTTGTTGTGATATTTTTAGCATACCCAATACAAATACCCCTTTGGCCTTGTGGCCATATCAGAAAATCCAAATGAATATAATATAATTTCAAAATCATCAATATATATATGAATCACAACAACATACAGACAATAAACATATCACTTACAATTTCATCAAAAACTATATAATCATCAAATTTAAATTCAATTTTCTCTGTCTACTCAATATATATAAATACCACATGTCCTAACAACACCCATCAATAAATATAACCATGTCCAACAACATATCAACATCTATATAAAATGTCTCTAACAATCATCATGCATCATATATGAATCAGAGTCAACAATAATTCATGATCTGACATCTAACACCATACTAAATCAAAACTATAATAATGTCCATAATATAGTCAGTAGTATCATGGTCAATATCAAAAGTGTCGAAGGTAAGTGGGAAATACACTAAGGGGAACAATCTTTAAGAGTTTATGTGTGGAGAGAGGATGCATGGACCAAGTTTTAATAATCTTGAGAAGAGTACGAGTGACGAAGTAAAATCTTGTATAAATTGAAAACCCACCTCTAATAGTGTAGTATAATTTGAGAAGCATATTGTGGATGTGTACCACCTTAGTCTCAACTGATGCAAAACTAGAGCCCCCTACTCTCTTTTATAAGGTTATCCATCAAACAGTCCTATGTAATTTTTACTATGTTGAGCCTTATGGGAGTATAAAGCAATGATTCAGGTAGAGATTATGACAGTTGTATTATTTTTACATGTTATTTTGTGAGATGAGACTCGATATTTGAGTTCCAATAACTAGATGAGTACCCCTTTGGTGTTCGTATGATGCCACATAGTGATCGTATTGTGTTATTTATCTAGACGTATTTTATTTGTAAATTTAGCATTATCTCTTTTCTTGTCAGAACTAGTAGTTTTCTTGATTAATGTACTCTTATATATTGGGTATCTTATTTGGTTATTGCACTAACATGGGGATTTTGCAATAAATTTAGATATTTAGCCTTTTTTTTTCTTAGTTTTTAAATTTCTTTCCAAGTTTAATTTTTTTTTATAGCCTAACCCAAGGCTTGGTATTATTTCCACTTTTCATTTAAAATAGATTGTTATGTTGGTTCTAATGTCGTAATGTGTTGGAATAGGGTCATGGGATTCACAATGGAGAGGGAAAACCCATGGACCCACTTAGTTGTATAAGGGTACTCCCAAAGGAGGTATAGATTACTAGGGGGTTGTTGAACCATGAGTTATTATGTCACTTGGGTTAGAGGTGTTTAGAATCTATGCACCTAGGGCCATAGGGTGATCGACCTTTATTGGGTAGAGATAAAATAAATTTCTTGCTTTATCTTTATATATTTTACATGAGGGAGTGATAATAGATTTGACGAAGTGATAAGTGATTTGACGGAGTGATTAGATATTTGAGGGAGTGATAAGAGAAATTTCTCGCTTTATCTTTGTATATTCTACATGAGGGAGTGATAAGAGATTTAATGGAGTGATAGGAGATTTTAGGGCAGGATAGAATATTTTTTTTGTGGATGGAGTATTATTTGATGCTTTGTGTGGTATGTGTCTTTGTTTTGTGATACTTTGGAAGGAATATGAAGTCATTTTGTGATGCTTCGTTAGGTGAATGGCATTTCTTTGTAGTTTTTTGGGAGTTGGTGTTATGATTTATGTGTACTAATGTGATTTCTATCATGTTTTTTGATGTTGAGGATTGATACTCATCATTGAGAGTACAATTTGATCCCCTTTTGACACTATGTATCTATAATTATGGTTTCAAGTTGTGTGAAACATTTCTATATGCATTGTTGGGAATTTCATATTTTTATAGTTTAGTTATGTTATGATTACTATTGTGTTGGGTGAAACTGTGATAATTACTTTGATGTGAGGCATACATATGTTCTTTTCATTATTCGGTTGAGTTATTGTTATGTGTTATAGTCATGAAAGTATGTAGTTATATGTCTTGTGAACCATTAGTGTTTTTTTGGTCTTTTTATGACATTGTGATGTAAGTATCAGATGGGAACCCACGAAAATAGATAACCTAAAATCCTAATACTTGAAATATTAAGATATTGAGATTAATAAATACTATTAAGGGAGAAGAGTAAATACAAAATAGGTAATGATGTAGACTGGAACTGTCAATCTTCACAAAACATTAAGAAATTGTTAGAACTTTCCCTCTTCCTTGTGGTCGCACTTTAACAACAAGTATGTTTTTCGCTGGTGACAAGAGCCATTGATTGTTTCCTCTTTTAATCATGAGTACCCATTTTAACCTTGGTTATATGTCACATCATGGATGATTCTCTTATAAGGGGAAAGAAATGTAGTACCACATTCCCATTTGACAATATTTAATAATGATAATAATGAAATTTAAAATATAAAATGAAAGAACAAAAAATAAACTGTTTCGACAACTTGGGATGCATACCAAGGAGGGATTGGGAGAAATTTAAAAGAGGTACATGAAAATTAAAGCGTATGGTGGAGTGATTATGGTGTAATTCCTATCATTTTTGTAGGATATGTGCATCCTCTCAAGGCACGTGAACTCTTTGAAAAATATGACTTCAAGTCATGGGTGGCTAGGTCCTTGTGTTGTGTCTACAAAATATTCAATGTATTTATATGATTGAAAAGGATTTTGAAATCATTAAGCCAAAAGGAAATTTACAGGTATCAAGAAAAAATACAAGGTTTACCAGCATCCTCTCCCAAACCATTCCAATTTAGAAGATATTAAGCCCTTCCTTGGACACCAACAATTCACAAAAGACATGGGTTTCCTCATGAGACAGTCACACTACTTCATGTATGGAATAGATAAGTCTCTAACCTGAATAGTCTACATTTTCCTGTATAATCCTATCCTGTGCCAAAAATATGAACGCTGGAACAAGGTATTGACATCCATTAAAGCATAAAGATAGAGGAATTTTGTTAAGTGTTGTAGTTACCAGCACTCTAGTAGACATTGGTGGAAAATGTGGATGCATAGAGAGGTGGATTAATTGTTCGAGAGAATGTCAAAAAATATGTGGGTTTTGGATAGCTTTAACCACATGATATGCAAAAAATGGTTTGTTGAAAAATCTAAGAAACTTTCATGCAAAACCTATTAGCAGGTACAAAAAAAATCACTTCTTTCTAAATCACATTTCCAATATTTTATCTGCAAATTATGGCTCTTTTACATGAGATATAATTTCTATACCATCATCTTAACACTCTAGTAGACCTCAGAACCCAATTGGGTCTAGTTTTTTGGGTTTTCAAAAGGACACCCACATCCCTAAAATCAATAAATAATTTTGCTAGAAGAATGTGGAATTGTAAAATAATTAAATTCACCTCTATTTCCATTGCAAAATCCTTAAGAATCTCTTCTCAAATGAATATAATTACTGAAGTTTGTGTGAAGGAAGATGAAAAAAAGTTAAATTGGTTTGAGTAACGATACCCTATTGTACCAGAATATGATCTAGATAATAAGGTACCTCATGCATTCACAGTGTCACGGGTTGAGATTTTTGTGTGGTGGGACAAGAAATAAAAAACATGAAGTGTATTTGATTATAATTTCCCAAAAAGAAGGGCTGCTCTTTCTGAAAGAAGAATTGATGAAGATGGTGATCTACAATGTAGTTATCTTTACTGGTGTTTTGGTTATTACGGGGAATGTACATACTTTCCATAGATACCCTCTAATGGAACTCCAATTTTAGAAGACGAGGCTTTGGAACAACGAATGGTGTATTCAACTAAATGCATTGAAAAAAATGTCATCTCATGTAATGTCATGGTTCCAGAATCTATGCAAATAGGTTGAGAGAAGGGTGATAAAAAATGAAAGGTTGTTCAATATGTCTATATGGTGTAGCTATTAAATAAGAGTTGTAACATCTTCATATCAGATATGATACCTTGATCCACTTCTTTGGTGAGAATGAGTCGAACCTTTCAATCTTGACAACCATTTCAAAAATTGGTAGCTTGTGCATGTTTTTCTTGTTTAAATCCCTTTTGGCTGATTTGTTGTCCCCTAGGCATGGTTTCCTTACCTTATCTTATATAATTTTTATATTTTGGTTCTTCATTTTTATTTTAATAGAATATTAAACCACTAGATAATTATAAAATTAAAGATTTGACCAAACTTAAACAGTCTAAAATAATAAAATTACACCTTGTGTTTAACGTAACTGATTTACTATTTGATTAACAACAGTGATTGCAACCACAATATGATACGTTTTTAACCCAAAGTATTATAAATAGCTAGTCATTTCGTTACTTACCGGTGGAGGTTATATGGTTTATCAACTAAAATCAACCTTCTTTCATTTACTTGCAAACCTATTAAAAACACCACATTTAGAGACTTGCAAAATAAAACACCAAGCCCCGTAAATGAGATGTCAAGCATCAGATATGTTCCTTATTATGTAGAGAATTGCATGAATAATTATCTCGATCTTGTTTGACCATTTGTGCTCTCTTTGCCACTCCTCTAGGATCCCTTTTACTCTATTTTGTGCTTTTAGGGAGCTGCTAAAATTGAAAATTTGGGTTTCGTTTTGGCTCATCATTTGGACCTTGAGCAACGAAATGCTTGATTTCCTTCACAAACATCTAGTATTTTTAGTAGAAAATTTCTTGGAACCTTGTGTTTTAGGAAAAAACATTCTTTGTTAGTTTGGTAAAGGGGTTTCGTAAAACTCCAATCACTATTTAACTAGTTCAAACTTGGATAATTATGAGTGGTGGCTCTGGAAAACCATTCACCAATTTTACACCATTCACTAGTTTGTAATCCTGTTAGTCCCTCTAGATTCTTGGTATATATGTGGACACATAGGAATTCACCTATTGTGAATTTTCTTATTAGAATATAGTTTTTGAATGCACTTTCTTAGCCTCCAATCCAAAATTATGTGTTTTTGTAACTAGGAGGAAAATGTAACAAAAAGTTGTATGACCCTAGTCAAGTAAGCAAACCATTGTGGAAACTTATTAAAATTTCTAAATAATTTTTTGAAAATCTATCTTATGGCTTGTGTGAAATTAGAATTTTAGCAAAATAGTGTTTCTCTCTCTTCTCTCTATTCCATATCCCTTTCGCTCTCCTCCCTTAGTTAAGGAATGAAACAAAATTAATTACGTAGATGTCATGCCAAAAATTTATCATGATTTCAAGCTCACATGGTTTTATAGGATGCAAGTAATATGAAAGAACGAAGTTTTTGTAATTCACTATTTATCATTGTAATTTACATTTGAAACAATGTAGTTGTAGAGACTGAACACACTTTTTCTAATGTATTGGAAGGCTTATTATTAAAATTTTGCAATATGAATGAAATTATAGTTTTAGGGGTGCTCTGGGGAAAGTGGAATTGACCGTAGTTGTTCTTGTGAGTCATATTTATATATGGAAAAAGGGGGTTTAATATATATGATAAGTGAAAATTTAGAGGATAAATAAACATTTTACAAAGTACTGAAAGCTTTATTAGTGAAGGGTTTTAACTTTTTTTTGATGCTGGAGTTTAAGGGAAATGTTCATCTAAACATGGGTATTATTTGGACCCCGATTTTTTAATTTCTAAAGTGTAATAGATATATAAAATAAAATTTAATTTAATATCTTATAGGGAAATTCCATTTTGAAATTGATGATTAATTAATTAGTGTGTTGTGTTTCTTAATTTGAAAATGTAATAAAGAAATCTAAATGAAACAGTTAAGCCTACTATTAAATTCATGCATAATTATTCTTCTTGTGTGATTTTATTTTCGTATAAGAAACTAAAACCTTAGAATCAACGTAAATATTTACACTCGATAAAACCTTCCAGTTAAGTAGATAAGTGCCCAAGTTGAGATTTCCATCCTAGCCTCCATGCTTAGCAACATTTCCGTAAACCTGACAATTAGGAACGACATGGTTTAACTTTTTTCTTGTGTATATTGTCCCCTCATAGTAATATTAGTTGAATGTGTATTAAGGAGAATGTGTTCTCCTAGGGTAGTGCACCATGGGAAACCAACATTAAAAATGGTCTAAAATCCTCTTGGACTAGCATACATGTTGAGCGGCGAAGACTTCCAACAAAGCTTGGAAGTCTCCTTTAAGAGTTGGGATCATAGATGAACTCAAAACCTAATTTGTATTTTCATTTGGATTCTATAATCCAATACGAAGAGTTAAGTGTGAAACGTAATAACATTTTAGTGTATGATAAAATTGTGAAAGCATAACCATAAGATAATATGCTTAGAGAAAGGTGAAATTTAAGTTCTTCTCTTATCTTATTTAAACCAACTTGTGATGAGAAACGAGACCCACTTTGTGTAAAATCTTATGTGAACCTTAACCCTTTAGCATTTTACTACTCAATCTTTCTCTCCTTGTCCTATTATATAATTAATGTATATTTTGAAACTAGGTAAACATGTTCTTAAGGAAATTCCCTAAGATAAGAGCTAGTAGGCTCATGAGCATGGAAATGTAATTATTAACAAATGGGTTACTCAACAAATTTCAAAATGCTAACTAAATAAAATTAAGTGAAATCAACTTAAGATGAATGTAGATGATTCCAACAGGTCCTATGTTGTAGATACCTACACATGAGAATACTGAGTGTGAATCACTCTAATCCTCTCTCAAAAAAGAGTTTCTAGATGATAGGAAGTATCAGTTGTACCTAGAGTTACAAGATGATCGTTGGTGATAAAGATGTTCAATCACCCTAATTATGGCCGTAGTAAGAGGTGTAAAATTTATAATTATTTGTGTCCTGGTAAAACGCATCTAATACTTCTTGTAAAGGAATCTAGAATTGGTTCAGTAGGAAACCATACTCATCAGGACCTTAATGACTTCTAGTATTTAAATGAATAAGATAGGATATTATATTAGTTTTAATTACTTAAAACATGAATCAATTAACCTTAGTAATCAAATTCAAATATGAAAAAAATGTGTAATCTATTCTCTCTTGAATTAATAATCCTCATTAGTTTCATGTGAACCTTCCTTGTGGCCATAGAGATAAATTACAAAACTAAATAAGCATGCAACTATGAAAATACAAACCCTTAGAACAAATGCTAGTGGCTCATGTGGGAATATATGTTCCTATCAATAACTAGGCCTCATCATTCTATTGCAATAGGGGAAACAATACAAATAAGAGGAAGTAGCTTAAAGTGAAATTGTATGTAAAGGACAACAATAGTATAGTTTAAAGAAGGAGAGACCACATAATAAGTGACTTTCAACAATTTAGGAAAATAACAAAAATTACAGGTAGCCTTGTGTGGTGTGATGTCATGGATGGTAGCCTTGTGTGTAACTAAATACCCTATATCAATGAGTGAATTAAAAAAATAATTTAAATAACGTAGATGATTCTTATTCAATGAATTACACTGTAATTTAAATTTTTAACAGTATAATAGGAAATCTAGCATCAGGAAAAGGAATATATGATTCATATATTATGAGCCTTTCTAGAACTTATGTTAAATATTGAATCATCATTTTTATAAGTGCAAAATTCTAAAATTATTGTACCGTGTGAAGACCCTATCTAGAAAATTATACTATTGTTGAATCATTATGTTGTGCCTTGTCATCTAAAAAAAACTTGCCTTGATGTGCATCACATGATTTCATATTACCTATGTGGGTTATTATTAGTGTAAACATATCTTGTGTTGTGTGCGATTCTGAGTGATCTCCTATAGTGTCGTGTATACTAAAATGTAAGTTAAAAAAAATTACTCCAGCATTTTTAGTGTTGTATTTGTATTTCTTTCTCCACCTCTTGATATAAAACTACCAAAGGGTAGGATTATTTGAAAACATCACATTGATTGTAGAAACCATGTTTTTTATGGTGTAGATCTCCCTCCATCATAGTGATAATAATGATAAGACATTCATAACATATTTATAGAATGATGGTTATAATGATAGGATAATACAATAAAATGGATAGAAAATTATTACATTATTAAGTGAGTTGTATATTTTTAAATGGTATTGATAAGATAGAAATGATATTGATACTAGGATGTGTGGGGATCACACATAATAATTCTATTATGATATTGGGACATAATATTATTTGATAGGGAAATAAGATGATGATTGTGATCTAATAGGATGGGATATTATTATGCGTATTTTTTATTTTTATGAGAATGAGATAAGGCAAATGACAATAAATCCCTAAAATTATTAAGTAATGGTCTACATTTACATGGTATTACATTGATACACCTCAAAAGTATGTTAGGTTTCAAAAATACACCACATTATCTAATTTTAGGCTAGAAAGTTTTTCCTAAGGGAAATCCTTGATAAAATTGATTGCAATTGATTTTCAAGTACATACTAGAATTTTTTTGTCTAGGGTGTACATATCGGAGGGTCAAATTTCCTACACTTCAATCTATTCATTTCAATTTAGATCCACAAAATTTATAGATCTAACCTTAAATATTTATACATTTTTGGAACACAACCTATAAGGTAAAGGCACGGGAGGTTCATTAGTTAGGCAATATCCTAGCACATGAGTTCATATTGAGGTAATTAAAATTAATAAAATTAAATTCAATATAATGGTAGACATGAGGGGGTGAAAGGGTTTAATTTATTAAGATTTTGAATTTGGTATTGGGGGTAGGTTAGAGAGGTGGTCCAAAGGAAATGGAGGTTTAATTTCAATATTAAACTAAAACATTTGAACTCTAGTTTTTAAAACTAAATACCACAAAATTGCAAAAGGAGTGCGATCATAAAGTTAAATTAATAAAGAAATATTAATTAAGATATTCTTAACCAAGAAATAATAAGATGGTAGAAAACTAGGGTTGAGTATGCTTTTCAACACAAGTGATATTATTTCAACATCTTAATTATTTGAAGAAATATTGATAAATGATTAAGTATTAACATTTATAAGGTAATTGGTAATAGGAATTGAATGGATTGAATCTATTTTTTGAGAGGAAATGCATATTAAAAAAATTGAGTGAGAAATATGATATATTTTATGTTTAATATATTAGGGTAGAAATAAAAAAAAAGTAAATAAAATTGTAATGGAAAAATGGGTAAGTAAGGTATATAGAAAAAATAGGGAGTAAGTAAGTAGTAAACAAGTTAAAACATGTATAAAATGACATGGTTTAATGAAAAAATGATATGTATATATGATTAGAGACCGTTATGAGACCCCAGACATTCTAGAAGGTTTAAAATATGGAGATTGCATTTAATGTGTGTTAATTGATTTAGAATTTTTTTAATTAGAGAACCATAGTCACCAAGCTTCTAATTCAAAGGTTAGATAAGAATCACATTTTAGTGACATGGGAAATATACAATTGCACTTTAAATTCTATTATCTTATTTAGTTGTGAGCTCGCAACTATCTAAATTTAAATCATTTCATTTTTTATAAGATCTTTAAGTATAATATTCATTAGACATATATTTTACCATGATTAATGGGTCTCTAAAGTCAAAATAGTCATTAAACATATAATGATACTAGGAGATATAGTTATATATAGTTAAATATATTAAGGTTGGGGAGTAGGTTTAATGTATTGGTGTACATTAAATGGGAGATATACATGAATAAGTGGTATTATTAAGGCTTATCAAATACATATGATACAAGTATAGATGGGTGTTAAAGGATATTATGTCGTTATATGAGGATAATTATTGTATTCTATGTTGTGTATTTTATCAATCTCATTTTTGTGATTTGGGTGGTTTGAAATCATTTTGCAATTTTTTTAATTTTTTGTGCATTTGAGTAAGCTCACTATATGCGTAAGATGTATTTTTTGAAATTATTCTAATATTTTACATCTAACACATACAATATAGATCTATCATAAAGAAGAAACTTATAAATTATTTTTAATGCAAGATGTTGTAAACTTATTAGGAAAGAAAAATAAATGTTGAAGTGTAATGTGAATGATTATATTGGGTAAACCATTTGCTAGATGAAGTGATTTGATTTTTTAACAAAAATAATAGACTCATGCTTGATAAGTAAACGTGAAGAAATTTGAAAGCATGGTCAATTATTTGAATAATAATAAAACAATCTGATAAGAAACTCTTGTTTCATAGCACATGGTTGTTATGATACAAAAACGCTTGTATGAGAACCTATTTTTTTGCTAAATGTATGAAAGGTTGCTGCTTCTGAAGTTATGAAACTTAGTGTTTCTTTATTTGTCTAAAAAAATAAAAATTCAAGATGGGTTTCCCTTAAAAATAATAGGTTTAGCTTCTTCTTGCATTCATAATACTTTAATGTTAATATTAAATACCCTTCTTCCTGAATCCATCATAATACAGCATGTATTTGTAGTAATGGTTCTTTGTTTGATTTTTTTATTTGGATATAATTTGTGTTCATATGCCAATGTTAAGGAAAAATCCATCCACATTTGATTGCTCATGCTTAGGAAAAAAAACATTAAAAATCTTAAACATTTTATAATGTAAGCTTTAAAACAGCAATTTCATAACCGCATACATTAGATTTATCATTGACCCTCAATGTTCTTGCATATTCAAGGTCAATGTAGTGCCCACTTCCCTTTGACACCTTTTCATACTGATAATGATACTACTGATTATATTATGGACATGATTGTGGAATTTATTATAGTATGATGTTAGATGTTAGATCATGGATTATTATCAAATTGATTCAGTTATGATGCATGACGATTATTACAGACATTTTAGATATTGATGTTGATATATTGTTTAACATTGTTATATTATGGATGTTGTTTTTGAAAAATTAATATCATAATTTCATAAAGAAAATTTGAAATATTACTCTTTATTCTTGCTCCATTCATAGGAAGTATTACATCCATTTAAATAGGAGATGTTGTTCCTATATTTAAGGAGATATAATCTCCATAAATATCTCCACACATAAATCCTAAAACAACTCCATGTTATTTTACGTGAGATTTTTTTTCTCACAAAAATAATATTGTTAATGATTTGTTTACTCAACAAATCATAACAATATTTACTCACCCACTCATAATTACATTTAACAATGATGTAATTAATTATTACAACAACATATTATATTATCCTAGATAATATAATCACTTACATAATATTCTATGTTCACACTACAACATAGATATTCATAACATTCACCCCCTTAGTGTGAACATGGGGTAAGAGCTCCTGGAAACATCAAACTTGTTGAAGTAAGCCATTGCTACTGGATCTTACTATCTGAATCTTGTTGCTAATGATCATCCTTGTCGTATGAACATCTTCATCGAATGATCACCTTCTAACGAAGTACCTTCCACCGAAGTATGGAAGTTAGAGGACCGTTCGATAGTCAGAGGACCGTACATAGATGATTTGCCCTTGTAAGCTGAGTCAAGAAATTTGCTTCTTCCACACCAAATAGACACTCAGGAACTGTTGTTAGTCCTATGTGAAAACATTAAAATCAAAACATGAAACTAGTTTCACCCCCTTGTGTGTAAACACACCACATAACTGAAATAAAATATCACAACATTTGTCTGCGACCCCATCGTTGGTGAATGACGAGAGGACACTGATTTTCCTCCTTCCTCCATTGCCTCATTCCTCCAACAAGAAAAGAGTCTACCATAGGAAATCCTCATCACTAGCACATGAAAGTTCTTCATCAGTTTGAGTAGACTTCCCAATCAGTTTCTACTTCAGCTAGAAGGGCTTTCTGATCTATCTTGTCATCAAGAAGATCCTGAGCTCTCTTTTTACAGTTCTAGTATTACATGCCCAATCTCATTACAATAAAAGCATTTTATTTTTCCATGGGAAGGAACCTTCTTTGGTTTATGTTTTTCCTTCTTAGATGAGGAGCTACGTTTGTTTCCTACATATAGTACTTCTTCATGTTCTTCATGACTGCTTTGTTCTAACAATGTAGAAATCACTCCTTATAGACTAATAGTAATTTTACTCATAGTAAATACAATATTTGAGTAACTCTTAGGCATGCTATTAAGAAGAATAGCTTTAGCATCATCATCTTTTACATGTTCTTTAATTCCTGCTAGTTGATTTAGCAAAGAATGAAACTTACTTATATGACATGCCATTTTTGAGTTCTCTTCCATTTTCAACCCGTACAAGTGTTTCTTCAGTGTAGTCTTTGCCATTTCAGCTTCAGAACCAAACAATTTTTTAAGGGACTCCCAAATTTCTTTTGCAGATTTTGTGAAATCCACATGATGTAGATAGGATTTTGATAAACCCAGACCAATGGTACCCAATGCTCTCTGATCTTTTGCATTCCACTTTTCCAATTCATTTCCTCCAGTGGGTGGAGTTGAATTAGACTTTACCACATCCCATAGATCCTTTTCTATTAAATGTAATTGCATCTATAGTTGCCATGTATGGAAATCTTGTCCTTCAAACTTTTCAATCAGATTTAGTTTCTCCATTATTTTGTACAATACTGATAAAAAAATACAAAATTGAATCAAGTACTTTAAAATTTTATATTGAATACCTTTTAACCTCCAAACAAGTCAAGAACTTGTATTAACAATTCAACATTATTGAAAATTGGAGAAAACTTTCAGTAGAAGAATTGATGTGCTTAATTTGATAGCTGCATAGTAAAATACGTATTTCTTCCAAACTGCATACTGGGTTCTACTGAAATTTCTTTTGTAATTTCTATACCAGCACATGATTCTACACGCAAAATTATAGAAAAACCCACATCTGGAAACGAAAACTATGATATATTCTTTGAGATGGATTTGATCATGAAAGCACTGAAATTTCTTGCATCAAACCTGCTCTGTTACCAAATGAAAGATTAATATCATAATTGCATAAAGAAAATTCAAAATCTTACTCTTTATTCTTGCTCCATTCATAGGAATTATTACATCCATTTAAATAGGAGATGTTGTTCCTATATTTAAGGAGATATAATCTCCATAAATACCTCCACTTATAACTCCTAAAACAACTCCATGTTATTTTACGTGAGATTTTGATTTCTCACAAAACAAATATTGTTAATGATTTTTTTACTCAACAAATCATAAAAATATTTACTTGTAAAAATGAGAAAGGAATCTCCAAAGAAGGCTGGTTCCTATTCCTCTATTCAGATGCACATGAAAAATGAAGAGGGTTTACTCAAAACCTAATCTAATCTTGCCAAGGAGACAGGGTTAGAAGATGCATAAAAATAAACCTAAGCTAACAGAGGTGATACACCGAGGAATGAATAACACCTATCTTGCCAATAAACACAAACCATTCAAATGTGATGCAAGATCATGCACAGATAAAAAAATTTGCAGTGAAAGATCAAGAGGATGCAAATGAACATAGAGAGGGTTGAGAATCATCCACAAACATGCATTACTTGCTCTAAAGATCAATAAAATACACTACAAAATGCCAATAAGAAAGGTTACATTATATTTTTAAATGGGAGGTTTGAACTCCACAAATTCACCTGCCAAAGCAAAGAAGGGAGGGGAAAAAACAAGAATGTTCAACCCTTTGAAAGAAGCCCCTCCTTACAATTTATAGGAAGAATGAGAGAGGGACGAGAGAGGAAATCTAGATCTACCCCAACCACTTATAGGTTTCATTTAATTCATCTCATTATGGTGGTAGGTGAAAACCCTAGCAAAAGTGGCGAACTGTATTTTGCATTTAAGCTGGTTGTTGAAATGTCATTTCTGGCCATTATCACGTTCTAGAGGAGTTTTCTAATTTTCTCTTTCCAATCTGAACCAAAATTAAATATTCACCCTGGAATCATGTAGAGAATTTCACCATCTTTCCATTGATATAAAGAACGTTAAAATCTGAGCTCTAGATCGAAAGTTATGGCGATCTGAAGATTTAGGGCAAAAACAGGCCAAAACGGATCAGCGGGAAAATATTTGAATTTTTTTTGCGCTCTGCCACTTGGATGACACGTGTCAGGCTCTGATTCATCCGCGGGCTCATCCTTTGAAAAATTATTTTGGGTCGTTCCTTAATTTCTTTCCACTTGGACACGTGGCACTATTTTATTGGCTCGGGCCTGAGGGGCACACTTTGTCCTTCGAAAATTTGGTATTTTTCACTTTGGGAAAATTTTCCCATTTCTCCCCCACGCTCCACCACTCAAGTGCCACATGGCATGATTTCGTTGGATGTGGGCCCTTGCTAACCATTTCCCTTTTGTTTTTTCCTTTAGAAAATTTTCAAAATTTTCCCATCGGGCCGATGAGGTGAAGACACGTGGCGAGATTTGATTCGTTGGCGGCTCTTTCAGCTTTTCGCGTCCCACGCATCCCTCACGTACCTTTGGCCCAGCTGTCCCAAACTACCTGGGACAAATATCTCTGAACTACCCGATTTGGGCTTCCTTGTTCCTGTTTGAGGTGAAGACACGTGGCGAGATTCCATTCGTTGGCAGCTCTTTCAGCTTTTTGTGTCCTCTGCGTACCTTTGGCCTGGATGTCCCAAACTGTTTCAGACAAAAGACTCCTGTTTGTTTGAGGTGAAGACACTGAATCAGCTGGTTCACGTCCTCCGCGTACCATGTTTCCCAACTATCCTGCGGACCACCTAGGACAAATATCTCCGAACCGTCCGAAATGGACTGTACTTGTCGGCAAATCGGCTGACTCGCGTCCCGCGTGTACTTTTGTCCCAGACTGCCCCAAACTACGTGAAACGAAGACTTAGACAATTTGTTCCCCTTACTTTCGGCCATTTCAGCTTTTCGTGTCCCACGCGTCCTGACGTCCCAACTATCCAACAGACCACTTGGACTAGGACTTAGCCGATTTTCTTCATTTTTTCAGCCCCAAGCTTGGTACGACGAACCTCAGTTCAACCCGAACTGGTACAACCCGAGCCCTTCAGACCCGAAATGCCTCAAAACAGTCCTGCAACCTTATTTTTGCATTTTTTCCATTCTTTCTAACTCATTAGGGTTTCTTCTTGGATGGGAGAGTTAGAAAAAGGCCGAGGGGACCTCGAAAAACATGATTTTGGGCCTTGAATCAATCTACTTGCTCGGGACTGAATAATCTGATGCGTGTTATCAAAATTACCTTAAGGGGTGAATTTTGGATAACAATTTTGGTGACTCAGTGGGGTCATCTACCTACTAGATGAAGAATGGCCAGCTACTTGTAGTAATCCATTGGGCATGGAGTCTATTTGATAACCTCTCAGCTGATCTAAAATTTGAAACCTGTTTCCTTGAGCTATTGAAACATTTGTTGAGCTGGTTCTCCCGTGGCTGTAATTCTTCTCTAGGAGCTTGACGAACTGCAAACATGCACATACTAGAAGCAATAGGACATATGCATAAGCACTTAGGGAAAATAAAACTACTCTAACAGCAGTACAATGTGCATAAGCACTTAGAGGAATGGAAATTCTAAATTAATATTTACAAGGGTGAGAAGCTTTCTTTCTAGTAGCAACGTTTGAGATAGATCCCATTGACCGGAATCTACAATTCTTCACCATCCAACTTAGCCAGTCGGAAGGCATTGCTACTTTTGCATTCAATGATCATGTATGGGCCACTCCAGATGGCATCAAACTTGGAATGCTTTCCCGGCTTTGCACGATCTGCATCCCATTTCAACACTAGATCTCCAATTTGGAAGGTTCTAGCCTTGGCTTTCCTATCAAAAGTCTTCTTGATCAAGGCTTGATCCTTCTCTATCGCCTGGGCTACATGCTCTCTAATTTCTTGGAGCTCCATTAACTCTGCATATCTAACCTCCATGGGTTCAAACTCAGCTAGTTCCAATTGTTTCATGAGTTCCAATGCTGGAAACTCGAGTGATATAGGTAGAACTGCCTCTTTCCCGTACACAAGCTTGTATGGAGAGCTTCCTGTAGACCTCTTGGGTGTGATCCTATCAGCCCATAGGGCTGATTTGAGCTTTGTGTGCCAAGTCCTTTGATTCTCATCAAGAGTCCTTCTGATGATTCTTAGTAGATTCTTGTTCGTAGACTCGGCTTGGCCATTACCCTGAGGGTAATAATTCGACGAAGTGCTGAGATACACACAATTCTTGACAGCCCATTCAGTGATCTTTGTGCTAAGGAATGCCAATGCATTTTCTGATATGATAGTGGCAGGGGCACCAAACCTCGTGACTATCCCTTCATAGAAATCTAAGATATTAGATTCATTGGCCTCCTTGAGTGCCACTGCTTCGGTCCACTTGGTGAAATAGTCTGTTGCTGTAAGTATCCACTTGTGGCCTTGACTTGAATTGGGATTGATGACTCCAATGAAGTCCAGTCCCCATTGCATGAATGGCTGATTTACTGAAATTGGACAAAGGGGCAGCACTGCTAACCTCTCTTTTCCTGTGAAGAATGCACATCTCTTGCATTTTTTGACCCATGAGTAGCAATCATTGAACACAGTAGGCCAATAGTAACCAGCTCTCATGATTTTGAGAGCTATCACTCATGGAGCAAAGTGGCCTCCTGCTTCCCCGTCATGGAACTCGTGTAATATCTTCTCAACTTGACCTGTTCCAATGCATCTTAATAGAACACCATTGATGTCCTTCTTGAACAAGATACCATTAATGAGTACATATGGGATAGCTTGTAATCTAAAGTATCTCCTCTTTGCCTTGCTCACTTCTGGAGGGCACAAGCCTGTTTGGAGGTAATGCACCAAGTCTTGAGTCCAACATGGGATGAGTGCATCATCAGCTGGTTGTTCTTGATCATTCTGTAGTAGTAGGATAGCATCCTCTTCACCTTTTGAGTCGTCTGGTTGTTTGGAAGCGAGCTGCTCACACAAGCCTTTGCCACAAACTAGCTTGGTCACTTTGATTTCAATATCATATTCCATCACCCGAGTGATCCAACCTGCTCTCTTCTCATTTAAATCCTTGTTTAGGAGGAAGTCCTTGACACCAGCATGAGACACTAGCAGTTGAATCTTATTGTTTGAGACCAAGTGTCTGAACTTCTTCAAACTTCTGATGATGGCAAGGACATGCTTTTCGATGAAAGAATACTTTATTTCATAATCTTCCAAGGTTTGACTGAAGAATGCTATGGGTTGTTCTGAACCTTCTCTATTCAGCTGTGTCAAGATAGCTGAGATTGTATCTGATCCTCCAAACGCATACAACATGAAGTCCTTTGAAAAGTCTGGGTTGATAAGAGTTGGAGCTTGTGATATTACATGCTTGATGCTTTCAAAACTCTCTTTGCCTTCTGCTGTCCATTTGAATGCCAGACTCTTCTTCAACATCATTGTTAAAGGCTTCACAAGAGTGGAAAAATTAGGCACAAATCTGCGGACAAAGTTTATCCTTCCCAAGAAGCTTTGGAGAGATTTCTTGTGGTGTGGCAATGGAAGTGTTCGGATGGCTTCAACCCTTTCAGGATCAATTGTTAGCCCTTCCCTAGAGACAATGTGGCCCAAAAATTTGCCTTCGTGTGCCAAGAATATACACTTCTTTGGATTCAATGACACTCCGAACCTTCTACACCTCTAAAACACTTGCCTGAGGTGAAAGAGATGGTCTGCTGCATTCTTTGAGAAGACAGTGACATCATCTAGGTATACCAGCACTATATTGTTGATTAAGCCTTTGAATGCCATATCCATAGCTCGCTGAAATGTTGCTCCGGCATTTGACAGTCCAAATGGCATCTTCTTGTAAGCATACGTGCCCCATTTTGTAGTGAAGGTCATCTTGAATTGATCTTCTTCCTTTACCATTATCTGATTATAGCCTGAATATCCATCTAGCAATGAAAACCTTTCTGAACCAGCTACAACCTGCAATATTTGTTCCATTGATGGAAGCGGATAATGATCCTTGAGTGATGCTCTATTTAGATCATGAAAGTCCACACACAATCTTATTTCTCCATTTCTTTTTCTTACTGGCACCAAGTTTGCAACCCAACTTGAGTGTTTGATGGGGAAGATGATACTGGCCTCAATGAGCTTGCTTAACTCTTTTCTCATGAGAGGTTCGATATGAGGATTTACTGGCCTTTGCTTTTGCCTGACAGGCTTGGATTCCAGATCCAACTCAATAGTATGTTGTGCCAACTTTGGGTTGAAACCTCTTAAATCTTTGTAAGTCCAAGCGAAGACATCTGGGAACTCTTGACAAAGCTGAACAAAATCAGATTTCTCTTGTGGAGTACTTACTTTGCCAATTTGCAATGTCTTGCCTTCATCTACTAAAATAGGTTCTGAATCTTCACCCTTTACTTGAATGTTCACTTTCTCCTTCTGGAACTGATCATTCGGGTTGAAGATTGACTCCAAGGTTATGAGGCCTTTTGGTAATTTTTTAGTTCTTAGCTGCACCACTTGGTCACCATACTACTGCTCCAACTTGTCTTGATTCCTCGCGGAGAACTCAACTTCTTCTTGCAAGAAATTAACAATTTGCTGATCATTCTCAAAGACTTGCCAACTTGTGTTGTTATCTGGAACAACTGATCTCACAACCACTTTTATATTAGGATGGCTTTTTTTGTTTTTGATACTTTCTACAACATCAAATGCAGCCCCAATTTCTGCCAGTCTATCTGCTACTTTGTTCCTTTTTCTTGGGATGGAATTGATGCTAAAAGCCTCAAAATCTTCAATAAGATCCCATACCCGATTTTTGTAGCACTTGAGTAGATTATTCTTGACAGCATTTTTTCCTTTGACTTGGTTTACAATCAGCTCACTATCACCAAATACTTGTAAATTCCTGATGCATTTCTTCTTTGCCCAGTGCAGTCCATGAATTAAGGCTTCATACTCAGCTGTATTGTTTGAGCAAGAAAACTTAAAATGGAAGGCTGAGTAATACTTTTTACCTTGTGGATGAAATGAACATAGCTCCTCCTCCTGCACCTTGTCTACTCCTTGACCCATCAAAGAACAATTGCCATACTTCATTCTTGTCCTTATGATATGGCTTGGTGATGCTGGGGAGAGGTTGATTCTCTTCATGTAAACAATAAACTCCTAGCTCAGATTCTTCTATTTCTTGATAAGGATCAAAAGCATGCACCTTGCTTTCCCATTCATCAAGATTCAAATCTGGGATGCTTCCAACCTTAGTGTCAGCTTCATCCGTGCTTGGATAATCTTCTTGATCAAACACTGAATAGTTGGTATTGATTTGGCTTGGAGTGTAAGGCTCAATGTGAAAGTTTGCAATAGGTTCAGACCTGATTGTGGCTTTGGTTCCATATCTTTTTTTGAACAACATGTGTGACCAATCCACTGAAAGATAGACTCCAATTTTAGCAGTGAAGTCTCTTGACAAGCACAATGCAAAGAGTGGTGACAGGTCTATGATTGACACATCTTGTAACACTATTACGTTGGGACATGCGTGCAGTGTGAGGCTCAAACCTTTGATTACTCCAACTGTTGTCACTGTTGTCCTATCTAATTGCACTACACCCTTGGAGATGACTTCATAATGAAGCCCTAACTGATCAGCTATCTGTTTTGGCATGAATGAGCTGCTTGCTCTAGATTCAATCATGTAATTATGTACCAACTTGTCACCTATGATCAATGAAACATAAAATGGAGGGGGCTTCAACGTTTTACCTTGTTGTCCTTCATGATTTCCTTCAGGTTGGGCAGCATTTGTGAGTACCTTCTCTTGCATTTGGACTTGTTGATTTGAAGTTGACCAGTCCTTCATGGCAGCTTGTAGTAAATCTCTTTGTCCTGGGATAGATAGTGATTCCCACATTGATATGTTTACATTTGTCTTCCTCATCTGATCAATGATACTGAATGGAGATGAAGTATCCCTCTACTGTCCCTTGGCCTGCACGTTCATTCTTTGCACATGGGCAGTAGCAACTAGCATTTGAGTTGGTTTAGGAGCTGGTTTGGGTGCCCCTTGCGTGTTTGGAACTACATTTTGTTTGCCATTGGCTTGTGGTGTGGTAGAAAGTTGTGGATTACTTGGGGCTAATGCTTGTTCTTCACCCAAATTTATCCTCTTTGACCTTGTGTTGGCTGCAACACTTTGAGAGGGTATTTGATTCATACCATAGAAATATTCAGCCTACTAATTGACAAGAGTAGTTTTGTCTGGAGATGTTCCTTGCTGAGGTGCTTCTTGCTGCTTCTTGTGACTCTTAGAACCAGCTCTGGAGATAAGTTCCCTGATTGAATGCAAAGTTAAAGCACAGCAATTTGACAGAAACACGAATCCATTTTCATTTATCTGAATGGATTGCACAGACGTTAGCAATGTCTTTGACATGATCACCGGGAGGAGTGGCTATGATTTGATCTCCAGTGAAAAATGGTGACCTAATGTTCTATCAACGCTGCAATGCTAGAACTGATATTCTATGCATTGAGGGCAAGTGGGCTCACTGCCATTTTGAAATTGACAAAGGGATTCGGTGGTTGTGTCATTCTAAAGATTGGCCTGAGAACTCATTTGAACTTTGATGTGAGAAAAGGTCTACCAAGGTGGAGGTGTAGACAAAGTCCGGTTAAGGTGGAGGGATGGTGATCTTTGAGCTCTTCTACCCTTGAATTCTTTCTCTGGAAACATAAGCAGATAAGGTGCATAGATAAACAAACAATCCTTCCTCCCTAGTTCTATGATCTGGTCTGTATTATTCTCACTAGAATTCTCCAGACCTTGGACTACTGAAGTTGAAGTAGTGCTACTCATTAGGAGTCTCTTTTGGAGTCAATATATGTGTAATTTCAAATTGCTCCTTTTCAAAGTTGCTCATGTGGAACAAGTGCACATCGATCCTTGTTGTAATGAAGGTGAAGACCTCTAATGTCCTAAACCGGGCAATGCCTTCCCAGAACTGTTAGATGCAGAATCACAGCACCCATTGAATGTTGATCAGATGCACTAGTTTGCAATCATACTGAGCATCCAGTGTGATTTTTACACAACATGGAATCCTTTCTCCAAGTGTGGGACTTGCAAAAATGAGAAAGGCAATCTCCAGAGAAGTTGACTGGTTCGGTATTCCTCTATTCAGATGCACACGAAAAAAATGTAGAGGGAACCCTTTTTGATTAGACGAAAGGTCTACTAGGTGGACTTGCCAAGGAGACAGGTGTAAGAAGATGCATAAAAAATAAACCTAAGCTAACAGAGGTGATACACGGAGGAATGAACAAACACCTATCTTGCCAGTTCTTAAACACAAACCATTCTTTCATAAATTTTGTGACTGCTGAAGATCATGCACAGATAACAAAATTTGCAGTGAAAGATCAGGAGGATTTGCAAATCAAAACACAGAGGGGGTTGAGAATCATCCACAGACATGCATTACTTGCTCTAAAGATTGATACAATACACTACAAAATGTAAAGAAGCAAGGTTACATTATAGTTTTAAATGGGAGTTTTGAACTCCACAAATTCACCTACTAAAGAGAAGAAGGGAGGGGCAAAAACAAGAATGTTCAACCCTTAGAAAGAAGCCCCTCCTTACAATTTATAGGAAGAATGAGAGAGGGAAGAGAGAGGAAATCCAGATCTACCCCAACCACTTCTAGGTTTCATTTAATTCATCTCATTATGGCGGTAGGTGAGAACCCTAGAAAAAGCGGCGAACTGTATTTTGCATTTAAGCTGGTTGTTGAAACGTCATTTCTGGCCATTATCACATGCCAGAGGATTTTTTTAATTTTATCTCTCCAAACTGAACCAAAATGCAAGATTGACCCCAGAATCATGTAGATAATTTCACCATCTTTCCATTTATGTAAAGAACATGAAAATCCGAGCTCTGGATTGAAAGTTATGGCGATCTAAAGATTAGGGAAAAAATAACCCCAAAACGGATCAGCGGGAAAATATTTGAATTTTTTTCGCACTCTGCCACTTGGATGACACATGTCAGGTTCTAATTCATCCACGGGCTCATCCTTTGAAAATTTATTTCGGGCCCTTCCTTAATTTCTTGCCACTTGGACACGTGGCACTATTTTATCGGCTTGGGCCTGAGGGGCGCACTTTGTCCTTCGAAAATTTGGTATTTTTCACTTTGGGAAAATTTTCCCATTTCTCCCCGGCGCTCTGCCACTCAAGTGCCACATGGCATGATTTCATTGGACGTGGGCCATTCCTGACCATTTCCCTTTTTTTTTGCCTTTGGAAATTTTTTCAAAATTTTCTGGCTGAGCCGATGAGGTGAAGACACGTGGCGAGTTTTGATTCGTTGGAGGCTCTTTCAGCTTTTCGCGTCCCACGCGTCCCTCGCATACCTGGCCCGGTTGTCCCAAATTTCCTAGGACAAATATCTCCAAACCACCTGATTCGGGATTCCTTGTTCCTGTTTGAGGTGAAGACACGTGGCAAGATTCCATTCGTTGGAGGCTCTTTCAGCTTTTCGCGTCCTCCGCGTACCTTTGGCCTGGATGTCCCAAACTGTTTCGGATGAAAGACTCCTGTTTCAGCTGAATCAGCCGGTTTACATCCTCTGCGTACCTTTGTCCCAATTGTCCTACAGACTGCCTGGGATAAATATCTCTGAACCATTTAAAATGGACTGTTTGTTGGCAAATTAGCCTACTCGCGTCCCGCGCGTACTTTTGTCCTAGATGTCCCAAACTGTTAGAAACAAAGACTTAGACATTTTTCCCTTGCTTTCAGCCATTTCATATTTTTACGTCCCGCGCGTCTCAACGTCCTAACTATCCCGCAGACCACCTCAACTAGGACTTAGCTGATTTTCTTGTTTTTTCGGCCCCAAGCTTGGTATGACGAACCTCAGTTCAACCCGAACTAGTACAACCCGAGCCCTTCAGACCCAAAATGCCTCAAAACAGTCCTGCAACCTTATTTTTGCATTTTTTCCATTCTTTCTAACTCGTTGGGGTTTCTTCTTGGATGGGAGAGTTAGAAAAAGGCCGAGGGGACCTCGAAAAACATGATTTTGGGCCTTGAATCAATCTACTTGCTCGGGACTGAATAATCTGATGCGTGTTATCAAAATTACCTTAAGGGGTGAGTTTTGGATAACAATAATCACTTACATAATATTCTATGTTCACACTACAGCATAGATATTCCTAACAGTTTGGACTTGTGATATTTGGATATTGTGAGTATACATAGAAATGGAAATTATTTAATGATGATATAGTTGTTGAGTAAAATTACAAATGATCTTGTTGGTTGCTTGGATTTTGTTGTGATTCATATATCTAGATGATTTTGGAATTTTATTTATATTATTTAGGATGTTCTGATATGGCCACGAGGCCAAAGGAGGTATTGTGTTTTGTAGGTTAAAATATCGCAACAAACATCCGAGGACTTGAGACCAACCAAATTTAAATTCTAGCTGAATTCAACAAGGTCACCATGACAACTAGTATTTATTTGTGTGTGTTTGTGTGTGTTAGGGATTCCCATGGTGGGATCCCCTTTAAATGTGACCAAGGGGTTATGTATTTTTTTTTATTTGACCGTTTTATTTAATGTTCCATGTGCTTATTTTGTGATGTATTTTCTCCTTTCTTTATTTATTAAATGTTGTATTAATATTGTGGGTAAGCATGTTGTTATTATTAATTAAATAAAATATGTCATAAGAAGGTAATTAATAGAGTTGGTTGCCTTGAATTTAAGTGTTGTAAGAGATATGTAACTGATGTGTAAGTTAAATTTTGAGTGTGAAACACTCCACCTTCTTTGAAATTTGAAATTTTCCTTGGAGGCTGATTTTGGAGGCTTATAGGACAAGTTAAACTTGACCTATACCTCTTAAATTTAATTACCAACCATACCTATGGTTGGAGAGTTGAGATTAGACATTTATAATGTTTTTTTTAGAAGGCAAATTGTAAGTTTTAATTGCACTTTTCTTACATGATTTAATTTCAGTCCTTTAGGGTGTGGGTTGGAATTGAGTGTGTAATTAATCTGTCATTTTATTCACCCACCTATTTATTATGCATTGGAGAATGAAGTTGACTTTTGGGGTTGGGGTTGAGGATGTGTGATGTGGCATCCTTCATGTATCAAACTCATCCTCTTCCCTTCCCTCTTCTATAAAATTTGAATTCCTTTCCTTGTTTTGGGTTGCTTCACCTTGGAGAATTCAATCGTGGGAGAATTCTTTTTCCGTTTTGGAGCTCTTGCTTTGAAGAAGTTTTTGGAAGGTTGTTGCATGCTTGTGCTTAGATGCATTGGATTACTTGCATTGGGATAAATCTTGTTGTTTTGGAACTTAGAACAACTCCATCATGGAGAGGTAGGATCTTGGCTCTTGATATGTTTCCTTTTTTTTTGGTTTATGAAAATGTTAATGTGTGAATGTTTTGGCATGTTGTGGGTTGTTGGGTAGATGGCCTATGAATGGTGTAGGAGAAGACTATGGGGTTTATTTTTTGGCAGGCACAAGTGTGTTTTAGGGAGGTATAAGGGAGGAGGTAGTTGGGATTTGGGTTCCACCTTACAAAGAAATAGCTTGCATTTCTTTACTCATTATGGGGTGCTATAAGAGGTTACGGAGGCATAAGGAAATGTGAGGAATAAGGGGTGCTTGGGGAGGCATAAGTAATGTCAGGGTTTTTATATACTATATTTTGGTGGTTTGTAATTTAGGTGGTGATACCGATTTTCCCTTTTGGGAGGTAGAAGAAGAATCACCCATAGTTTATTTCTCCTCTTGCTTGTTTGATAAAGCCTTACAGAATATGGTTTCTATTTTTACCATGCTCCTTGTGGTGTTACTCCTTGAAGAGAAACTATGGGAATTCTATTCAACAAATATACTATTTTCTTTGTTGCTTCTACCCTGAATGTCTTTGTAAGTCCAGATTCATTGATTATGCATCGCACCATTTCCATGATAGTACGATTTCTTCTCTCAACAACACCATTCTGTTGCGGTGTGTGCGGAGACATTTTTAAAGGAATCTCATTAGTTTGTAGGTAGTATTTTAACTCATCACTAGTGAATTACCCCCATTGATCTAAGAAGAGAGTTATGATGTGATGACAAGTTTTGTTCTCGACTGATACTTTGAAAATTTTGAAAGTTTCAAAAGCTTCACTTTTCTTACAAAGACAAATAATCCACATTTTTTTTGAATAGTTGTCAACACAAAGAATGAAGTACTAGAACCCAAAATGACTTGGTTACATCGGACCAAAGATATTGGTATAAACCAGGTCAATTTTTCCATGAGCTTGAAATGTACTCTTCTTGAACAAAGCTTTATGTTGTTTTCCTACAAGGCAGTGAGGAAATTTATGTGTATCCTTCTAAAGAGATGGTATCCCATGTACCATATTATGCCAGAAAAGTGTCTCAAGATACTTGAAACTTACATTACCAAGTCTCCAATGCCACAACTGAGCTAAGGTAGATTTCTTAGCCACAAGTGCTTGATCATCTCTCTGAACAATATCATGTTGGAACATGCATCCCACATTGGAGGCTTTTGCAACTATTTTCGAGCCTCGTGATTTGTCTCGAATCAAACACATTTTCTTGATGGAATGACTATCAAAATCTATTTTTAGTTTTTGATCTAAGAGTTGACTGACTGAAAGAAAATTCTTTGTCAACTGAGGGACATATAAGACATCTGATAGTCTGCAGTTGCGTGAACCAAGGGGTAGAGAAATGTTCCCAATCCCCTGAACTGTATATGAAGAATCATCTCCCAATGAAACATGATTTTTCGATGTCGTGTCCCTCATTGAATTAAACTAGTCACTGTGGCTTATAATGTGTTGAGTGGCTCCCGAATAAACATACCAGACATCACTAGATGAAGTGGATGGTTCACTTGATCGAGAAGTGTACAAAAAATCTTCATTATCTTAATGTTCTTCTTTCTCAGCAATATTTCCTTGTTGATGGGGTCTTATTTTCCAATTCCCCTTTTTCTGCCCTTGATTGTAGTTAGAATGTCCCTTGTGAGATTGTTGTGGAGGTCTAGAGTTTCTTGATGAACCTTTCTTGTAAGTATTATACCAATAATCTTTTAAGTCATGTCCTCTTTTACAAATTTTACATTGCTTATTCTGATGTTTTTCCCCGTGATACTAATTTTGTTGTTGGGAATGTTGATAGGAATTAGGTTTTCCTTTACCTTTTCCTTTCCATTTTTTATGTGAAGAAAGTTACTACTCCTTTTCATCATCCTGATTGTGCATTTCTTCCTCTTGTTGCAATAGGTTTACTAATTTATCAAAATTAACTGTCATATCAGACAAGTTTAGTGTTGTTACAAAAATATGGTATGAAGAAGGGAGTTCTCTTAGACCAATGGGAAAAAGAGCATCATCTTTGATTGCTTCTCCTAGGGCTAGAAGTGAAGACCTCAATTCTGCAACTCTTCTTAAGAAAGATTTGATTTTCTCTTTTTTTTTTAAATTTAGTGTGTGTAACTGACTCTATAAATTTATAATGACATACTTTTTTTTGGCCTCATACACCATGCTCAACTTATCCCACACTTCTTTGGATTTTTTAGCATCATGAATGTGGGGTTGCACATTGCTAGACACTCCAAAAAATATGATGAGTTTTCCTTTCTGATATGCTCTATCAAACTCTCATTGTTGTGTTGTATCAAAATCTAATTTGGTCATAGTACCAGTCACAACAGGCCAGATCTCTTGCAACTCAAGTTGTGTCTTGATTTTTTTCTTCCATGTAGCATAGTTTTTTCCTCTAAGTATTTTTTGATCTGGAAGAAAAAAATTAGGGGCATTGGTTCCCATTTTTCATAAAACACTCACAGGGTTTGGCTCTTATCACTCTAGGTATAAGGTCTCCAAATATGTATACCATCAGTCTGATATAACAGACCTTTCTATATATGCATCCTTCTAATATACTCAGCATTACTTGGAAGAATCTTGCCCTTTCTATATACCTGGTGGTACGGAAAAGAGGCATTAACGTATGTGAAAGAATTCAATACATGGTACCAAGACAATACTTAAAGGGGACTGTGTGATTATTGACACTAGCTCAAATAAATATTCTCATACACACGGGTAACTTCACTATATACTTGGATAATTTCTCATTCCAGATTTATGTCATGCAATCATTCACAGATGGATGGGATGGCGCATAGTGTGTGCACTATGACCTTATTACTCCCCATCAATTTAAAGGGTCAATGCCTATATGACGTTGTTACAGATATATTAGTCATTAAGTGTAGTAGTAGTGGTGACGGATTTACCCGTAAATGCTTCCCAGAGGCACTGTATATACCGAACGTTGTGAAAGAGATCTAGGATCTCGTGATTGTTTCAAAACAATTTTTTTTACCTTTTTTATTACAATATTTTTTCCAGTTTCTGAACAACTTACAATATTTTTGGTTGACTATGGAAACTAAAAAATTAGTATAATATACTAAGCATATAATTACATTCAAAAAAATTGAAAAAATTTAATGACAGGAAAAAAATTGTTTTGCGGGCCCTAGTGGCCTCCAAAGCCAAAAATGACCCACTACGCCAAAAAATTGAAAAAATATAACTGAAATTGTGATTATTAGAAAGGTATCCATCTAAAAATAATACCCGTAATGAAAAAACATGCCTATTAGGAGAAAAAAAAATACCCTAAATTAGGATTTTTCTCACTAAAATATTTGGAGCCATTTTAGCTGTAACTAGTTCTTTAGAGGTGGTTTTCCTACTAAAATATCCTCTAAATATGCCATTTTTTTCAAATATTCCTCTAAATTTCAAAATTCAAAAACCTTGTGTTGTTTTGTGTGATTCGAACCATGCAATTCCCACTCCCAAATTGCTTTCAGTTATCCAACTTGACACTATGTGCACTTGGCATATGAAATTGAGAAAATTTTATTTAAAGAAAACAAATTTTGAACTGAAATTTTAAAAAATACGACCTGGCTAAGTGGAGGCCTGCGTGGAGCTTGTGTGGCAAAAGCTTGGAGGGCAACTTTCCTGGAGGGGAGGCCTACGTGGAAGATAACTCTGTTTAGGGCTTTCATATGCATAAAAATTGGATCTAAGCCTATAACTTCTCATTTTCAATGCCATGTATTTTTATTTGCCTCTAGTTCTCTGATTATATTCCTCTTTTGATTGAAAACCATCATTTTTGATGTATTTCAACTTTATAGCTTATGGAGGTCGGTTTATTTTTTGTTGATGTCATGTTAAATTCTCAAGAATTTTGCTAATGTCACCTTGGTTTTCCTTGTTCAGGTCATAGATACATTTGTGATCAAGTCATTCTACATGGTCTAGCTGTGGAGCAATTTGTATATGAAATGTCTTGTATTCTCTACAACCGTTGTGTACACAGACTCTAGGAACGTGGCTTTCAATTTCTGTTTTCTAACTGTTGTTTCTTGTTGTAGGGTCAATCAAACTATAACGTCTGCACAAATCAATTAGGGGGATTGGTACTCAGCCCTAACAAAAATACCCAAATAGAAGAAATATAACTCAGAAAATGAAAAAACATAACCGCTCAATGTTATTTGAGCTTGGTTATTTGTAAAAAAAAATAACTCCCAAAGTAAGAACAACCCGAATCAGTCTGGTCTCAATGCATGGTCGATTTCCACAACTATTTGATTGTCAGGTCAGTGGAGATGGCTTGGTAAGAGCTCTTCAAACTTTTAAACCAACTCAGTGGAATTCCAATGCACCTTGATGGGAGCTTGGTCCTCCAAATTTGATAATATAGATAATAGTATCTGTAGCTAAGAAATTTAGAGACAAAACCCCTGATGGGGATTTTTTTTTAATATGATAAGCCTCAAGAAAAAAATTTTCCTGGTGCAAGGCACCAAGGGAAAAAATAAAATTCTTTACATTTACATGGAATTCACACAGGAGGTTGTGGGATTGTATGGAGATGTGGGAAGCTACTGGAGGCAGTACTAGCTCCCCAAAAAAGTAGATTTCTTCTCCATAAATTATTCTTCCTCTACAACCTTCTCTAACCTTACCAGGAGCTTCAATTCACTCTGGTAGCAAATGTAAATTGAGCAACAGGGGCGGAATCCTGATAAAATATATTAAACTCAATCAACAGAATTACATATGAATGATTTGCAATACTTATAGGTATTATATAGCTGAATACAAAAAAAAAAAAAAAGTTGCACAGGTGCAACAATATTCCTGATTAGATAAGCTTCCAATATTACATCTAGGAAGCACAACAATAATATTTTTAAAATAATATAACAATGCCCATAATGTTTGAATAAAAACAATAATATGGTTTATAATTTAATATAACCATAAAAATACTGAATTCATTAATTAATATGAAATGCATAATTAATATATAGGTGAATTATATTTAACCTAACAATATACACATGGTATAACACAATCATTACTTTCGCATGTTGCAGTACATCGTGTTTCAACATAATGCACCCAAAGTGCAATTACTATACAATAGGGGTCATACCATTACCATAGACCCCTAATTCTTGACATAATCCATCACATATTACACAAATTACACTTATAATGAACATAATGACTAACATTACAACATATAGTCAATTGCAATATGACATGGTAATGAACACTATTCATCACAGCACGGTGATGTCACCATGATACAATCTAATTCATTCTATACCAACTTTGTCACACAACACATCAACACAACTTCATACCACATAATAACAAAAAATCCAACACTCTGCAATCTATAATATCATTATTTCCACACAAACTAAGGAAGTACATCACACATGAACTCCTCATTGATTCCAAGAAAAGGATAGTGAATAATCTCACCACAATCGAATCAACATGATAAAAAATACGCACTAAGTGACATGCACAACATGCGCATTCATAACATCAAAATTAAAACGTTAGTCACATCACAACAGTCTTCCCAATTCCACCACCACCATGCACAATAATCACAACTCAAATCCATCCTAGAGGTTTGTGAGAATTAAGCTCTCTCTAATACCAAGTTTAATGCCTACATTTTGCACACACAAATACAATAGTAAAAAGATACATTCACACAAAGGAATTTCTTAAGACAATGCATAACATGTGATACATTCACACAAACCATATCCCACATAGATGACATGAAAATAAATTTTGCACATCAAGACAACCTTTCCCAAAAACACAAGGAACCACAATTAATTCAAGTACAATGTAACTCTCGTATAGGCACCATCCACGACACAAACATTTTTTTGCTTTACAATTTAATTATCTTTATCTTTCGTCATTGCCCTTAATTGTTGAAAATCACTTATTACGTGGTACTTCATTCTTATTAAAACTATACTATGTTATCCTTACTTTACTTAACATTTCACTTGATGTTTCTCCCTCTAACTTTTCTTATTTCCCTTATCATAATAGAAAGATATGGCTTTATTGTTGATAAGAACATATACTCATACATGAGTCATTGGTGTTTGTTCTAAGGGTTTTTCTTTTAAGTTGCATGTTTTTTTGGTTTTTCCATTTATGTCAACTTCCACAAGGAAGGATCACATGAAACCAGTGAGATTTATTTGTTCAAGAGTGAATAGATTACTTGTTCTTTTTTATAATAGCATTTAATTATTAAGGTTACTTGATTCATGTTTTAGGTAATTACAACTAATCATGTTTCCTATCTTATTCATTTGAATGCTTAGACCAAAAAGTCCCATGTATTATGGTTCACACTTAAACAAGTTTGGATTCCTAGGAAATTAAGTATTAGAAGCGTGTTACAAAGAGACATTCAATTATAAATTTTACACACCTTACCAAGGTCACAACTAGAGTGATTGCACACACTTATCTCCAACAATCAACATGTAACTCTAGGTAAATTTGATACCTATTGTCAAGCTCACACTCTTGTTTGAGAAGGGTTAAAGGGGATTCACACATAGTATTCCAAAGTGTAGGTAATTAAACATTTGATCATCTCAAATAAATTTTATTCAACTTAAAAATGGTTTCACTAAACCTGAATTAATTATAGTTTTAAAATTTGTTGTGTAATCCATTTATTAATAGGGACATTGGTATTCTCATGATACTGATAATCCATGTCCTAGGAATTTTTTTAAAGAATATGAGCACATATTTTCACATCATACATCCATTACATACTAGGACAAGTGGAAGATTAGAGACAAAGTAGTCCATTGTTTCAAGGGTTGATATTTTTACTAAATTTTACACAGTTTGTGGATGCCCTTTCTCACCAAACGATGGTCTAAACACGTTATAAGGATGATCTAAAATTAACTTTTCTCCTAGAACACAATTTCACAGTTACATTTCAACCAACTTACCATAAATTAAAATGTGGTTAAGTTTCACAAAGAACTCTTAGTATTGCAGCATATAAACCAAACAATAATATAAATTGGATATCCAATTCAATTATGATCCAAACTCATACAGGTGACTTCCAATTTTAATCAGTGATCTTCACCACCTACACTCTTCACTTTACATGTGTGCCCAACCAAGAGGATTTTACATTATCTTGGGCTTTTGTTACCCATAAATTGCTACCTAAAGGTAATAACATTCTCCTTACTACACACACACACAACTATCAATCCCACGAGGGAACCACATTCCAAAGAAAATGATTTACCATGTGGTTCTTTATATTCATGTTCATGATGATGTTTCTAGGCATATAGTCTATAACGAATAACTTAAACTTGGGTTATTAGTTACTTAAACTAGAGGGTGTTATCTAGTGCAAAGGTTTTAGTTCATTCTAAGGGTTTGGTGTCTTCTATGTTAAGAAAGGTCATGAAAGAAGGGTCGATATGCACAAGTTTTAACAAAGGTTAATTGTTATAATCAAGCTTCTTTTCTATATTTTCTACTTAAATAACACAACACTCTGGATATTTCATTAGAAATCTCACAACGAGAATGCACTATAACATATTAAATTTGATTTCATTTAACATACATATCAAACATTTAGAATACAAAATTTATGATGAAGATAACACCCATGTTTAGATGAACGTTTCCATTAAACACTAGAATCTTTAAAATGTCACAAAACTTCACTAATAAACATTTCAATACTTCTCAAAATGTTTGATTGTCCTCTACAATCTCACTCTCTCTCTCTCTCTACACACACACACACACACATACATCTATATATGTATATGCATATGTGTATATATATATATATAACCCCCTTTTTACCATATATAAATCTGATTCAAAAGAACAACTATAGTTAAATGCACATTTCTAAAAGTACCCCTAAAACTAGCATCTCATTCATATTGTCAAAATTTCAATAAATAAATTTACTGTAACATAACAATACAAAAAAAATCTTTCCATTAACATGCATAAACTCTAACAATATATAATGAATCACATCAACTTCGTTTCACCATCTTACTTTCATCCAAAAAACCATGTGAGAATGAAAGCAATGATAAATTGCTAAAATGGAATCCACCTGGGTCTATCATAATTAACGTTTTTAGTTTCCCATTTACAAAATAATTATTTACATTCTAAGGGAGATGGTTAGAGAAACATATTCATTCCATTTCATTTCCCTTCATTTCTTACCTGAGGAGAGAGAAATACATAGGGAAGAGAGAGAAACACTATTTTTTCAAAAGTCTAATTTACCATGAAAGGTTATAAGATAGAGTTCCAAAAAATTATTTAAAATTGTTAATAAGTTTATATGATGGTTTTCTAATGTCACCAAGGTCCTACAAATTTCCTTTAAATTTTCCTACTAGTTAAAAAAATCCCAATTTTATCTCGGAGGCTAAGAAAAAAAATTAGAAACTATATTTTGATGAGAAAATACACAACGGGTAAATTTATGTCTGACCTCCTATATAGAAATATTTCACAGAAACTCACGGAATTCAAAACTGGTGAACAATTTACAAGTGGCGGCTAGTTTTTAGTGGCCACTAGTCGTAATTCAGCTAGTCACAACAACAACAAATTTTAGCTCTAGGGATAAGAAATCCTCATCCAAAATTGACCTTCGATAGATTAACATGTAATGGAAAATTTCCTACATGCTCTCGTATATATAGATAGTTTTCCGGATTCGACAGAACCAAGAACTTGAAATTTTGTTGTAAATGGTGACATGTCTTATAGTTCAACCAGTCGTAGTTGAGCTAGTTTTACCTAGTCAAATACTGACCCAAGGCCTATAAAATTCTTGTCCCAAAATATCAAGAAGAGTGTTTTTCTAGAAAATTATGGTTCTAGGAAACTATCTAGTAGAAATACTATAGGTTTTTGAAGGTGGACATGTAATTCATTGCTCTAGGTCTAAATGATGAGCCGAAAAAAAACCCAACTTTTTAGTTTTAGCATCTTATTAAATGTGCAAAAGGGAGAAATAACGCTCCTAGAGTAGTGGTGAAGATGGTGCAAATGGTAAAACAAGATCGAGATAATGTTTTATATAACTCTTTACATAACAAGGAATACGTACGACGTTCGACTTCTCTTTTACGGGGCTCGGAATGTTCTTTTGGAAGTCTCAAAATGAGGGGTTTTTCTAAACGTACTAGTAAATGAAAAAAAAATTGTCTTTAGTTAACGAATCATCTAACTTTCACCGGTAACCATGGAAAAGAGCAGTTAGTTATAATACTTTGGGTTAACAATGTATAGAATTGTAGTAGCAATCACGGTTGATAGTTAATTAGTAAGTTGGATACCCAAACCACAAGGTGTAGTTTCAATGATTTAAACTGTTTAATTTTTTTTAAATATCAATCCATGGTTAGGGTTTTCAAATTTGAGGAGAGTATTAAGACACCCCCATGGTGTGACTAACATTGACTGATAGATAGAGACATACATATAGGGTAAAGACCCTTAATAGAGGTCAAGAACCATGTTGTGACAATACTAGAAAGCTGGGGATGATAGTTCCCTGTGTAGGGTCAAGACCCTTAATAGAGGTCACTACGGTATAAATGTTGCTTCCCCAAAGTTCATACATAGGATTATTTTCAGGTATTAGTTTGATATTAAAATAATTCTAATGTCCATATTCCCTTGTTCCATTGTTATGATCACCCATACTTTCTCGAGATCCTTTGTAATTTGTTAAGATTATACAATCCCATGTATTTTTGAACTTGCATTCTATCATGTTATTTTTTACAAGTATTAATACATTATTCACATATCGAATGGTTAATTTTAGAATATAATTAATAATAATAATATCGTATAGGACTTACTTCATTCCTTTTTGGTTATGTGTAACTTGTAATCTCAAATCTAAAGAGGTGAAAAAGATTGATATAGTATAAAATGAGAGTTTTTCTTATTCATTGAAACTATATAAATTTTCATCGCTAATGGTGTTGCTTTTTTTGTATTATTTTATTTTTTATTTATTTAATTACTATTTTTATAATTATTTTTTTAGCTAGTGGTGTATAATGCCAACTCAATCCTAAATGGTCAAACCAAATAAGAGTGACAATGAATGCAACTAGTGAAAAGTATTGATTATGATGCCAATATGCGAATGTAATTAATTACAACTAGAATTATTTTTATTTGTGTCTATCATTTTAAGAATATTAATTTGTGTTACGTTTGTAATATATTTTTATGATAAAATTTCTATTTTTAGACATTTTTAATTTTTAGCTGGATGTTCATGTTAGAGTGAATTCACTAGATCTTTACTTTATTGATGTTAAATAATTAATCATTCATTGTCAATATGTGAGGAAAAATTTCCAACTACATATTAAATATCTTAGTCTTAATTTTATCCTTTTCTCTTTTGAGGAGATTTTATATTTCCTAGGTTGAATAGTGTGTGATGATTCTTATTGTGTAACTTAAACTAATAATAGATTCTTGCATTGTTACTATATCATATTAGTGGCCATGCTACTGAAAGGAATGATAACCAGATCGTACCAAGCCAATAACATAGATGCTAATCAAACACCATAATCAATAGGATGAAAGTAATTTTCCAAAATAAATTTACACAAACCTTTGCAAAAAAATGAACAACAATATCATATATTACTATGGAACTCAATGAAATACAATGATAATGGGCCTTTCTTATGTAGGTAAGGAATAACAATCTAAGAACCAGCAAGGTCATAGATCAAACCATAAAGAAAGGAGAGAATTAGTCATCAAATAACTAGAAAATACCATAGATTTAGGAAATAACTAGACATCAAGGAAATAACTATACCTAGTAACAAGATAATATCCCACTAATATCTAAAAATAATAAAAATAAATATCCACACACATAACTGGGTGAGGATAAATACAATAAAGGTAAATCAAGTTCCTAGGTGAACATGACCTAAGGTAAATACCTACTCTAGCATCCACCTCAAGTGAAGCTAGGGTCCACAATAGAAGTGGCATGTCCACATTATGAGTCCTAGAAACTAGGCCTAATGAGTTACTCATGTATAATATATCTATGAAGAAATATCAAACCAAAATAAGGAAAGGATCATGTTATAAGGAAAGAGAAATAATAATAAGAATGAAGATGTTCTAAAGAACACCCCAAAGAACAACTTCCTAAACCCCAAGCAATCGATGCAACTTAAGGTAGCGAGGTGATGTAAAAGGTTTTTTACAGATGTCTGCAATGTGTTGCAGTGTCAGAATGAACTCCAAGAAAAGAACTCCATCCTAAATGTGTTGATGTTTTAAGTGGATGTGTATATTTATATGCTTGGTCCGTTTGTGCTCAACTGGATTGTGAGAAATGTGAATTCCACTTTCGTTTTCACACCAAAGTAGAGTCAATGAATAATATGGGAATCTAAAATATTTCAATAACTTTCGAATCCAAAGAATATTTTGATTTGTTGTAACTGCTGCTATGTACTCTACCTATGAAGATGAAAGTGCAATAGCCTATTGCTTTTTACACGCCAAAGAAACTAGAGGAGAATGAAGACAAAAAAGATATCCAAAAGTCAAACTCTTGTCATTAATAGAACCTACCAAATATGAATCTGTATACCCAATCAACCGATTAGAATCCCTAGTATGGTGTAGGATAAAGTGGGAATTGTTATGCAAATAACACAAAATTCTTTTAGCATCATGTCAGTGAATACTATGAGGAGAATGTGGAAACCAAGATATAAGGAAATGAAATATCAAGGTGATTATGGGTAAAGTACATGAGACTTTTAACCAACTTCCTATAAAAAGTAGGATCAAAAAGTGGAGTGGTACATGTGGAAGTAAAAGTAACCCCATGCTGAAAAAAAGATGGACTTGGCTTACAATCAGCCATATCAAAGCACTAAAGAAGATCATGGGTGTACTTTTGTTGACTCAAATGAATCCCCAAATCTGTTTGAGAAATATGTAAACCAAGAAAATAATGTAATAACCCAAGATCTGTCATGGCAAACTATGTAGAAAGAACCCTTTGAATAGTCTGAATGTGGGAAGAAGAGTTACCAGTAAGTAAAGGATCATCAACATACAAGACAAGTATTAAAATATACTTAGCAAAATGTTAGAGATATACTATATGATTGGAGTGACAACCAACATAGTAGATATAAGAAAAGAATCCATCTTCTCATACCAAGCCCTAGGTGCTTGTTTGAGACCATAGAGAGACCTTCAAATCCTAAAAAAAATAGAATAACCTTGAACAAATCCTGTAGATTTCTCCATGTATATTTCCTCTTATAAATATCCATGTAAGAAAGCACTCTTCACATCCATCTTGTATTTGGGTCACCCTGTTGGTATCCAAATTTGTTCTCCTTTTCAGTTTGATCAGAACCATAGATATGTCATGGAGCTTAAAGACAGATTATACCATGTTGTATGTCATTAGTAGTGCCGATATGGTTTAGCTGGCACTCAGGTTTATGGAGAAATGGATAGCACTCCAATAGGACTTGATCTTGTCCTAGTTATTTTAGGTTGTGCCTTACAAGAAAGGTAAGAGGACCTATTTTGTAACCTTTTAATGGTGAAGGAGATGAAGAAGTCCTTCTATTTTCTTGAAATTCTATGATGGAGACCTTGATGAAAATATGATCAACACCCCAGATCTGAACTCTCACAAGTTGTCACTTCTCAAAACATGGGTATGTTCTCAAAACAAGGGAAAGGTTACTAGAGACATTTGGAAATCCTGATCTGTTATGCATACTTTTGCAAATGAATTTTGATCTTTTGTGGGTATACAAATGCAAATCAGGGATAGTACATGATAGGATCTTTATTATTTAGATGATTTTTGGTGGGGGATTGACAAGACAAACTATTATAGATCAGATCTTTGACAATCTCTACAATACTTGAATAACTATCAAATGAAATGCCTCAAATAATCAGGATGTTCTTTCAACCAGAAGAGGCACAAATGGAAGCCCAGGTTACACTCTTCACACAATCTTTGAGAACTTACCACAAACGCTTGAAGTAAAGAACTCAATTAAACACAAAAATCCTTAATCAAACCACGCCTAAGCTATCCTCAAAGGCTTAAAAAAATTCTATGCAGTCAAGGAAGGTAAAGTGATTTTAAATTTGTTTATCTCCTTATCAGATGAAGGCTCTTCTGAATATGAGATTGAAAATGCCACCAAACTATCAACTAGAAATGGAAATGCTGTGTGATTTCTAAAGACTGTCAATGCAAGATTGTAACAAGAACAATAAAAACTATTTTCAGGCATTTGAAAATGATAACAGACATCATATTGCCCAAATAAAACATATATTTAATTCAAAAATTGTCAGATTCAATAGTAGGGGAGAGTTACATGAACAATATCAGAGTTGTGTGATGGATATACACTTATAACCAACTCACATACATGAATTTCCAACACATAAGACATTATCCTAGTTCTTTAGTGGATTTCTCAAGAAAAATGGGCTTTCTCTCAGAATTTGCTCGCAATTTTCAACTCCTCCTTTTATAATTTCTCTGAAATGCATTATATATCTCTGTCCATCTTGGATCCTTCTTTCCCAAGTAAATAATATGCCATGGGATCAATTTTGTTACACCAATTCTTCATGATTCAATGAAAATGACATCAAACATAAAAACACTCACAAGTTGCCAGTCGTGCCCAAAAGATCAAATCATTACTAATATCTAGATCATTATCTATCATGGAGGCATGTTTTTCATAATTGAGGCATGTAAAAACCTTTTACTCGTCATTTTTACCTTTTCAAACTACCTCCGTAATTTTGATTTTGTCATTTCACGTGTTTTCTCAGGCTGGGGAAAAAATTATTTCAAAAACACCTCAAATCAAAGAATTGAGCCATGAAAGTGATGCCAATGATCCTGGGAATGGATGCACATCAAATGTCGATCTTATCCATCTCTTTCCTTTAAACTGGGCCATCCACGTGTTAGAAAACAATTGGGACCAAAATTGGGATCATTTTTGACTTTTTCACATTTTTTGGAAAAATGGAAAATTTTGTCTTTTTTCTCCGCCCCTCCACCCTTGAAATTTGGAGTTGACACGTGGCATATGGTGGGCCCCATTGAAATCACACTTCAATTCTACACATTTTGACCCTTTTTAGAAAATTAGAAAAATCTTACCTTTTACCCTGTGGGCCCGCACCTCCGATTTCTCGCTTGCCATGTGTCTCCTTGTGATTCTCTAGCAGGCCAGCGCTTAAAATTTTGATTTAAAACTCTTTTGCGAAAAAGGGAAAAAAATCCCCTTTTACCTCTATTGGCCCACCGACCCGCCTTGTCCTCTGCCACGTGTCTATCTCTTATTTGCTGCGGGTCCAACTCTCCCTTTCTTCCTTTAAACCTTCCTTGCAAATTTTTTAAAATTAAAAATTTCCACCATTGGCCTATGCTCCCTTTTGACCTTTCAACACACGTGTCCTCTCTTGATTTGTTGCAGAGTATCTGGCAAAAATTTTCCTTTTAAACCATTCAAAGTTTAAAAATATCAAAATTACCAAAACCTCCGCTGTCCCACCGACCTGCTCACAAATTGTAGACACGTGTCCTCTTTTGATTCATTATGGAGTTTCAGGCCAAAATTTTCCTTTTATCCATTTTGCCAAAAAAATGGGAAAAGTTCCCTATTTCACTTTGCAGCCGGCACTTCCCTCTGAACCTTCGTGGACACGTGTCCACCTGTGATTGGCTGAGGGCTTTCGGGAAAAAAAATTACTTTAACACCTTGAGCCAAAAAACCACAAAATCCTCTACCACCTGCATCCCCTCAGCCAATGAAAACCTAACACATTACCAATACCTTATGAGGGTGAATTTGACCGGAAAATGATGCCCATCTGACCGTCAAAATGCAAAAAAATCTAGGGATGCCCCAGAATTCAATTTTCTCACCAAGGATGGCAAATTTTTTGATTCTAAATCAACTGGAGCATTATTTTACAACATTTTCAACCTTGGGATTGGATTTTCAAATACAAACAAGTTTGAATTGGTCAAATTCTATTTTTCCATGATATGGCAAAGGGAAAAACGACATAGCCTATGAAATTGGAAAAACTAGGGCACAGAAAAGGTTAAACTTAGATTATTCTTTAAAATTAGGGCAAAACAACAAGTTTGTGAGCATTTTAAAGCTTCCAACTAGAGGGGAAGAATTTCATACCATGAATTCAAAGGGTAAAACATTTTTTTTAGCACATATATATTTGAAAAATTAGGGCAACAAGGTGCAAGCTCAAAAAATGGCACCACGAGGGTTGACCATGGGTTTAATATGAGATTGAAGTTATAAGGGGGTGGTGGCATTGAAATACCTTAATTTAAGAAAAAATAGTTAAATCAAATGATTAAATCCTTAAATAAATACTAATATAAATAAAATTTAAATCTACTATTTATTTATACCTTAACTTGAAGGGCGAAGAACTAGTGTAGAATGAATCTCTTTTTTCTCAGGTGCTCATGTATTGTCTATAACAGTAGACACCATGTTTCTTGATGATGTGCCGCAAAATGCTACACATTAGGAAAATTATAGATGTCATTTTTAACACTCAGATGATCATTAGTCTATAAAAAAAGTAATAAAAATTTAAATTATTGCGCATTGCGGATTAATTAGAACATGGAATAGATTAGGTACATATTTTTTCTTTGTTTTGGTGTGATTAAAAGGACCTTGCATCTCTTTTCTTCAACTTCTAGGCAGTTTGGATCTAGTGATAGCCATAAATTCATCAGTCATAGTGAGAACAAATGCAACATTATCATTAGACCCCTTAGGTGAAACAATTCTATATGCATGAACTTATGCATTACGTCAAACCATTTTTTCTCCTTCTTTGATGTGTTTAAAAGAGATAATATATTTGTAATATTTTATTTTAAAATGAATTCTTGTATGAAAAGAATGAAGATAGATTGATTTTAAAATTAAAAACTCACCAAATGTCACTCTGGAGGCATTGAATATTTTTCCATATTCTTCTGTAGATAAGTTGGAATAGTCATTTATTTAATTCTTTGAAAACCCTCGTAATAGAAAGAAACAACAAAACGAGAAGAATAACTAAATGAACTAGGATTTAGAATGGCATTGTCAATGTAAGACAGAATCCTTTTTGAATGAAATGTACACCAACAAAATTTAAACTATGAAAATGTTTGGAGAAGGTAGTAAACTACAAACTGAGGAGATACAATGTATGTTTATAGTAACATAATGCATGCCTTGAAAAATTCCACCATGTTTAGGAGAAAGGGGTCCTTGATATGTTGTGTGATAATCTCTCTTCTGAAGGAATTATTAACCTTAGCCTCAACAAAAATATGGTAGTAAGCCTATAAAAATTTATTTTTCTCATCATGTAGAATGGTTTTTGTAGATATGGGAAATGTGATTTGAAAGGGTATCCCTGTTAGATGATGAATATCATCAAGGTTTATTATGATGACAAATATTTGGGATGGTAATGCAATTTGGAAACAGACTTCAAAGATATTATACATTTACATTAAATTATTTAACAACTTATATTTTGTCTCATATTAATTCATGTAAAGAAGCCCATGGAACCCTAAGTGACCAATCCAATCGTACCAAATCTTAATTTTTGGGTCTTCTAGACATTGCACTAACTGTGGATACAATATGTTTTTGTAAACATAAGAAAAAGTTCTTATTGAATTGTTTCTTCATGTAATTGTTCTTGAATCTTGATATTTTAAATGTTTGAAAATAAACAGGTGTTATAAGATTCATATATACGAGGATCATAAAAAAAATCCTATGGATAATACTAGAAGTGAACTAGTAGGATGGAATATAATTTTTGGAATAGTGGTGGAAGCTTTGAAAAAATCTGGTCTAAAGATATCTTCTAGTAAAAATGGGAAAAAATGAATGGGGATGTGTGTATATATAGGAAAGGGAGGGATTTATTGGTTGAGGAAGGGAATTTGGAATCTAGAACCAGGGTTTAGGAACAACCGGTAACAAGGGTATATCATTATGTCACCAAATGGAAACATTAACAGACTACCATGAGGTAGCACATCTAAATGATGTTTAACAACCCCTTTGTGCTATTGGACATTGCCAATATTTTGAGTTGTTACCAACCAGAATTATGAAGTTGTAGACATCCAATTATGGTGAAAAGGATACCATACACCATGTTCTCTTGGATGCAAACCAGATAGAAAAAAAAAGTGTGTTATTGGGAAATATCACCCACAAACTCGACACATGTGAACTCTTGGATGTCACCAAGTGAAAACCAATATTCGTTATCAACAGACAACCAAAGGTTATTACTGACCAATAAACAATGGTTATTTCCTACCGAGAACCAATGCTTATTACCAGTTAACAAACAATTCTTGTTCTCATAATGTAATTATGTTTTTTAAATAATAGATTCACCTCCATTGTGAAACCCTCCTTTCAAATATTCTCCAATAATGCGAATAGATGTTTTGGTATATTCACCACCAATTGTATAATAATTTTTTTAATTTGGGTCTTAAAACGAACTCTGAATCCAATATTATCCACTTTATTTTCATCCACAACTTTTTACTTCTTTTAAAAATAAATAAAATTTATAAATAATAAAAACAAGGCTTAAATTATGTTGATGATGTCCTCGATGGATAAAAACAACTCTGCAGGGTCAATTTGGCACCTTTGTTGGGTCGTTCAAACTATTTATCGACTCAATAAACTCTCATATTTGTAAATACTAATGTATTGTATGACCAATTTGGGGACATTAAGGTAATCAATATATTTTATGTTTGGTTTGGCACATGCATCAAGTTTATCATGGATTTGTTGACTTGGAAAATAATAATAATTTCACCATTTTACAAAGTTTAATATTTAAAAAATGGGAAATCCACTTATGTGGGCACATGGCAAAACAAAAAAGAGTTTGAAAAAATATTTAACCATGGTTAGACTATTGTGGATAACTCTTTACCATGGTGGACTTATCTTGAATTACGAAAAAACACAAAAAGTGCCTCCTTTTTCATTTTATGAATTTTCTATGGAGGTATTTTCTTAGGTATACACTACTGGATTTTTTTTACTCAACTACAATTTTTCATTTGATATAAACATTGGAGTTGCATCTATGTCATCATTGTTTGGGAGTTTAAGCTAATTATTGTTTTGGTTTCTGTCCAACAAGGGTTTTACTTGTTATTTTTCTACTTTATGGCTCGAATCTATAGCTTCTAGTTTTCTTCTAGTAGTTTTGTTCCATGAAAATTTGGTTTTTTTTTCTAGGTCGTTATTTCACAAATTTGGGTGAAAGAATAAGTATAAACTCAATATGTAAAATAACGGAGGTCTGATCTGCGCTCAAACTCCTTTGTGACTCGGTTAACCCCATTTCATGTTGTGTTATTTCATAACCCAATCTCTATTTATTTTGGGTGGCTATATTTTATTTGACTTGATGTGTACATGTTTGGTTCGTTGCATATTTTTGTGAACCCGCATCCCCATTTTTCACATTGAAGAGGGATCGATATTTTTATTTCTTTTTTCTCTATGATACTTTCATCTTGGTTGTTCAAAAAGGTTTGACTTGGTCATGGAGAATTGTGTTTTAGACTTCAGCTCTAATAGGTCGCCAATATTTTTTTTTGTTCCCTTAAACATGGCTTCCAAATATCTCCCTCTTTGAAGATATTTAAAGATCGTGGAGGTCTATAGCTCACCATGTATATGATACAAATACTCCCCAACTTGTCATGTTAACATGAATCGTCTGTGTATCATGTGGTCACTATGTTAATTCGTTAGCTTGGAAATTTGTTCATCCATTTGCTAAGATTAGATAATAATTATCTTATTGTTGAGAATGTATTTAATTATTTTCTAATTTTTTATTTCCTTTATTGACACCTTGCAACCTATTTGTTATGGTTGCTAAGTTGTTATGTATCTCAGTCGTTTGGTTACCAATGAGAGTAGTATAAAAGGAGGTCATTGGGCATTTGGAGAACACAAGTTTTGGAGAACTAGTTGTAGTGCTAGCAAATGTTTCTGTAAGTTTGCAGTGATAGAAAATAATCTTGCAGTGTTAGCAAGGGTGCAGTGATAGCGTTGGGTATAGCAGTGGGGAATATCAATGGGAGAAGTTGGGAGATTATCATAGTTCTGCTAGTAAGAGGCAAGGAATCTTTGTATCTCTTAATTTACTGAAGTTAATATAATTCCTCATCTGTAGAACTAGTTTTCCCTTAGGATTTTTTCCAGGGACAATTTTTCTAAAAATATTGTGTTCTTTGTGTTACTCATTTCTTTCCGTATTTTTTATTAGTGAAGTTGCAGTTGTGTTATTTTTCGATATTAGATGGGAATTATTTTTGAGTAGTTAAATAATATTTTAAGATAGGATATAAATAATATTTTAAGATGGAATGCCATTCTGAATCTGTACCAGAATGCTACCCCTAACCGAAAGCTGATTCTCAATGAAAATTTGAAGAATGCCTAAATAAAAAATGGAGAAGACGTTACAAGTTACCTCACCAGAATTAGACTCATCAAGGATGAGTTAGCAACTGTTGGAGATAAGCCTAATGATGATGAGCAAGTAAGAGTAGCCCTAAATCGGTTTAATAAATAGTCAAATGTCTTTGTTCAAGTTGTTAGTGGACGAGACACCTTACCGAGTTGGGATCGACTATGGATTGATTTCACTCAAGAGTTTAGAATGAGTCTCAGAAAAGTGAGGAAGAACAAGAAAACGTTTCCCTAGCGGGAAAAGGGAAAGCAAATAAGGGATTTAGCAAAGGATCAAATTCTCAAAGTGAGAAGAAGAAGGACATGTCTAAGGTCAAGTGCTATGGCTGTCATGAGTTTGGCCACTATTTTAGTAACTACCCAAAAAGGTAGAAGAATGATAAGAATGGAAAGAACCATGTGGTGGCTTCAATAATTGTAAAGGAGCTCCTTAGGAGATTGGAGGATGAGTTTCCACTCATAGTTTGTATGGTCATCTCAACCTCACAGTGTGTTTGGTATATAAATAGTGGGGCATCATTTCATATGACAGGAGTTAGAGAGTACTTCTCCAGTTACCAAGAGGAGGACACCAATATCCATATTTCAATGGGGACCTTGTCCAAGTTCAGCTCAATTGGGAAAGGGACTGTTCAGTTTCAGAGGGAGTATGGAAAGATAGTTCCACTTCATGATGTCTTGCATGTGCCAGGCTTAGGTATGAATCTTATTTCTATATATGTTCTTTAGGATAAAGGGTATAATGTACTTTTTAGAGGGACACATGTGTTGATTAATCACAAGGATTGGAAATCATCCATAACTATTAGAGTTAGGAGTGGTCACCTTTATAGGTTACAGTTTGATACTCCTAAGGCACTTATGAGTAGCAGTAATCCTAGAGATCTTGGAGAGCTATGGCATAGGAGGATGGGCCATATTCATCATGGAGCACTTAAATTTCTTCCTGAGATAGTGACAGGTGTTCCAAAGGTGAGCACATAGAATGATGATGTATGTAAGGGATGTGTGTTGGGGAATTTTATGAAAGCATCTTTTCCAAGGAGTGATAATAGATCTAAGGGTGTTCTTGATCTAATACATTCATATGTATGTGGACCAATGTCGACAAAGTCTCTCAGAGGATATGTGTACTATGTTACATTTATTGATGATTTCTCTAGGAAGACCTGGATATACTTCTTGAAGACCAAGGATGAGGTTTTTCAGTCACTTACAAGAGTTCAAGGCTCTTGTGGAGAACTCAATAGGAAGGAAGATAAAGGTTATTAGGTCATATAATGGAGGTGAGTACAAAGGAAATGACTTCCAAGATTTTTGTACCAGTGAAGGAATCAAGAGAGAGTGATAGGTTCCTTACAATCCACAGCAAAATGGAGTTGTTGAGATGAAGAACCGTTCTATATCAGAGGCAGCAAGTGTTATGCTACATGACTAGGACATGCCCCGCTATCTATGGGAAAAGGCCTGTAGTACAACAATTTACATTTAGAATAGGGTTCCACACAAGGTACTAGGGAAGATGACACCAGAGAAAGCTTTCACATGGAAGAAGTTAGATGTAGGTCAATTCCAGATATTTGGGAGTTTGGTATATTGTCATATTCTAGAAGATACATGTACCAAGTTAGATCAAACTACAGAGAAGGGGTACCTTGTTGGGTACAGTGAAACTTGAAAGGAATATAGGGTTTTTATTCCAAGGACTAGAAGAATTATTGTCATACGTGATGTCAAGTTCATGGAGGAAAAAGTGTTTAGAAGGTCTAGAGATTTACCAGCAAATGATCAAAGTGAGCAGCCAACAAAAGCTCCAAGTCCAAGTCAAGGATATAAAATCTCAAGTACAATTACTAGTACAAGCATAGACTCAGGTAGTGAAGATTCACATAGTATGGAGCAACTGCTGCAGCAGGATATGCATGTAGAAGATTTAGAGGTTGATATTTCATCCTCTACAATTTTCAGTAGGAACCTTGAGGTTCAAAACACATAAAGGGATACTCAAGAGTATTTGGGAGCTCCTAGGAAGAGTATGAGATAGAGGAAAGAACCAGCCAAGTTGAATGACTATGTGGCATTAGTCAACCAGTTGGTAGATAGTGAACCTTCCATCTATTAAGAGTTTTCACAACATTAGGTATGACAAGATGCTATGGTTGAGGAATATACTTCAATAATGCATAATGATGTGTGGGAGGTAGTGCATAGACTAATAGATAGGGAAGTAGTTGGATCACGCTGGATCTTCAAGATAAAGCATGATGTAGATGGTAGCATCGAGAAATAAAAGGCAAGGTTTATGGAAAGGGGGTTCTCTCAGAAGTAGGGAATAGACTATGAGGAGACATTTTCTCCAGTGGCCAGGTATACTTCTATACGAGCTATAATTTCATTTGCAACGTAGATAGGATGGAAGATCCATCAAATGGATGTCAAGACATCATTCCTTAATGGTGAATTGAAGGAGGAGGTATACATAGAGAAACCAGAAGTCTTTGTAGCACACAAGAAAGAGACCCACGTGTATATATTGATGAAATCCTTGTATGGACTCAAGAAGTTTCCTAGAGCGTGGTATGAGTGCATTGATACATACTTGCAGAAAATGGGCTTTGTGAAGAGTGAGGAAGATGCTAACCTCTACCACTTGGTGGTTGGGGGCGAGGCTCCCATTCTTGTTCTATATGTAGATGACTTGTTTCTTACAGGTGCACTAGGTCTCATAAAGGATTGCAAGAGGGACCTTACAAAAGAGTTTGAGATGAAGGACTTGGGAATCATTAACTATTTTCTAGGCATGGAGGTGTGGAAAATAGATGGAGAGATTTTCCTTGGTCAAGGGAAATATTGCATTGAAATCTTCAAGAGATTCGAGATGGAGGACTGCAAAGCCATGTCTACACCTATTATCACTAATCGGAGGAAGGTAGATACATCTAAGGAAAAAGATGTAGATCCCACCTTATACAGGTAGTTAATTGGTTCTCTCATGTATTTGGTCAACACCAGGGTAGATATAGCATTTGCAATAAACTCTCTTAGTCAGTTCATGGTTGAGCGAAAGAGAGTGCATTGGATAGTGGCTTAGCATGTGTTGCGTTATTTACATGGTTCAGTTGAGTATGGGATTAGATATGTTTGAGGTGAAGGAATCAAGTTGATATGCTATACTGACACAGATCAGGTAGGTAGTACAACAGACAAAAGGAGCACTTCTCAGTGTTGTTTCAGTTTAGGATCAAGAGTTGTTTCTTGGTTCAGTAGGAAGCAGAAGTCTATGGATTTGAGTTCATTAGAAGTAGAATACATTGCAGCTAGCATGGTGACATGTGAAGCTCTATGTCTTCGGAAGTTTCTAGTGGCCTTGTTTGGTCAGAGGATTGAGACTATTGTGATACACTGCAACAATCAGAGTTGCATCAAGTTGTCTGAGAATCCAGTGTTTCATGATAGGTCTAAACATATAGATATCAAGTATCACTTCATCAGGGATTGTGTACAACAAGGTATTGTTCAGCTATAATACATACCTATAGAGGAGCAGGTAGTAGACATTCTAACTAAGGCATTGGGGAAGGAATAATTTATCTTCTTCAGAGATTAGATGGGTGTCATGCAAAATAGATTCCTCGCTAAGAGGGAGTGTTAATTTGTTAGCTTGGACAACTGTTCATGTCCATTTGCTAAGATTAGATAATACTTATCTTATTTTGGAGAATGTATTTAATTATTTTCTATTTTTTGATTTATTTTGGTGACACATTACAACCTATTGGTTATGGTTTTTAAGTTGTTATGTATCTCAGCCATCGATTGAGAATCAATCTCGGCCATTGGTTTACCAATGAGATTAGTATAAAAGGAGGTCATTGGGAATTTAGAGAAGAAAAGTTTTGGAGAAGCATTTGTAGTGATAGAAAATAGTCTTTCAGTGTTAGAAAGGGCGTAGTGATAGTCTTGCGAATAGCATTGGGGAATATCAGCGAGAGAAGTTGGGAGATTGTCTTAGTTTTGCCAGTAAGAGACAAGGAATCTTTGTATCTCTTAATTTGCTAAAGTTAATATAATTTCTCATCTGTAGAACTGGTTTTCCCTTAGGGGTTTTTCTAGAGACAATTTAATTTTGCAGTTATTTAAATACTGTAGATTTATTTTAATATATCCGTTCCTTTATTAATGTTTCATATTTTCCAAAATTAGTACTAATTAAAGATCCCTTTCGTCTATCTGGATCATTATTATTAAATTAATTCATAATTTTGTATTATATTTGTTAAATATAATCCATTTGAACTTCTATTGCAATTAATTAAAAATAATTTTTTCCTAAGTTACATTAAAGTTTAATTAAATTATTCCCTAATTTACTTTTAATTTTCATCTCCCTAAATAACAATACTCATGCCACAATTATTTAATTAGCTAACCCTTTTAATTTATTCCTCATTTAAAATTTGCTCAAATGATTTAATTTTCCAATCCCCCAGTTCAACTATAGTTTATTTACCCTTAAAATAGATATGTCCAACATATATCCTAACCCTCTAATAACTATGCCTAAAAAGTTCCCTAGGTGACCCCATAGTCAAATACACATACATTTTAAATTTAAAAATTCATTCCCATCAAATTACCTAGAACTTAAATAGTGTAGGTTCTCATCTCTATCCTTATGTTTCCTCTTGTGTTTTTCTCTTTTCCCTAATCTCTTCATTTGCATGTGTGGGTTTTGCAGGTTGGAGGAGATGGAGGGGATGGGAACTTGAGGGGAAAACTATAGAGGATTTTTGTTCAAGATCTACAAATGGAAGGAAACTCTCCGTTCATTTCTTTCCCTTCTCTTTCTTTGCACAAGGGTTTACATTCCAAGTTATTATATATATATATATATATATATATATATATATATATATAATTGTGTGTGTGTGTGTGTGTATTAAACCATATTTCCTAGTTGTGGGTTCATGGTTACCCTCAATAATCAAAGGGGTTTTAAAAAAAATTAAAAATTACAAGGGTAACCATCAACCCACAACCAGGATATATATATATGTGTGTGTGTGTGTGTGTGTGTTTTATTTAATTATTTATTTATTTTAGAATATTTAAATCTGTAAATAAATATCTATATTTATTTTAGATATGTATTTGAATATTTTATATTCTAATATATATAGATATATATATATATATATATATATATATATATATATATATATATATATATATATATATATTATGAAATGTATAATTTTGCGTAGGGCTCTTCCCAATAGAGGGGCACTGTGTATATATTATGGGCTGCAGACAATGTAAAGGATTAGTGGTTTATGTATTATCCATTGTTTTTAAATATTGGGAGGATGGTATGCTCCCTCCCCCAAGCTATTAAAATTTTTCTTTTTTAAATTTCTATTTTTTTAATAAAATTTTACACTCATCACATTTATATATATATGTGTGTGTGTGTGTGTGTGTGTGTGTGTGTGTGTGTGTGTGTGTGTGTGTGTGTGTGTGTGTATAAATTTAGTTAAACAAAGGCTTAACTAAAAATATTTCTATAAATATATATGTATGTAAATTTATATAATATTTATTTATATATCTTTTTTTTTCAAAATAATATTTAAGAAACGTAATTGTGTAGATAATTATATATATTTATTTATTTTTAAGTAGATTTGTTTATAACATTGAAAGGATATACACAAGTGGATAAAAATAGAAAATATTTTTTTGATAAAAAAAGAAAAAAATGATATATTTTGTTAATTTTTTTTAAATGACAAGAACATTTCAATGTGAAATAAAGCATACACTTCAATATATTTCCATTCCAAAGAGAATAATTTAAAATTTAAAATAAAATGCCAACCTTGGTTTAAATTGTAGGTTTTAAAACACAACACAAATTTTAAAAGAGATACAACATCAATAAAATGTACATTATCAAAGACTTTTTTTTAAGGATAACAATAACATTCCCAATACAAACTATATTATAATAAAATATTTTAGAATGAATTCAGAGACTCGGATGAGGTTTATTTTCAACCAGATTAAACTTTCCAATTCCTTTCTTTCAACATATACATTGCATGATTCGATAAATCATTTACAAGAAGCTCCACTTTAAAATACTAGTATGGGATGCCCTCCACCCCAAGGTGGAAACAACATGTTAATTTTTGTAAAAAAACCTCTGTCTTATTTGTCTTATACATAATGATACTCCATCCAAGGCATCACATTTTAGCTCCTTATTTTCTTCCTCTTCAAATCATGATAACACACAAGGGATCATATGCAAAACTCAGCTCCGAACCTTATTCCAATGAGAAGGTGAACCCAACCTTCTCATTGGCTCCCAAGTCCCAACAATGGATGAATAAGGATTATTTAAAACCATGTAAAATATTCACATAGGCTTCAAACAATACATACATTCACATTAACAAAACTAGCAACACATACAATGATGACAACACATATACAACCAAGACAAAGTACATAACCATTATCAAGCACATAACCTCAAATATAGAGTTAAAGGAGAAAAGAAACATGGTAACCACCTTATTTTATCTCCCAATTGAAATATAGGTCCACCCAATAACCTCAAAGTGTACACCACAAACACTCAAATATCCTTATCTATCTCCATTTCAAAATGTACAAAATGTAGTGATATTTTTCTTTTCTCTCCCCGTAGCTGGAACACCCTACTAACACTCCCTCAACAATACCTCACAACTCCCATTTCCCTCCCCAATGGTCCCATTTTTCTTCTCCCAAAACCTTTTTTAAGGTCAAAATCTACCCAATCCCATTCAAGAACATATACACACATTCGAACTTTAACACAACACACAAAGAAGGAAAATAAAATGCAAGGTATAGACCCCACCTTCTCATTGCAAACACCTTCAATATTCATGCCAAAACTTCAATCTTCTTCTAATTCCAAGCCAATTGCAAAAGCAATCTCCCAAGTTCAGAAACAAGTAACCAAGCCCAAAATCACTCAAAATATGCAAGTGTGTAACCAAACCTCCTAACCCCCAAAACTCCAAAATGATTTTAATAAATAGAAAAAGAGGAGAGGATGGTTAGGTTGCTCCTTGTATGATTCCACATCACTCTACCTCCAATCAAACTCACCAAGTCAACAAAAGGACGAAATGTCATAAATGGGTGAGGTGAGGGTATGAAAAGTTCCACTTATATAGAAAAACATCCACTCCATATTTCCAAAGAACACAATAAAGAAGGTAAGTAAAAATGTGGCATTAATTGTCACTTTCTCATTAAAAAATACACCATGAGGGATAAATTTGGCCCTTTAATTAATAGATATGGTTGGTATGACAGTTTAAGAGGTATGGGAAAAGTTGAACTTGTCCCAAAAGCCTCCAAAAGTTGCTCCAAAGTCTAAAATAGATATTTGAAAAGTAGGAATGAGTACACAACTCAAAGTAAATAACATTCATCTCAAATAAATAGGATAACAAGGACTATCTAGAATATTAAATGCCCACATTGTCACATCTCAATTTAAATTAATCACATGATTAATTGAATAAACAAATAACATTACTTTAAGCAATAATAAAGTGATAATTACATCACAATAAATAATCACATACATAACAAAATAAATAAAAATAAAGGAAATAAAACAATCATTCAAACAACTTGGTCACATACGAGGTTACCCCCCCCCCCATTGGAACCTCCTAACAACACGATAATACAAATTAAATGAATTTTCCAAGGTTACCTTGTTGCAAATATCTAATATTCCTCCACTGTTAGTCTCCTATCACCTTCTAGTTTATTTTGATATAATTTATTACAACCAATCAAACAATATCCCTTCGGCCTCAAGGATGCATCAATTACATCAAGAGATAAATCACACATACATGTCATCCAGCAACATTATACACATAGCTATATCATCATCATCAAAATTAGGAATTTATATCAATTATTTACAATCAATGAACATTTGAATTTTGAAAAGTTATAACATAAATAAGATCATAAGGTCATTTTAAACACCTAAATGTAAGCATCATCATCAATAATCTCAAATGATAGTATAAAATGAAACAATAGTAGATCATCATCTATTAATTTTTTTAGTAGTCCATACAATCTATAAGATCAATGGTAACATACTTAAAATCACAAGTGTCTTTACTATCTATGAACATGCTAAGAAACATATAATAATAATGTTCATGTCTCTAATCCATAATAATAAAAATCATAGTAACACAAGTGTCGAAGAGGAGTGGGAATTACATCCCCCTCCCCTTAGACTTGAATTCCTCCTAGAACTCATGGAAAGAGGTAGGGAAACAAAGCATACAAATATAATTCATGCCTTTCATGGGGTTTCTTTACTTCTAAGAAATAGTGTGACGCTCAGAAACCAATTTTTGTTGAACACTATTGTAAAAAGAGAAGGGGGACTATTAGGCACAGATACTAACCTACTTTAAACAAGATTGATAGCATTTAACCTTCAGTATAATCTCTACGAGGATAACCAAGTAACAATACTAAACATTTTAATGGGACATTACCAATGGAATCCCAATGAATTACATATAAGGTCTAAGGAGAATAGAAAATGTTTCTACATAAGTTTTCCAGGTAGCCACACATGGGTCCAACACACGGTAAAAATGAAGGGTAAGAATTCCACTTACATTTAATTACACTTCAAGGTTCATTCTTTTACATAAAATTTACAACTACCAAACATGACCTTCAATTTTTCATGAGAAACCACACCTTCTTATAGAACCAAAAAATTCAGGGCCACATAAAATGAGGCTTAACAAAAAGTAAAACAACTAATTTTAAAAAAAGTGTTGACACGAATGAAGACTATTCATTGGAGGTTGTTTATATAATTTGTAAAAAATCACTTTAAATTTTAATTGTGACACAAGAATACTCTTTTCCACAAGGTTTCCATAACTTGAATTTGTACCCAAATATCATAGCATGCAACCATTAATCCCTATTTGGAAAACCCAATAAATTAGACAACATTTCCCTTTTTGGTGATAGGAAATCTTTTCCGATACTATCATATCAACACAAGAGATACCATTATATCTATACAAAAACATGAAATTTATTAATATTAAACCTTCCCTAGATCAAAAGGATCTTAAAAAAAACACAAGCTTAATGTTATAACACATAAGGACACTCAACCAAGCTAGGAGAAATTAGGAAATAAAAGAGGTCCAACTAGCAAACTACTAGAGCAACACACCTAAAATTTTTGTAGAGAATTAAAAAAAAAACCTACCCCTACTATTCCCAAAAGACAAGTGGGACAACATAATGGTTCTCCAAAAGAAAGGAAGACTCCTAAATTTCTGCATATCCTTAACATATGTTACCTAAGCTTGCCAACAAGCCTAGGTCATCAATGAACTATTCTAAACATAAGAAGGCTATATTTATTAAAACTAGAGATATGGACTCACACCTAAAATATCACAAATAAGAAACCTATTGAGATAAGAGGCAAGGGAGTAAGACAACCTAAAAAGGTTCCATCAAGTAGTATTACAGACATTTATGCTCAAGGAAGTAAAATATGGCTGGAAAACATCACTATCAATGAGGTACTCCATTATTCATGGTAGTTAAAGAGATTTAAAAGTTAAAATAGTTGATATCATTGGAAAGATAGAATTAAGACCCACCAATATGAACATAACGATTAATCCAGTCTAGAAGGTCATAAAATCCTTAAGTATACTTCAAAAAAATTCATACTAATCAGTGAGAGATCTAAAAAATACATCTCATGTAACTTGTGTTATAACCATTATATATGTTTTTGTTGTTAGATACCATATGAGAGGTATAATCATTTTATTATCATGGTTTCAACTTTGGAGTCCATTACGAGATTTGTACTAAATTTTATACAAGTCTAGTATTGAAACAAATTATTCTTTCATGATTTATAACACTAGTATTATATGGCATACTTATTACTGTTAAATATCATGATAATTTTGTAATAACATCATAATATATGCTCTATTAAGGCTATGTATATATAAATTTGATGCATTTTTATGATATTTCAATATTATGTGTAACACCCAGAAATATTAGGGTGTAAAAGAGGTTAAAAACTCACACAATAGATCAAGGGAACCTTTCAATCATTTAGAGTATGCCCTTTATAAATTTTAGGGCATGATATTGAAATTTATACAGTCAAGGTTATTTATTTATACATTCTACTTGTGCTCAATCACATAAAATTATCCATTCAAAATTCCAAATCACAAGTCATAGTTTCAGTTGCTAAGCATATTATTTTAAGTTTCCTAATTAATGCATTCATTATATTATGATATCCCATACATTGGGTCATTAAGTTTCATCAACAATGTTGACATGATATCTCACCACTCTATATGGGTAGAAAAATTATTTATTTTACTTCTAGGGATAAATGAGAGGATTCCTTGCTATTTGTCACATAGTCTTATTTCTTCATTTAAGCTACCAAGTTAGAGTAAGGAACTATCCTCCTAATGTCCAAATTTACTTATTAAATTTCAAAATTCCAAGACTCCTAATTAGAGATCTTATATGCTTGGGTTTGTAATAATACTGATTGAATTTTAATGAGTAGGAAGAGCTAAGCTTATCAAATTATTAAGTTCATAGGTCATTATCAAAAAATTGGAACACAACAAGATTACTAGGGTTTTGCCAAGAGTTACATGCATCACGTATGCATGCCAGCAGAGTCTCCACAAGTATCCATAAGAGACACAGTGAATATGTACCTTCTGAAGTTATAAATTTGATTTTATGATTTCAAGGAGTATAGATCAGTCTGAGGGAGAAAACAATGTTTACGGTTTATACTCAAAATAGGTTCACTATATAAGAGAGAGTTTCCAAAAATACTTATATCTCCACAAGATACCATCAACTAAGAAATCAGGATGACAAGGAGGGAATTACCCCATTGACACCACACTTCCTCATAGAGAAGAAAACTAAATAGAAAGAGGGAAGTCAACTTATTTACTAAAACATAGCCTCAAAGGCCAAGAGTTATGGCCTTGGATGAAAGAGCATGACATAAACATAGTGAATGTCAGAAACTTAAGAACTATAAAACTAAAATATCTAGGCAAAAAATCCAAGGGAGCCCAATGTATCTATATATACCTAAACATAATTCAATACTAATGGATTATAGTGTGGTATATGTTGGAAAATTAAAGATATTAGGACAAAGGTATATCTATCTATCAGTCCTCGAGATCAAAACAAGAATAAATTTTTATGCAAAAAGCTTAATGAATATTCAGTATAACCATATTTATCTAGGGTAATTATATTCCAAAATTCTGGCCTTTTTTTAAATAACATAAAGAAACTAAGTTAGGACTACAGTATGCCCTTCAGTGGATAATCATATCCAAACATTACACTATTCCCCAGAAACCTATATTTATCCAAGAGTTAATCTTCCCCTCATCTAATCCATAAGTTCATAGTGAGTATCACATATATGCTGATGATTAATACAAATCATAATAGGGTGCAAGAAGTAACATTATCACCGTAAAAATTACCAACTATATTATATGACATACAAGGCCCCCTCACTCCAAAACCAAAAGCATGACCTGAAGCACCTAGGATAACAATCAAGACACCTAAGGTGTACCCCTATACAATGAGAGAGCCTAATCGAAACAATATAGAACTACCACCTCAACATATAAGAAAAATATACCGTAATATTATTGATGACATTTAGCCAAGTGGCCTTTGTGGAAACAAGCTCTGAGTCGTAAAAAAAAATATTAAATACAAGAAATCTCGGTAATCAAAATAAATGTCTAAGTAGTCGCATTTTGATCATAGAAAAATATCACAATGCGAAAAATAATAAAAGAGCCTCAGAGATTCTCCACAAATCATTTAAATAAAATTTTGGTCCTTAGTAAAATAATTTAATTGTATAAATATAAAACACATGAAATATCCACATCACAATCACTATGTATCCTTTCATGGGTCACCGGTAGGGGAACTCTATATAAAGTGCATATATAACAATATACATACAAAATTTCATCTAATATGACATTATGTCATGATATATACTCTCCCATAAAATTATAAAATTCTCAAAGCAACAAACAATCACCAAGGTCTACCACCACTGAAAAACCATACCCAACTCACCTAACCATTGAAGAAAAAGGGGAGTTCTAAATAACTAATCAATTTAAGGATATTATCTATAATGGTCCCTAAACATTACATCTAGCACTAATTCTTAAGAATTTTCAACAACAAAATAATAATCAAGATAAGGGAGGGTCTCTACAGGGTCAACATCATCACATGTCCATAACCAAGAGCTAGGAACCCATTAACCAACATCTTTACAAGGATCCAAATTTATAACACTTAGGAATTTCATAAGAATATAAAACTGAATTAACATTTCCTGTTAACCGGGTTTGAAAATATGCCCACTTAGGCGAGTGCATCAATCAAAATAATTTCTATTATTGTTATTATTACTTTAAGTCCATAGTATCAAGTGTCTTAAGTTTAGGTTTTTCCAAAATGTTGTTGTTTTCCCAAGTTTTAGAAGGGTCCAAGCATTGAACCCACTACTCTGATACCAAAGTGTAACACCAAAAAATAAATGCACCAAAACCATGCCCAAAACTCCATCAATTACTTGGGGGAAATTATAGGATATTTTTTATACACATTTGTATTGCAATTATTTAATTATTGTACATTTATTATAATATATATGTTCCTTTATTAATGTTTCCTATTTTCCAAAATTAGTATAAATTAAACATCGCTTCCATCTATCTGTGTTAGTATTATTAAATCAATTCCTAATTTAGTATCATATTCGTTAATTCTAGTCCACTTGAACTTCTATTAAAATTCATTAAAAATAAATGTTTCCTAAGTTACACTAAAGTTAAATAAAAATATTTCCTAATTTACTTTTAATTTTCATATCCCTTAATAACAATATTGATGCCACAATAATTTAATAAGCCACCCCTTTTACTTTATTCTTCCTTTTAGATTCCCTCAAATGATTTAGTTAAAAAATCCCTGAGTTCAACTATAGTGTATTTACCCTTAAAAGAGATATGCCTGACACATATCCTAACCCTCTTATACCTATGTCTAAAAATTATCCTAGGTGACACCACAGTCAAATACCGATACCCAATAATTTTAAAAAATCATTCCCATAAAATTACCTACAACTTAAAAGTGTAGGGTCTAATATTTATCCTTTGATTAGATCTATAAGGGTCCTTAGATCTTAGGTTTTCCTAAAATCCCTAAGAAAAATTATGTTTCCTCTTTTATTCTTTTGTTTTTTGTAGGTTGGAGGAGATGGAGGCCATAGAAGATTGAGGGGAAAACTATGGAAGATTTTTGTTCGAGATCTAAAAATGGAAGTAAATTCTTCCTCCATTGCTCTCCCTTCTATTTGCTTACACTAGTGTTTGTATTCAAAGTTATTATAGTAAGGATATATCTATTATACATATATATATATACATAGCCTATAGATAGCGAGGGGAGAGAGAAGAAGAGAGAGTGAGAGAGAGATACAGACAGAGAGAGAAGAGAGAGAGTAGGAGAGAGAGAGAGAGAGGAGGCGAGAAGAGAGAGCGGAGAGAGAGAGAAGAGCGAGAGAGACAAGGAGAGAGAAGAGAGAGAGACAGACAGGAGAGAGCGAGACAGCACAGAGAGAGTAGACATAGTATGAGAGAGAGAGACCAGACAGATATATCATAGGACATATATATACATACATATAATATATATATATATATATATATATATATATATATATATATATATATATATATATATATATATATATATATATATATATATATATATATATATATATATATATATATATATATGAAGAATATTCCATAAGATTTCCTTGTTGTGGGTACATGATTAGCCATGTATTCTTGTTTTGAAAAATGATTTGACTATAGGTGGATATATATAGATTATTTTTTTATATGAAAGGTACAGTTTTGCACAAGGCTTGGCCCAATAGAGGGGAAATGTGTATATATTATGGGTTGAATCCAATGTAAAGGTTCGATGGTTTATGTATTACCCATTATTTTTAAAAATTGGGGCGGGGGGGGGGGGGGGGGGGGGGGGGTGTCTGACCCCTCCCCACTCTTTTATATAATAAAAGGCAATGGTGGGGGACAAAAGTGAAGTGGGGGAGGGGGGAGGTCCCTCACAAAAACTATTAAAAATAATTTTTTAACAAAAAAAATGTTTTAATAATTAAGATACCAAAAATACTGTTTAGGTAAAACAAAATAAAATTATAATTTTTTTTACTAAAGTTTAACACTCATCACATTTATTTATATATATAGATTTTTTTTTAATATAAGTATATATAAATATAAACAAATAGAGGCTTAAATATAAATATTTGTATAAATACTTATGTATATAAGATTATATAATATTTATTTGTATATTTATTTTTAGTTTCGCAATAATATTTAATCAATGGAATTGTGTGTGTGTGTATATATATATACACTTTTAAGAAGAGTTTCTAGTTTTAATATTGGAAGCATATACAGTAGTATAAGCAAATAGACTAATTTTTTTAATTAAAAAAGGAACAAATTTTAAATATTTCGTTATTGTTTTTAATTTTTGAGTCATAAGAATATTTCAAGGGGAAATAAAGCATACACTTCAATAAATTTTCATTTCAAAGAGAATGATTTCAGATTTATAAAAAAATGCCAACCTTAGTTTAAGTTGTAGGTTTTCAAACACAACACAAATTTTAAAATAGATACAACATCAATCAAATGTAGACTATCCAGCACTTTTTTTTAAAGGATAACAAGAACATTACCAATTTTAACTATATTAAAATACAATATTTTAGAACTAATTTAAAGATGGAACTTTCTAATGGATTTCTTTCAACATATACATTACATGATTTAGCAAATCATTTACATGAAGCTCAAATTTAAAATACTAGTATGGGAAGCCCTCCAAACCAAGGTGGTGATAACATGTTAATTTTTTAAAAAAACATCTCTCTTATTTGTCTTCTACACAATGTAATTCTATCAAAGGAATTAAGTTATAACTCCTTCTTTTCTTCTTCTCTAAATCACAACAACAAGGAAGGGAGAAAAGGAAATACTTACCTCCCAACCTTATTCCAACGAGAAGGTGAAGAAAACCTTCTCATTCGCCTCCATGCCCCAACAAAGGAGAAATAGGGAATGTTTGAGGAAAGTAATAAGTGCAAAAGTATAATGGAAAAGAAGAGCAACAAGGCAAATAGGAGAAGTGAAGGGGAAGAATGGTGAAATTATGAAGCAGAAGATCACAACCAAGGCGAGTCAACAATGGAATAAAGTGGGGTTATCCTGTTTGGCCAGTCTATTTAGAGCTTCTCACCAAGATCCTATCAAATAGTTTCCCTCATGGAAAGAAGAGGAGCCATAACTAAATATCCTTGAAGAAGTCATGGAAAGGGCCAAGAATCATTTCCAACACACTATTGTTGGTTTCTTTGCTAGTCCGATGCCTAATATTGACTTTGTTAAAGACTGGTGTATGAGGAAATGGGCATGTAAGGTGGAGGTAAGAGTTTTAGCATTGGAAAATTTTCTTCTCTACTTCCAAGATGATAGGGACATACAGAAGGTTTTACAGGGTTCTCTGTGGATTTATGGTAAAGTTGGCCTCACCTTATTCCAGTGATCACACGGAGTGTTCTAAGGGAGGAAATTTAAATCCATTCATTTTTAGATAAGGCCTTGTGCTTTTCCTTTGGATTTTTTGGAACCTGAGGTGTTCCTAGGTTTCGCTATAGCACTGGGTGTTTTGCTTGTTGTAGATCTAGCCACTAAATCTCATTTTAGGTTGATATTTTACTATCTATGCATTAATTTTCCTATAGGATATGTTGTTCTGAAATAATTACTTTTGGACTCCCATTTAGGACAATGGGAACAATATAAAGAGTTATAATTCTCTTTAGTCATCTTCCCATGGTGCAGGGTAGCAAGTTTTGACACCAAATTTTACAACTATAAGGACTTGTTGATGCGTACTCACAACACCCCTAAATTTTTGCATCTCGATAGGTTGAAACTATCAGTGTGATTGCATAACATAGAGCTTTTCCTAAAGTGTGTGAATTTGTAATCAGGAAATATCTTTGGATGAAGGTCAGTTCATATTCCTCTATTTTGATGCACACATTCAAATTGTAGAGAATCTACTCTAACTTTCCATGGACACAGGGTTAATAAGATTACAATAAAATAAACTTAAACTAATAGAGGTGATGGACCAAATCAATGTTCAACAAATACTTTTCCATTAAACAAAAACCATTAAAAAATGTAATACAACCACCATACACAGATAACCAAAATTGTAATGAGAGATAAGAAGAAAAAAATGAACAGAAGAGAGGGCTGAAATTTGTCTATAGACTTATATTATTTCTCTATAGATTTGACACATTGTATTTAAATGACCAAGATGAAATATTGCATTTACAATTTAGATGGGAGGTTTGAACTCCAAAAATTCACTTACAGATAAGCGAAGAAGGGAGGGTGCAAGGAAAAGTTATCCAACATTAGAAAAATGTCCCTCCTTACAATATATATGAAGAATGAGAGAAAGGGGAGAGAAGAATTCAAATTATTTCTTGAACCACCCTAAAATGCATTGAATCTACCTGCAACAATGATGGGTCCCACTACAAAACCCATGCCTTCATGTACTATTTCTTGTTGGAAAATAAAAGAATCCCATGATTCATTAATTTTGTAGGCAAGAAACCTAGAAACCCCCTAAAATGCTGGATATTGAGCTTTCCAAAAATTCCTTTCTTGTGTAAATCTGAGCTCCCAATCAAAATTTATGGCCATCTAAATATTAGGGTGTCATACTGCGTTAATGGTGAGTGGTTGGATCTAATCCTTCAGAATTTGAAATGCATGTAACTTCTGAAATCCTAAAAGTTTAGATGTTTGGAAATTTTGAATTGGTAGGTTTAGTTATTGTTCATCTGCCAATTCTTATTGAGTGTTCTGAAACTAGAAAACTCTGAAGTCTAATATTTAAGGCATTCATAATTTGGAAGTTCAGAATTTTTTTTGTGTTTTTATGTTTTGGGGCTCCAAAATTCTAAAACTCTGAATCCCAAAACTTTGAAAGGAAAAGGTTTGAAATTTTGAACATTAAGAATTTTTTTAAAAAATTCCATTCAGACTTTTTTGCACTGTCCATCGCTTAATCCCGTTGAGTCCTCCGATAATTCAAAACAAAGAAATCCAAAATTTCATACTTTTAGATTTTAGGAACTTTCCATTGAATATTTTTTGCTATTGTTCATCGGATTGAGCACTTGAGAGTTCCAAAACATTGAAGCCCAAATATCTACAACTATGAAACCCAAAAGTCTGAAATTTTAGACTTTCATAATTTCATAAGTGTCTGTCCCCTCCCCACTCTTTTATATAATAAAAGGCAATGGTGGGGGACAAAGGTGAAGTGGGGGAGGGGGGAGGTCCCTCACAAAATCTATAAAAAAGTATTTTTTTACAAAAAAAATGTTTTAATAATTAAGATATGAAAAATACTGTTTAGGTAATGTTATCACCGAATCACAGCACCCCTGGATGTTGATCAGATTTCTAGTTTGATCACTCTAAGCATCCAGTGTGATTCGATAACATGGGTACTATCTCCAAGTTGTGGGACTTGTTTCTTGAGACAGACCTCCAGAGAAAGCTGGTTCTTGCTCCTAAACTACCTGCCACAATCTACTCTAATGCAGGATAAGCTAACTGTTCTAATCTAAATTTCCAAGGGACCAGGGAAAGAGAATGCATAAAATGAAAGCCTACACTAAAGCGGTGATACACCAGAAAAGGAGGGTGGGAGAGTAGTCTCCAAATGTGTGAAATACAGAGGCAAAGTGCACACTAGAAGAGGTGATGACAGTTCACCATAATCTAGCAAAATGCATTCACAATAATATTCCAAGCATACACAATGATAATGAATCCCTGAAAGAACATAATAAATAGACACAATATACTTGTAGAAAGATTAAAGGGGAAAGAAGAATGCAAGGAAACACATCAGGGGAAGATATATCCACAAACTGATATTTTATTGCTTCATGATATGCACAGTTCAATCTATTACAAGATAAGGGCCTGGATCACCATGCAAGGAGTCCACTACAAGGGCCTGCAACACACTGGCTTCACAAAGCAATTTTGACAGAGCTTTGTTACCCAGAAACTCCCCCCTTTATAATGAGCCCAACACTCCAATTTATAGAAAAAATGAGAAGGAGAAGAGAAGAGAAAATGTAAATCTCGAAATCTGTCCTTCAATCACCTGTAAGAGGCATTAAATTGAGTGGAATTGTTTTCCATTACTTGCAAAAAGGCTCCCCATACTGTCCCATGTGCTGCAGCAGAGAAAGAATGATGACCATGCCTCTTAAATGCACTCCCAGCTACCAAATAAAACACTGTTCTGAACCCGGCCACGTTTTCTTAAAAATATCAATCAATTTCTGATCAAATCTAGAATTTCTTGATTTCTGTGCATTGGGCTCGGAGCCATGATTCCAACAGTACCAATTTGGTGCGATTTCGTTGAGAAATGCAAAAGTTATGGCCTTCTGAGTGTGGGCAGCTATTTGGGGTCTGGCAGGCGTTTTCTGTCATTTGACAGGAATGAGCATTAACTGACTGGAGCCAAACATGTTTCCTTCATTTAAATATATCTACCCGTCGTTCCCGTTCCAGAAAGTCCAATTTTATCAAAATCGGAGCTCGGAGTCAAAAGTTATGGCAGTTTGAAGTTCCCGGACCAAACGTTGACTTTTCATCCTGTGACACGTGTCATGATTTGATTGGTCCTCGGCCTCTTCAGGTTTTCGTTTCCCACACGTCCCTTTGTCCCATTTGGTTTCGGTGCTCTTTGTGCTGATTTCAGGCGAACCGGCCGGTTCGCGCCCATTTGGCCCAAATGTCCCAGTTTGTTTCAGATTGCTTGTTCCCATTTCGCCCGGTTCGGCCGGTTCGGGCATTTCTGTCCCATTTGTCCCATAGCAGTTAGTGCGAAAGTTCTCCTTTTCGGCCGGTTCGGGCATTTTGCGTTCATTTGTCCCAAACGTCCCATTTTCCTTTGGACCCTTTGGGACAATTTCGGCCGATCCGGCCGGTTCGCGCCTTTTCGTCCCGACTGTCCCACTTGCTTTTTGGCCGCCTTGACTAATTTCGGCCGGTTCGGCCGGTTCGCGTACTAATTGCCCAGATGTCCCAGACTTCCTGTTTCAACAGTTAGTCAATTTTTCAACTTTTCGGCCAGTTCGGATTTCCGCGTCCCGCGCGTACTTTTGTCCCATTTGTCCCTGCTGCATTTCGGACTGTTTGTGCTGATTTCGCCCGGTTCGGGCTTTTCTGTCCCACACGTCCCAGAGGCGACCTTGAGCAGGACTTAGCCAATTTTCATGATTTTTCCTGGATCGACCTATTTGCCTTTTTGAACCTTTTTTTCACATTTTCTCAGAACTTACTCTCTTCCTCTTGGACAGGGGAGTTATACAAATATGAGGGGACCCTAGGAACATGAATTTTCGCCCTGAATCAATATAATTGCTTGCATGTTAACAAAATTACCTTGGGGGTGAATTTTGGATAACAGGTAAAATAAAATAAAATAATATTTTTTTTTTTACAAAAGTTTAACACTCATCACATTTCTTTCTGTATATAGACTTTTTTTTAATATAAGGATATATAAATATAAACAAATATATGCTTAAATATAAATATTTGTATAAATACTTATGTATATAAGATTATATAATATTTATTTGTATATTTATTTTTAGTTTCGCAATAATATTTAAGCAATGGAATTGTGTGTGTGTGTATATATATGTATATATATATACATATAGATATATATACATATATATATATATATGTATGTATGTATGTATGTATGTATGTATGTATGTATATATATATATATATATATATATACACACACACACACACACACTTTTAAGAAGAGTTTCTAGTTTTAATATTGGAAGCATATACAGTAGTATAAGCAAATAGACTAATTTTTTTAATTAAAAAAGGAACAAATTTTAAATATTTCGTTATTGTTTTTTATTTTTGAATCATAAGAATATTTCAAGGGGAAATAAAGCATACACTTCAATATATTTTCATTTCAAAGAGAATGATTTCAGATTTATAAAAAAATGCCAACCTTAGTTTAAGTTGTAGGTTTTCAAACACAACACAAATTTTAAAATAGATACAACATCAATCAAATGTAGACTATCCAACACTTTTTTTAAAGGATAACAAGAACATTACCAATTTTAACTATATTAAAATACAATATTTTAGAACTAATTTAAAGATGGAAATTTCTAATGGATTTCTTTCAACATATACATTACATGATTTAGAAACTCATTTACAAGAAGCTCAAATTTAAAATACTAGTATGGGAAGCCCTCCAAACCAAGGTGGTGATAACATGTTAATTTTTACAAAAAACATCTCTCTTATTTGTCTTCTACACAATGTAATTCTATCAAAGGAATCGAGTTATAACTCCTTCTTTTCTTCCTCTCTAAATCACAACAACAAGGAAGGGAGAAAAGGAAATACTTACCTCCCAACCTTATTCCAACAAGAAGGTGAAGCAAACTTTCTCATTCGCCTCCATGCCCCAACAAAGGAGAAATAGGGAATGTTTGAGGAAAGTAATAAGTGCAAAAGTATAATGGAAAAGAAGAGGAACAAGGAAGATAGGAGAAGTGAAGGGGAAGAATGGGAAAATTGTGAAGCAGAAGATCACAACCAAGGCGAGTCAACAATGGAATAAAGTGGGGTTATCCTGTTTGGCCAGTCTATTTAGAGCTTCTCGCCAAGATCCTATCAAATAGTTTCCCTCATGGAACGAAGAGGAGCCATAACTAAAGATCCTTGAAGAAGTCATGGAAAGGGCCAAGAATTGTTTCCAACACACTATTGTTGGTTCATTTGCTAGTCCAATGCCTAATATTGACTTTGTTAAAGACTGGTGTATAAGGAAATGGGCATGTAAGATTGAGGTAAGAGTTTTAGCGTTGGAAAATTTTCTTCTCTACTTCCAAGATGATAGGAACATACAGAAGGTTTTACAGGGTTCTCTGTGGCTTTATGGTAAAGTTAGCCTCACCTTATTCCAATGATCACACAGAGTGTTCTAAGGGAGGAAATTTAATTCCATTCATTTTTAGATAAGGCCTTGTGCTTTCCATTTGGATTTTTTGGAACTTGAGGTGTTCTTAGGTTTCATTATAGCACTGGGTGTTTTGCTTGTTGTAGATCTAGCCACTAAATCTCATTTTAGGTTGATCTTTTACTATCTATGCATTAATTTTCCTATAGGATATGTTGTTCTAAAATAATTATTTTTGGACTCCCATTTAGGTCAATGGGAACAATATAAAGAGTTATAATTCTCTTTAGTCATCTTCCCATGGTGTAGGGTAGCAAGTTTTGACACCAAATTTTACAACTATAAGGACTTGTTGATGCGTACTCACAACACGCCTAAATTTTTACATATCGATAGGTTGAAACTATCAGTGTGATTGCATAACATAGAGCTTTTCCTAAAGTGTGTGAATTTGTAATTAGGTAAGCTCTTTGGATGAAGGTCAGTTCCTATTCCTCTATTTTGATGCACACATTCAAATTGTAGAGAATCTACTCTAACTTTCCACAGACACAGGGTTAATAAGATTACAATAAAATAAACTTAAACTAATAGAGGTGATGGACAAAATCAATGTTCGACAACTACTTTTCCATTAAACAAAAACCATTAAAAAATGTAATACAACCACCATACACAGATAACCAAAATTGTAATGAGAGATAAGAAGAAAAAAACGAACACAAGAGAGGGCTGAAATTTGTCTATAGACTTATATTATTTCTCTATAGATTTGATACATTGTATTTAAATGACCAAGATGAAATATTGCATTTACAATTTAGATGGGAGGTTTGAACTCCAAAAATTCACTTACAGATAAGCGAAGAAGGGAGGGTGTAGAAAAATGTCCCTCCTTACAATATATATGAAGACTGAGAGAAAGGGGAGAGAAGAATTCAAATTATTTCTTGAACCACCCTAAAATGCATTGAATCTACCTGCAACAATGATGGGTCCCACTGCAAAACCCATGCCTTCATGTACTATTTCTTGTTGGAAAATAAAAGAATCCCATGCTTCATTAATTTTGTAGGCAAGAAACCTAGAAACCCCCTAAAATGCTGGATATTGAGCTTTCCAAAAATTCCTTTCTTGTGTAAATCTGAGCTCCCAGTCAAAATATATGGCCATCTAAAGATTAGGGTGTCATATTGCATTAATGGTGAGTGGTTGGATCTACTCCTTCAAACTTTGAAATGCATGTAAAATCTGAAACCCTAAAAGTTTGGATGTTTGGACATTTTGAATTGGCAAGTTTAGTTATTGTTCATCTGCCAATTCTTATCGAGTGTTCTGAAACTAGAAAACTCTGAAGTCTAATATTTAAGACATTCATAATTTGGAACTTAAGACATTTTTTTGTGTTTTTATGTTTTGGGGCTCCAAAATTCTAAAACTTTGAATCCCAAAACTTTGAAAGGCAAAGGTTTGAAATTTTGAACATTAAGATTTTTTTTTAAATATTCCATTCAGACTTTTTTGCACTGTCCATTGCTTAATCCCATTGATTCCTCCGATAATTCAAAACAAAGAAATCCAAAATTTCATACTTTTATATTTTAGGAACTTTCCATTTAATATTTTTTGCTATTGTTCATAGGATTGAGCACTTGAGAGTTCCAAAAATTTGAAGCCCAAATATCTACAACTATGAAACCCAAAAGTATGAAATTTTAGACTTTCATAATTTCGTAAGTTTTTGCCTTTCAAACCTTTTACAGTTCTTTTTCTTTGAAATACCAACTTTTCTAAGTCTTAAAACTTTGGGCCTTGGCATCCGTTATTTTATCTCGAGATATGAAATCCTTCGACATTTCCTTGGCCATTATTTTTTCGATCTTTCATTTCCATTCTCAATCCCGCCAACAACCTAATTTTCGTAGCCGAAATCTGAGCTCCCATGACTGAATTAACATCTTCAATTTTGATTACGTGCAAGGTCATGTTTGTCCATTTTTCCTGAGGGGAAAAATAGGATAATATGACTCAAAGTACTTGCTGGAGGAAAAGGAAGAGGAGTAAAATGCCTTCTCACAACTGCTGCATGATTGTAATGAGGAGTCTAAGTCAAATATGGAAGATATGGTGGTGGATTCTTTGAATGTACCAATGTAGGATGGAAAAATGGTGGTGTTTATTATTGAAGCATGGCCTGACTTGCCTCCACCCCTAAGAGTCACTACTAGTGGTGATTTTTTTGGAGAGATTTGGTCAACCTTACCGTTTCGAAGAATTCATATCAAACATTTTTATTGCATAGCATTTAAAGTTTTTGAATGGAAACATTAATGTGGATAGCGGGCAGGGTATTCAAATTTTGAATGAAATATTTATTTTTCTGTTTGCTTTAGCTAGCAATGTGCTAATCTCCTTAGAGAATGTTTCAAATATCTTGAGGGTGTGTGGGTCTCCGAGATTATATTCAACTATTTTAGTTGGATGTATGCTTGTTAGGGGGGGCTACCCCTTTGTCAAATTTTTCTTATGGTCTCGTGGTGGACCTTAATGGGCACTTGGATTTCCTTGCTTTTTTTTATAGTGTTGGGTAGATAGTGGTCCATCCTCAATAGTCTACTTGGATTCCTCGTAAATGGTCATATATTTTTTTATATGGTCTTATGTTTCATTGGCCTAGGTACATTTTTTACATCCATGTATGTTTCCTTTGTACATGGTTTTTTCGTCCACTATAACAGCAAACTATTTTTACCTTATCTAAAAAGAACACATCACATAGGTTTTAACAATACATATATTCACACTAACAAAACTAGCAACACATAAAATTATGACCACATATAAAACCAAGAAAAAGTACACAACCATTATCAAGAACATAAGCTCAAATATAGAGCTAAAGGAGAAGAGAAATATGGGAACCACCTCCTTTTATCTCTCAAGTGAAATAGGGGTCCACCCAATAACCTCCAAGTGTACATCACAAATAATCAAATATTCTTATCTATCCCCATTTCAAAATGTATAAAATATAGAAATATTTTCCTTTTCTCTCCCCATAGCTGGAACACCCTACTCACACTCCCTTAAAAATACCTCACAACTCCCATTTCCCTCCCCAATGGTCCCGTTTTCCTTCTCCCCGCACCCTCCTTAAGGTCAAAATCTACACAATCACATGCAAGAACATATACATAAATTCACATTTTAACACAACACATAAACAAGGAAAATAAAATACAAGGTATAGACCCTACCTTCTCATTGCAAACAACTTCAATCTTCTTTCCAAAACTTCAAGCTTCTTGTAAGTCCAAGCTAATTCCAAAAGGAATCTCCCAAGTTCTAAAACAAGTACCTAAGCCCAAAATCACTCAAAATATGCAAGTGTGTAACAAAACCTCCAAACCCTCAAAACTCCAAAATGAATTCAATAAATAGAAAAAGAGGAGAGGATGGTGAGCTGGCTTCATGTAGGATGCCACATAACTCCTTCTCCAATCTACCTCACAAGGTCAACACAAGGAACAAGAATCATAAATGGGTGGGGTGACGGTATTAAAAGTCCCACTTACACAAACAAAAATCCACTCCACACGTCCAAAGAACACAATACAAATTGTAAGTAAAAAGGTGACATTAATTTTCCTTTTTTTTCATTCTAAAATACATAACAAGGGCTAAATTTGGCCCCTTCTTCTTAGGTATGGTCGGTAGGATATTTTAAGAGGTATGGGAAAATTTTAGCTTGTCCCAAAATCCTCCAAAAGTGTCTCAAATCCTAAATTCTATATTTGAAAAGCAGGACAGAGTACACAAGTCAAAGTCAATAAAATATATCTCAAATCAATAGGATAACAAGGACTTGTTGATGCGTAATAACAATAACCCTGAATGTCTGCAAATCGATGGGTTGAAACTATCAGTGTGATTACATAACATGGATATTTTCCCAAATTGTGGGACTTTGGAATCAGGAAATATCTCTGGATGAAGTCCAATTTTCCTTCCTCTATTCTGATGCACACATTCAAATTGTAGAGGATCTACTCTAAAATGTACTCTACCATGCCAAGGAGACATGGTTATGAAGATGCAAGAAAATAAACCTAAACTAATAGAGGTGATACACCAAAAGGAATGTTGAACACCTTCCTTTTCATTAAACATAAACCATTAAAATGTAATACAACCACCATGCACAAATGTCCAAGATTGCAATGAGAGATTAGGAAGATGTAATGAACATAAGATAGGGTTTAAAATCATCCACAAACTTTATTATTTCTCTAAATATTTGATAAAGTGCATTACAATGGCCAAGAGGCACAAACTTACATTACAACTTGAATGGGAGATTTGAACTCCACAATTCAACTTGTAGACAAGAGAAGAAGGGGGGGTTCAAAACCAAGTTATCCAACCTTTAGAAAAATGCCCCTCCTTTCAATATATAGGAAGAATGAGAGAAAGAGATATAAGAATTAAAAATATTTTCTCCAACCACCTTAGAATATATTAAATTCACCTGCAACAATGACGGGTGCCACTAAAAAATCCATACCCCTGTGTATAATGCCTTTTTGGGAAAGAAAGGAATCCCATACCTCATTATTGTGGTAGGCAAGAAAATTGTGAAAATCCCTAAAATGGAAAAATGTATTTTTCCTTTTGAAGAACTTTGTCCCACTCAAATTAGAGGAGACTATAAGTGTAACACCCACATTTTACACACAGAAATATAACAGTAAAATACTAGGATAAGTATTTTTTGACTTAAATTGCACACTACACAACACTGCAAGGGCTCCAAATAAAAATACTTGACAATGCATACGACACTTACATAAGGCATCGAATCACATAGACACATGACAACACCATATACATTTTGATGCCACACTTTCCCCAATGAACAAATGCTAGCGATGACCCAATAACAATAAAAGGGACCCAAGGATTGAAAAGCCCACACACATCATTACCATGATTACATCTTAAGTGTGATCAACATTCCAGGAACATTATTACACAAGGATAATTTTGTCCTTTTTCCACCTACAGGTTCTTCAATTTTTTTGACATTTAACTTATTGTTTGTCAATTTATGTTTTCTCTTTATCCCTTATAAAAATCTCCATAACTATCATAATAAAATTCCATGTTTCCAATTACATACAAAGTTCCTAATTCTCTCATTCTTATGCTAAAGGTTTGTTTCCCAAAATATGTTTAGTTGTCGTTTCTTTTTACCCTCATTATGCAAGGGGACTAACCAGAAGTTGTCAAGGGAAAATGATACACATAAAAGGAGGTGAAGGTTCAAGTTTCTCTTTCCTATAAACTTCATTCCATTAGAAGAAAAATTGTTCTCGTACAATGGTTGTTTGAGTTCTTGATTTAGTTTGATTCAATTAAGCATTTACCTAACATAATTTTATTTTATTATATTTTTACTGGACTCTATACTAGCTCAAATGCCTAGTACCACCAAGAAATATTTATATCCACTATTAACAAAAATTAAAAGCTTAAATCTACCATAAGGACTTCAAGAGAAAATTTGTTCCTAAACCATTATCACATAAACTCTTGTTTCTCATTCCATTTACATTGTTTCTTAGGTATCTTTTTTTTTTGGTGTCACCTTAAGACATGAAGAGTTTGAAAATTACTTTTCTAACATCTTCAAGAAGTATATGATTGGGAGCACTATAACTACACACACACCCAAGTTAACATCCTAATCAATTGAGGTTTAGTTTACTTCCAATTGCATCTGAGGATCTATGCCTCAACTGAATATGAGTTTAAGGCGAGAGGTCATATTTATGCTAAACAACCTTCATCAAAGACCAATGTTTTATGTTGTTATTAACCAAGGTAACATGTCTAGATGAGAGGGACTAAAGTGTTCATTAAAAAGAGTTTAAGTCATAAAAAACTTCCATTTATGTCATCTGGGGTCCCACAAGGAATTCATTCGATGAAAAGAAAAAAAAGTCTAGATCTAAATTTGTAAGACTTATTAGTCCACTAGGATACTAAGGGATTAATACTTCTACTTACTCCATAAATGGTAGGGTTACACTGCATAGTCATTGCTTTGAACAAGGACTCTTAAGGTGAATTCCAAGGTGGTCATCACCACTGAACACGGTATTGGAACTAAATATAAGACATTCTCCTCACTTACCAAAACTAGGAGGAAACCACATAGTCTGAATAAAGTTGGGCCATGTCGTTCCTAAAAGATGGGTTCATGACAATGTCACTAAACATAATGACTGTGAAGGTAAACTCAAACTAGGGGTTTTATTTACCTAAATTAGGAGTTTCCATCGAGTGAAAAGTTTAAGTTCGTTCTACAGTTTCAATCCCTTCTATGGTAAGAAGGATCACACATGGAGACATGTTATACATGAATCTTATACTAGGGTTGAGTGTTTCGATTAAATGTCTTTATTACATTTACAAGGTAAGAATACAACACACTAATTAATTAAACATTTATTCAACACTTAAAGTGTACTACAAGATATTAACTTCAAATTCATTTACCATATATATATCTAACCTTTTTACAATAAGTAATTATGAATCAAATTGAACCTAAGATATCTGTAAAACTAGCATCTCATACATATTAAAAAAATTTAAATATAATTTTTTTGTAACATGAGACTACATTATAGATATATTCATTTTACAATGACCTATATAAATTACAATAATAAATAATGAATTACACATCGCATTTTCGCCATCATTCTTACATCCTGCAAAAGCATGTGAGCATGAAATCAGCAATAAATAATTGGCATGGAATCCACCCTAATCTAACGTAATTAATGTCTTTATTTTCCCATTTATGTATAATAATAATAATTTTCATTGGAAATAAAAAATTTTAGAATCATTTATTCATTTCATTTCATTTCACTTAATTTTGTAACCAAGGAGAGAGAAAGAGAAAGGAAGAGAGAGAAACACCATTTTTCTAAATTTATATTTCACAATAAAAGTTACACTATAGAGTTTTAAATGGTTATTTACATATTTCATAAGTTTCCACGGTGGTTTTCCAACTCGGCAGGGGTCCTACAACTTTCTTTTTACATTTTCTTGCTAGCTACAAAAAGTTCAAAATAAGCTCTGAGGATAAGAAACCAATTTCAAATGTTGTCTTCCGATGAGAAAACACACCACTGTAAAATTTCTATGTGTCCACTTATATACCAAGATTTCATAGGAACTGACAAAATTTGGAACTAGCGAACCGTTTACGATTGGAGGCTAGTTTTATGGGGCCATCGGTCGTAATTGGCCTAGTTGCAAATAATTAAAAATTATCTCAAGGGATCACTAAACCACATACAAAAATAACATTATATGGATGTACGTGCCATGATAAAATTCTTAAAAGTTCCCCCATATATGGAAAATTCATCATAGTTGATGGAACTCAAAACTAGATAACTGTTTTCAAATGGCGGCATGTTTTCAGAAGCCACTAGTCCTAATTGGTCTAGTTTAACCCAGTCAAAATTTGACCCGAGGCCTATAAAATGGCTTTTCCAAACTATACAAAAAAAAAAATTTCACTAAACTTAAGGTTCCATGTAATTGTCTAGAAAAAACACTAGAGGTTTGCGAAGACGGATAATAATTTTTATATCTAGGTTTCAATTGGAGGTTCAAAATGAAATCCAAATTTTTATATTTAGAAGCTTCCTACCACTGCAAAAAAATGTAACATGTCTCTGATAAGGGTGTGAAGAAGGACAAAAATGTTTATTTGGGTTTGATCTAAATATTGAAGTGACGCCTCATATAAAAAGGTACATGAAGGAAGCTTAACCTCCCATTTTAAGAGTTACTAAGGTTACTTTGTGAGTCTCCAGAAGTCACAATTTATATATTTAAACAAGGAGATGGTCAACATATTTGTCGGGAAGTCAACTTCAACTTGTCAATAAAACAATACTATAGTGATCTAGTTTGGTCAGGAAGTTTTCTAAATCACCTAAAAATGGGGGTTGAAGTTTATGGTTTACTAAAAAATGTTTATTTTGATTGTGTGGGTTATGATACAATATTTTTATTATTTTTCAACCAGTTATTATATTTTTATTATTTTATTCGGGCTTTAGACTTTCGGGATTTCAGACACTTTTCGTCAATTTTCCTAATTTATCGCCGAAGACTCCAAAACTCTGAATTCTGCGTCTCCAAAAAATTGAAACCCAAAAGTCCAAAAATTCAGACTTTAGAATTTCAGACATTTTTCTTTTAGAATTTTTCCACTTGATCTCTGATCTCCTTCGATGTTCCCTTCACCATTCATTTTTTGACCTTGCATTTCCATTGTTAAGCCTGCCTGCAACATGCTTTTCGAAATTGATATGTGAGCTCGCATGACTGAAGAAACCTCTCCATTTCCTCCTATGCAAGGTCACGTTTGATCAAATTTTTCCTAAGGGGAAAAATTGAATAACAAGAATATCTACCACATTAAATGTCCACATTGTCACAACTCAATTTAACTTAATTGACTGATTACTTGACTAAACAAAGAACATTACTTTAAGAAATAATAAAGTGAGAATTACATCATAATAAATAATCACATAAACAACAATAAAAATAAAGGAAATAAAACAATCATTCAAACCTATTTGTCACACGTGAGGTTACCCGCCCGCCCTCCCCATGGGAACCTCCTAACAACACAACAATACACATGACACGAAGTTTTTATGGTGACCTTGATGCAAATATCTAATATTCCTCCATTGTTAGTCTCCTAGCCCCTTCTTGTTTATTGTGATATAATTTCCTGCAACCGATCAAACAATAGCCTTTCTACGTCAAGGCTGCATCAATTACATCAAGAGATAAAACACACATACATATTATCTAACAACATCATACATGTAGCTATATTGTCATCATCAAAATTAGGAATTTCTATCAATTATTTAAAATCACTAAACATTTTAATTTTGATAATTCATAACATCAGTAAGATCATAAGGTCAATCCAAACACCTAAATGTAATCATCATCATCAAGAATATAAAACGTTAGTATACAATGAAACAATACTAGATCATCATCTATCAATGTCTGCTAGTAGTCCATACCATCTATAATATGAATCATAACATACTGAAAATTAAAAGTGTTTGTACTGTCTATCAACATGCTAATCAACATATAATAATAATGTCCATGTCTCTAATCCACAATAATCAAAATCATAGTAACAGAAGTGTCCAAGAGGAGTAGGCATTACACATGAGTTGAGTCATTACAACCTTGTTACAACCTCTAAATTTTGTAAATAGTTCATTGTTTGAGCTCTTTTTTTGGTTAATGACGGACTTGCTATTTGAATGCGAGATCGTTTTGTGTCATGTTTCATCGAAGCTCGTTATTTGGTGCATCTAAGACATCTCTCCCTGTATGCTATTTCTTACTTGCTCAATACCTTCTTACAATTTATCATATTGGAATTTGAGCTCAAATTTCGAAGGTAAACCTCTGATATTTAATTTTCTGTCCATTTTAATTACATCTATAAAATCTCATATATTTTCTTACATTGTATTTAAGCTTATTTTATGTTTCGATTATAAAAATTACTTTACTATGTTCCTATGCACGAGCCTGTTGTGGCATTTTTTTCCTCAAACAACTCGAATTGGATTTGATTGGTTGTTTTATAGCTGTGCATTGTGTAATCTAAAAAATATTGCCCAGATCCATTTGTCTCCGCAACTTATCATTGTGTATTTGTTTCATCTTTGTATTTTTAGTCTATTTTTTGTCTTGATATATTGTACACTGAAATATACTACTCGAACACTTAATGTATTCTACAAGCTAAAGCTTGGTTTTGAGCTTAAAAACTTGTAACTGGTATTACATCCATGCCGAAGAAGACATTGTAAATTTGTATAGTTTAGATGGTTGTAGATGATATATTTTTGTAAGACTAAAAAAATCTCAATGCTAAAAACAATAATATACCTCCTTAATTTGTAGCACTCTGTAACTTTTTTTTATCATAAAATGGAAAATTATACCTTCTAGCCAAAATCCTAAATGCATATTTTTATTCCAGATTTGTTATGAATGCTTGATGGGAAATTTTGGAAGTTCTTAAACACAAATTTTAAAATCATGGCATCAATTTTTTTTTTTTTTTGCATGCTATAATGTATATCGTGAAATCTTGATGTCACTTCTGTAACTTTGTAAGCTATAACCAGTCATTTCTAGATCTTAAAATCGTTACTTGAAAATATAATGAACGCATGTAATTTATATTCTTGATCTCATATGCTGAAGATGAATTTTTTGAAGAATTTTCTAGAAACTTTCTAATCTATTTCACTTTAATTTATCATGCACATGCATCGAAAGTTGAAAATATAACGTAGAAAAGGGACCCCTAGCTCTAACAAAATTCCTTTTATTCTTTCGCTTACAACTAGAATGGAAATTGGATAAAAGATGAGATATAACTTGCAAGGATTAATCCTTCTCCTCCAGGTTGTGATGGGTTTCTTTCCCTCTTTACGTTTCCAGCTTCAAATTTATATTCATTCTTTCTTTTCAGCCATATCCCACGCCTCGTGTAAAAAAAATGTACAATTTCCTTATGAACCTATAAAAATATTTTTAAGCTATAAGTTAGTGGTTGTTTTGTTTACATTACTCTTTCGTATATATTAAATGAATATTTGCAAAGTTAATTGCTTACAGACTTTCATGTAATCATAAAGAATTTGATAGTAACTACTTATACTTTCTCATCTAAAATCGTGAATGAAATAATAAACACATGTAATAGTTGTACTTCCTTTTCATAATCCCATAGCTATAACTTGATTACTTGTTATGCTAGCATGAAATTTTTCAATGTGTGATGCTATTTGCTTCTCCACCAAGTGCCCGCAGTAGTATTTCATGGCTGATACATGGTGTTGGTGGAGACGAAAACATGGAATGACCTCATATGTAAGGAATGAACATCCAATAACCCTACTCAAGTTGTTAATTACCTATATTTTTGTCTCATCACCCGTCATAACCAAGTAACCAGATTTTTTTTTTGTACCACTTCCAATAATGACAAAAAATGGTCAAAATAAGTGTATGTGTGTGTGTTTTTGTTGTAAATATTTATAGACAACTATGAATGCATCGATTAGTTTCCTTGGATACAATATATAGATAGATAAGAAAGTACATAATCATCATTCCCTTAGTATATTTCATTAAAATCATGTGTAGTTTTTAGTTATTTCACATCAGTGTAGGAAAATTACAAAGTTTGTTTTCATCTTCTAAACACAAGAGTCTATAAGCTTAGCGTTAGTAGTATTTTTCATACATCTACAATTTTTAGAATCTAATTACATAATATAAATTACGTAGATCAGATAACAAATAATTTCTTTATTATTTTATTATCATTATGATTTATTCTATTTATCTCTGAGTGTGTCATTTTCTATACCACAATCGGTCTTGGGAATTTCCTTTTAAGAAATTATTATTCATGAAATATGGTTCAAGTGAAATTGTATTGAAATACAAATATTTTTCCTATGAACATTGGCGTAAGTGATTGAGAATAGAAAATAAAACAATTAAACCTTAAACTTTTTGGGAACTCAATATTGACTAGTTCATGAAGCACAATATTAATTATATATATGGTAAATGGTATATAATGTTAACAACTTCGATTGATTGAGGATTGAATATACAGTTATGAATGCTTGAGAAATTGTAGTATTGGGATGGGGGATTTTTGAAGAAAATTATGAACTTCACACATTTAAGTATTACCTAGATGAAATGAAAGCAGGCTTGATCATCCATTTTCATTATATATGGGTTGTTGTGTACCATTATTCATAAAATACATCTATTGATATAGGTTTCCTTGAATCTACACAATATCATTTTGATTAAATAATTAAATATTTAATACATTTTAGAAAGAAATATTATGTTACTTAATGATATAATTTCATCCAAAATGAATTATGGCTAATTTACTTTACATATTGATGCTTTGGAAAATATGATATAAATCACATCATGGTTAATTTTTTTGTTATTTACGAGCAGACAAAAATGAGTGAGGGTTGTATAGTAAGAGGGATGACCTCTTGTGAAATATTGGTTGTTGATTTCTAGGAGAATCACCTACAAGCATTAAGTTCCATGTGAAAAAATCATGTTCATGGAATATGGATTTTGTCATCCACTATTCATGTGAAACACAATAATCTATAAATAGTTGCCACGGCCTCTGCCTTCATCCTCTCCTAATTATTTTCATGACACTGCTTTGGAATCAGTTTGCAACTATTTCACTATTCCTACAGAGGCTATCTCATAGCCTATGTCTGATGCGGGTGAGGGGTTTCTATTGGGTCTACTCATGGTGATGTTGGAAGATAGATTTTCGTTGATGCGGTGAAATCCTCAAAAAAACTTCCTACCCCGAAGTCAATGGTTGCAGATTTTTTAAGGGTTATTATTCAATGTGAATGTTTTTTAAAGATTAATGGGCTCATTTGCAAATTCAAAAATATTTTCATGGGCCATCATGCTCTTCATGATTGAATATCAACTCATTAGAAGTCTCTTATGGAAGGTAAACTTGACATTTACCCAAAAGCTAGATGTTTTTTCATTATAGATTTTCAATAAAATTCTGATAGAAATCTTATTTATGGATAAGTTTGATATTTCAAGTCCCATTTCCTTCTTATGAAACCATGGTTCCCATTCTTCAACCCAAAATTGAAACTTGTTATCCAATTTTTCCCCTCAGGTAAAATTGATCAAACACGACCTTGCATAGGGAGCATGGAGAAGGTGTTTTCAGTTGTGTGAGCTCACTTGTGATTTTTAAAATTCAAATTGCAGACGTAATCATCTTGGCAATGTAAAGGTTAACAATCAATGGCCAATGCAAATGTCGAGGAAGATCAAGACTCAGGAAGAAGATGAATTGAGGCAAAAATTTTAAAATTTGAATTTCAAAATTTTTACATTTCCGGAAAAATAAGGAGGAAAATGACAAGAAAATTCCCAAAACCTGAAACTGTAAAATTTGAAAATTTAGACTTTTAGGATTCAGGGTTTCAGAAATCTCAGGCGCAAAATCAAAAAATCACCCAAAAAAGTCCAAAATTTTGAAGTCTGAAAGTCTGAAAATTTGGACTTTCAGATTTTCAGGTTTTGGAAATTCTCGGCGGGTAAGTTGGAAAATGGGAGCAAAATGTCTAAAATTTTGACGTATGAAAGTGTGAAAATTTGGACTTTCAGGTTTTTGGGTTTCAGAAATTCTTGGTGGGAAAGTTGGAAAATGGGAGCAAAACGTCTAAAATTACGAAGTCTGAAAGTGTGAAATTTTAGACTTCTAAGGTTTTTAGGATTTTGGGAATCGTGCTACAAAAGGAGACAAAAATATTTGAAATTTTGAAGTCTGAAATTTAAGACTCTTGGGATTCAGAAATTCAGAACTCTCACTAAAATTGGCAGATGAACATTGTTTCAACTTCCAAAAAAAAAATTGTCTGAAAGTTTGAATTTTGAGTTTTTTGAAGGTTGCATGCTTTTCAGACTCTGAAAAGTGACCGATCAACAACTTGCCATTTTTGTAGAATGCAGCTCAACCTTCAAATTGCCATAACTTTTGGCTGAGAGCTTAGATTTGAGAAAGAGAGCACATTTTGTAAAGTTATCAATGTCTGCTACTCAACTACGACTAAGTTCTTAAAATTTTAAAATATAGTTCACTATTTTTGGAGGTGTGCTAGGTTTCTTACCTACCACCATTAATGAAGTATGGGCTTCCTTTCTTTCCCAACAAGGAACAATATGTGGAGGCATGGGTTTTTTCATAGAACCCATCATTTTGTAACAAAATTCAATGCATTTCTTAGATGGTTGGAGTAAGTTTCAGATTTATTCTATCTCCTTCTCTTATTCTTCCTATAAATTATAAGATGGGGCATTTTTCTAAAGGTTGGACATTTTCATTTTGCACCCTCCCTTCTTCTCTTTTTGAAAGTGGATTTGTGGAGTTCAAACCTCCCCTTAAAACTGTAATGTAAATATTTCCTCTTGGCCATTGTACTGTACTATATCAAATTTGTCGAGCAATAATACATGTATGTGGATGATTTTAGACCCTCTCTTGTGTTCATTTTTTTCTTCCTGATCTCTAATTCCAATCCTTGTTATTTGTGCATAGTGGTTGTATTACATTTTTGATGGTTTGTGTTTAATAGCAAAGTAGATGTTAAACATTCCTTTAGTGCATCACCCTTGTTCGTTTAGGTTTTATTTCTTGCATCTCGTTAACCCTATCTTCTAGGAAAGTTAGAGTAGGTGTGGTGCCCACTTCCCTTTGACACCTTTTTTTATTGATTATGATACTGTTGACTATACTTATGGATATTATTGTAGTTTTTGATTTGGCATGATGTTAGATGTTAGAGATCACAGACTGATGTTGATTTCGATTCGTATAAGATGCATGTGGATTATTAGACACATTTAATATTAATGTTGATATGTTGTTGACATGGTTTTATATATATATATATATATATATATATATATGTTTTTTCAGACATGTGATATTTTGTCATATTCAATAGACCTTTGACAATTGAACTAATGTTGTGATCATTTTGACATGTAGAATAGAAATGTTGCTAGAAATTGTAAATGATGTTGTATTTTCCTAGATGATAACTGATTCATATATAGATGATTGTGTATTTATACTATATATTTTATCCTAGATGATTTTGATGTGGCCATGAGGCTGAAGGAGGTGTTATGTGTTTTGCAGGTGAACATGTAACAACAAACATTGGGTGGATTAGAGACCAACCACATTGAAATTGTAGGTGAATTCAACAAGGGTCACGATGGCACAATGTGTTTGTGTCTGTGTGTTTCAATTATTGTTAGGGTGAAATTTTGACCAATGGGTTATGTGTTTTATTTTATTTAGTTTTTCTTACTTAATTGAGTATGTGATTTTTAGTGATGTAATTTCCTTGTTTTATAATTATTAAAAAAAAAGATATATTCTTCCCCTTTATCTTAATGGGTTTTAGTGTCGTATTTAAGTTAATTAATCTTGTTATTAACCATTTTCGATGTGATAAAAAAGTTTACATTTATTAGAATAGATGGCTCTTGAGTTTTGTGTTGTAAGATTGAGTGCTTGTGACCTTGAGTGTTTTACACTCTACCCCCTCATGGAAATTCAAATTTTGCCTTAAGGGATAATTTTGAAAGCTTGTGGAAAAATTTAAACTTGTCCCACACCTCTTAAATTTCCATTCCAACCCTCCCTATAGGTTGGGGGGTCAAAATTAGACCCCATTATAAGTTTTGGGAAAACAAATTGTAAGTCTTTATTGCACCTTCTTACATGTAATTACCTTTAGTCCTTAAGGGGTGTTGGCATGGATTATGTGTGTAAGTAAAATGTCATTTATTCAACCACTTATTAATTGTGCTTTGGAGTTTGAGTTTTTCCTTGTGAGGTGGATTTGAGGATGAGTGATGTGGCATCCTACATGGAGCCACCTCACCCTCCTCTCTCCCTTTTCTATTTATTCAGGTTCATTTGCTTGTTTGGGGGTTACTTCATCCTTTTTTGTGCTCTTGTCATTTCTTGGGAAAGAGTTAGAGAATTGTTGAGAGATATTTTTGATTGTTGGATCTTGTGGATGTTTTCTTGACTTTGAGGATCTTGGAGACTTACTCTTGGAACAAGCTCTACTATGGAAAGATAGGATCTTTCCCTTATTTATGCTTATTCTTTATTCCTGTGGTTATATGCTTGTGTGCGAGTATTGTTGAGTCTTTGGAATGCTTGTTGGGTGTGGGTAGATTGCCTAAGTTTGGAGTATGAGGAGACTATGGTGAGATTTCATGTAGGTTGGCATAAGATTTTACGCTTTTTTTTGAGGGAGTTTGGGTTGGATAACCCACCTTGTACAAATAATGCTTGCATTCTTTTCTTGTTTCTTTTATGATAGAGACATAAGAGATTAGGGGAGGCATAAGAGTATGTGAGAGGTATAAGGGGTACTTGAGGGAGGCATAAGAGTATGTAGAGTATTTGAGATATGCATTGGATGTTTTAAGCTGGGCATCCATTCCCATTATGAGGCATAAGTGGCCTCCCCATAGGTATTGCTCCTTTGGCTTTCGTTTTAAGCCTTATTTTTGTTAATTTGTTGTTCTTATTTCTTCTATTGTTATTGAGTTGAATGTGGTTAAAATGGTTGTGAAATATTTTCTTGTGTTGTGCAAGCTTGTTGTTGCCATGCATTGGAATTATCTCCCATTATAATGTGGTTAGGCCTTGGGGGCAATGGAGAGGATGGCTTCTCCTCTTCATTGAATGTCTTGGTTGGGTGGAGAGCATTGCCTTTCCCCCAATTTTTTTGTGGATCAAGAAAATTATGATGGAGCTCTCTTGTTGGTGTTGTGAAGCTTGGAGCTTTGTTGAAATCCTTAAGAAATTCATTCTCGTGAAAAGCATTTTGTTGTGCACACTTAGGGCGGAGGAACTTGTAACCTTGTATTATTTTCTTATCTTACATTCTTATTTTTCCACTTTAAGTGAAGGACATTGTATTAATCTTGTGAAGAAGAGTTGCATTCAATTATTGGATATGAAAGTTCTATTGTATATTGGGAAAAAAAAAAAGAAAATAAAGGAAGACATGTGTTATAAACTAGTCTTGTGAAATAAAAATGAAATTCTACTATCTTCGTTTGAAAGATGTAATGTAAGAAAGGAAAAATATTTCATTTCATTGAAGTTGAGTTCTTTTCCACAAAGGGTGTTGTTCTTGTTTTATAATATATTATGAGAAATATTATTACTCTTTTTTTTTAAAGTTGGAAAGTGTATTTGGAAAGTTTGCATTTCTTAATGTCATTTAAAAGGCATGCATTCAAAAGTTGGACTACCTTCTTGATTTTTCTTGCATTGTTGTAGGAAAGTTAAACATATTAAAGTTGGATGGAAAGAACCTAAGTTGTAAATTTTTATTTGCTCGATTTATAAAACTATAGAAATTATTAATACTAGTAGAGAAAAGAAACTACTCTTTTGCAATTTAAGCCCTTGTCTCATGGGGATGTGTAAATCCATTATCTAGTTATTATTAAAATTTCTTATAACCCATAGTAAATCAATGCAATAACAAATGAAACTTGGACTTTACTAAACCTCCTATGAAAAAAAAATTTATTCTTAGAAATTAAAAAAGAAAGAATTTTAGAGCAAGGGTGAATTGATAAATATATCAACATGAGAATTAGTTTTTTCTTATTAAAAATAGTGTTAATAACTTAAGTAACCCTAATACTAGGAAATTTACTAATTTTGATACATTATTGATACAAAACAAATATAGATATATATGTATAAATATTAATATATGTTTAATATTAAAATATTAGTAAATAGATTATTATTAATATTATCATTAATAATAATATTGTGATACATTCTTTTATATATATTTATAGAGTAAGTAATATTAAAATATACAAATAAACTTCCAACTACTTTGTATTAAATGAATGGGGTCTGGCATTGGAGAAATGTGGTGGCATGGTATTGTATTGGCTAGGCCACGACCTACGTGTAGGGGACTAAAGAAAAAGGTGGGGTGGGTGGGGGTGAATACCCCACCCCTAACAGTTTAACAATATACTACCACCTAACCTACTCTATACCTTACAAACAAAGAAATATGCGTCCATACACCTGTGCACTATATTTTACTTTCACGGTCTATAATTTTGGTTTAAGCCGTGACCTCTTCCCTATATACGTGAAGATATTATATTTCGGGATACAATAGAATAGTAAGTATATATATATATATATATAAATAAAAATAATAGAAGTGCATGTACACACAGATATGTATATGTAGATATATACATACATATATATATACATCATATGTGTGTATATATGTATATGTATGTATGTACACATACATACATGTATATATCTATATATTTATAGATATATACATACATACATACATATATATATATGTATGTATGTATGTATGTATGTATATATCTATATAGTTATACATACATACATGACATACATATCAGTGTATGTATCGGGATTATGTCAATAAATAATAGTAAAAAATATATACATAAATAAAAATAATAGAAGCATATGTACATATATATATATATAGTAAAATTTGAGGTGTGATTTTTGTGTGTGTGTGTGTGTGTGTATGTATGTATGTAAATCAGCACCTCAAATTTGATTATAACCTTAAAATGGGAAATACCCTTAAACCCATTTGGGTAAATATAACCAAAATACGATGTGATATAATTTAAACCAATACTTTAAAACCCTAAATGCGGGTATACAAAAAATAAGAAAGCAAAAAAACTTGTAAAGCCTCTTCACAAGCTTGGAATGGACCTTCAATGGCTTCCCATCCTCCTCCAATAACCTACAAAACAAAAGAGAAACAATGAGACAAATGAAATGAGAAAAGAAGACTTCATAAGGATGTTTTAAGGATTGGTTCCCCTTTTTTCCACATCAAGGGAACCAAATTGAATCCATCCAAGGGATGAGATTCATCCCTACAAAAAGTAGGTGGAGAGTGGGTGAGTGGAAATTACCCATTTTAATTGTAAATGTATTTAATTTCATGTCATGCGTTGACATTTAAGTGGTCACTTGTATGGGGTAGGGAAGTGTTCATTATCCTAACCCAACCTGTAATATGGGACCTTGCTAGTTGTTTCAACATAGTAGAAATTAAAGAGCCTTGGTATTTAATTTCATTGGCCGCTTTTACCCTTGACACCCCATAGGGGAATATTCAACTTTAGTAGGAATTATTTTTATTATTTGAATAACCCTTAGGGAGATTAATCTTTTTTAGTCAAAACAATGTATTAAAGCATACTGTAGATTTAAAATATTATGTTATAATGAAAAAAATTAATTAATAAGCTATCGCCTTACGGACATTAATGTGGCAACTGTCTTTTTTGAAAACTTTTGCGGGGATACATACATACATACATACATACATACATACATACATACATATATGTATGTATGTATGTATGTATGTATCATATATATTTATAGATATATACATACATACATACATACATACATATATATATGTATGTATGTATGTATGTACATATCTATATATATATAGATATATACATATATACATACATACATACATACATACATACATACATACATACATACATATATATATATATATATATGTGTGTGTGTGTGTGTGTGTGTGTGTGTGTGTGTATAGACACACACACACACACACATACACACACACACACACACACACACATATATACACACACACACACACACACACACACGCACACACACACATATATATATATATATATATATATATATATATATGTATGTATGTATGTATGTATGTATGTATGTAAATCGCACCTCAAATTTGATTATAACCTTAAAATGGGAAATACCCATATACCCATTTGGGTAAATATAATCAAAATACGAATGAAATAATTTAAACCAATACTTTAAAACCCTAAATGAGGGTATACACAACATAAGAAAATAAAGAAAACTTGTAAAGCCTATTCCAAAAGCTTAGAGTGACCTCCAATGGCTTCCCTTCCTCCTCTATTAACCTGTACAAAACCAAATGAGAAACAATGAGACAAGTGAAATGAGAAAAGACGACTTCATAAGGATGTTTTAAGGTTGGTTCCCCTATTTTTCCACATCAAGGAACCAAATTGAATCCATCCAAGGGATGATATTCATCCCTTAAAAAGGTAGGTAGAGATTGGGTGAGTGAATATTACCTTTTTAATTTAAATAGTTTATTTTCAAAATAATGGGTTGAATTTTTAAGGGGTTACCTTTTGGGGTAGGCAAGTGTTCATTATTCTAACCCCATGTAAAATGAGAACCTTGTTATCATTCAAACCTTGAGGAATTAAATACCTAGGATATTTATTTAATTTGACCCCCTTTAACCCTCTAAATTTTAAATATGGAATATTATACTATAGTTGGAATTTAATTATTTATTAGATTAACACTTAGAGTGAACTAAACCTTGCTTGGACTAAATCTACTCATTATTTTAATACGAGTTTAATGTTTGGTTATAATGGGAATATTTTCTTTATTTAATATAATTGAATTTGAAACATTATTGTGACAACTGTAGTTTCGAAGCCTGTATGCAGGCACACTTTTTCAAAAAAAATATTCCATAATTTTCCTAACTAAACCTATGTTGTTCTTGGGTGTCATGCGGGAGTTTTTAGTAGGCGTTACACTTGGTATCAGAGCCATGGGTTCAAAAATTAGACCCTTGGGCATAGAGGAAAATATGAGACACAAAAAAGTGAACCTAGTACAATATTAAACCTAACACAATACTAAACCTAGAAAACAACTTGTTTGAAAAATTGTATATTTTAGTAAACATGAAAAAATGGAATAAAACCTAGAATGATGAACTAACTCTTGCCTTGGTCTATGCACGGAATGCACGGAGTCAGACAATGGAGTCCTATTGACATAGTACATCTAGACTATTCCACCTCCAGATCAAGGCTGTAGCAACAATTTTACCTCTTGATATTATAGACGGACTACAAGTACATCAATGCATCACTATACACAGAGGATCCTTAGGAGGAAGACCTTCCAGCTAGATAGGATAGGAAGCCATCTAGTTGAGGTTCATGCATCTCCATCGACATAGTGATGAGTACAGGGTAGAGAAATCCCGTACATGGAGTCAGTTACCAGAGCGGCGTCCTAGTTCAGAGGGAACATGGAGATAGGATTTCAAGACAAAAAAATAGATTTCGAGAGCCCTAGGTACCTGAGGGAGGAGCATCACAGAGAGACCTAGGGATCGACTAGTTCATCATCTGTAAATCATATCAAGGAGATCTTGAAGCTATGCGCCGTCTCATTATTCTAGAGATATAGGTGGATTTTCAGGTAGAGGCTTGGTTAGTCAGCTTGAGTGGGTGCTTAAATCTTTGCCCATGTACTAGCAACACATGAAATCTCATGTTGTGATTCATCTTATGAGGAATGGATCAGGTGTTTGGTGGAGGACTGGGGAGCATAGAAGCTCCACATAGAATCAAACATATTTACCTCAGGAGATCTTCAATGAGCATGGTTTAGGAGCAAATACTTATCTCAAGAGGTTTATCCAACAAAGTTGATACAAGAGTTCCATGACCTACTGTCAGGGATCCATGACTATAGCTAGAGTACGAGAGTCAATTTCTTGACGTACTTCTAGTATGTCAACTATATGTAGGATGAGCAGGTCCATTGATTCAAAGGTTCATCAGGTGCCTGAATTTGGATTTGGGAGGTGTCTGTGTGCATTCATTGTCTTTATACCTTAGTAGAGTTCGTGTAGAGAAGGCCTACATTACAGAAGGAGACATAGGGGGAAGACTGCAATAGGCCATAGAATAGAGTTGCAGAGCCAAATCTAGTAGATGGAGGATAGCAAGTCGAGGGGTTTAGCTCCTCCTCCTCATGGTGGACATGGTTCTGCACAGTCATTCATTGAGGCCACAACATCATCGAGCTTAGTAGCAACAGTAAAAATAGAACTCATCCCATCTGTTTAGAGCTCAACAAAGATTTGATGCTCATAGAGAGGAACATAGTATGGTGGCCTCCCCCTATGGGTCCCATTAGGACACATGGGTGTACCAAGAGATGTAGTCAGTACGAGCTCATCTGTAGTGACCTCAGCAGTCCAAATCTGGATCATCAAGATCCACGGCACAGACCCATAGAGTACCGGCTGGAGCCACATCTCATTGGAGAGGACCGGGAAGTTGTTATGGATGTGGTGTTTTCTTTGACATGATTTGAGAGAGTACCCACAGAACCATAGAAAAAAGGTAAGGTGCTAATTTTAGAGCCTATAGTTGGTGACATAGGATGTAACCATCAGATCTATGCAACAGTTGAGAACTGCCAAGTTGATCATCAGGGCACTATGATAGAGACTACAGGTCACATTGGTGGTATTCTTACCTCTATTCTATTTTATTTTGGTTCATCTGATTATTTTATTGCACCATCCTTAGTAGAGCGTTACAAGCTAGTAGCTATTATACAAGGGATTAATTGGGACATCGAGATCACTTTTGGATCCAAACTCTCTATGGAATTCTTAGTTAAGGAGTGTGTAGTTGATTTGGGACCCTTCACCACTACCTCAAATCTCCGTATCCTTCTTTATTGTTCGTATGGAGTCATCTTGGGCATGCATTTGTTATCTGCACACAGATCCAAAGTGGATTTTTACCATAAGACTATATCATGTACAATTGATGTGGGAGTTGAGTCACTGATAGCTAGAGTTAGGAGACCCATTTCTATCCACACTATTTTCACTATGCAGCTTAAGCGGTGTGCATGACGTGGGTTTCATTTGTATGCTATTGGTGTTAGTGATAGGTTGGAGGATGGGACTAGTGGACTTTCACTAGATGATCACCCCATCTTGTAAGAGTTTTCTGATATGTTTCCTAGTGAGTTGTCAAGGATGCCTCCCCCACAAGACATTGAATTCCACATTGAATTGGTTCTAAGAGCAGAACCTATTCATGTGCTCCTTATAGGATGACCACACTTGAGATTTGTGAGCTCAATTTGTAACGTGATGGCCTTGTTGAGAAAGGCCTAATCCATCCTAGTGTATCCCCCTAGATTACACCAATGATTTTTGTTAAGAAGAAGGATGGATCCTTGCGGTTGTGTGTGGAAAATAGGTAGTGGAACAAAGTAACAATCAAGAATCGTTACCCCCTTCCTTGCATTGATGATTTGTTTGATCAGATGAAGGGGACAAAAGTATTTTATAGGATTTATATTAATTTTGGATACCATCAGCTAAGGATTTTAGAGCCAAATATCCAAAAATCAGCTTTTCGTACGAGATATGGGAACTATGAGTTCAAATTTGTTCCCTTTGGTTTGACGAATGTCACCGCAGTGTTCATGAGATTGATGAACGGGGTGTTCAAGAAATATTTAGATCACTTTGTGCTCATATTTCTTGATGAAATTCTAATATAATCACGTACGTGTGAGGAGCATGAGGATAACCTTTATCATGTTCTTCAGCGTCTTCAAGAGAAACATCTTTGTGGGAACCTGGAGAAGTGTGCATTCTTTCAGATCAAAGGTGCAGTATTCGGGTCACATAATTTTTGGGGAAGGTATCATAGTCGATCCTTCTCAATATTAGAGCCATTATGGATTGGCCAACACCTGCATTAGTGTGACCGAGGTATGTCACATTTTCATGAATTTGGCATGATACTACAGGAGATTTGTTCAAGATTTTTCTTGAGTTACGCATCCCATCACTTCCCTTCAATAGAAAGGGAATAAGCTCTGTATGGTCACATAGATTTGAGTAGGCCTTCAGGACACTGAACTTATCTCTCTTAAAAAACTAGAGCCTATTACTTGCACTAAGCAAAAATAACAAAATCTTTGACACATAAAAGCCAAATGTGTTCACACATTAAGGGGTCCACAGTAGTGGCTTATTGATTGTCGTTAAACTCAGAGACAAATGTATGGAAGATCAATTAATAAAACACACATATACATGGTCTGGTGACCTTGGATGGAATTTGTTATATGGACGTATGAAGCACTTTCAATAGGGAATGCTAACAAATTCCTTCTTGGCCAGACATTTATACTCAAGACTGATCCCTTTTTATTCAAAATGTACCACTGGTGATTTTATACATGAAAATATTAATATTCGTCAACTGTATACTAATGTAGTTACAAATTGTGAGTACGACATGGAGATACATGCTAAGGTAAGAGGAAGGAAACATGTGGTCACGGATGCCTGGAGTAGACAGATACAACTGGTATATGAAGCACTAGAAATGGGGACCACCAACAACCTCAAAAAGCAGGATATCATAAAGTATACATTGAACTCACGAAAAAAATCTACACTTTTCATCACTAGGACAGAGAATTCCATCTCAGGTAAGGACCCCTCGAGGAAAATCCCATGGTCAGTCCCTACATAGAGACAAATTAAATATTTTAGGCACAGAGATCATATTTATGTTCCTAAAGATGTAGGTTTGAGATAGGACATTTAGAGAGAGTAACATCATGCACCCTATTCAGCCCATCCTGGGGTGAAGAAGATGCACGCCACTTTGAGATAGTTGTATCATCAGAGGGGACTTTAGAGGGACATAGCTCATTTTTTTCCATTTTTTTTAGAGTTTCATGAGGTGAACGTTGAGCATCAACATCTAGCTAGCAATATATTTCCTCAAGCTATACCAGAGTGGAAGTGGGACACCAATTCCATGGACTTTATTTGTGGGCTACCGATGTCGAGATACCACCATGACACCATCATGGTCACGGTGGATAAATTGACGAAAGTTGCTCATTTTTCTCCGGTGAAGACCACCTACACATCTAGTGTAGTGGCACAGGTATATCTTGATGATATCCTCAGGCTACACGGGATCCCGTGGAAGATCATTTGTGACCACGATCCTTTGTACACTTCCCACTTCTGGACTACCATGCAGCATGCCCTCGAGATGTAGATAAATTTCATTACAACATATCACCCTAAGACAGATGGACAGACGGAGCGGATGAATTAGATTTTTGAGGATATGCTTAGGATGTACGTCATGGATCACCACTCAAGATGGGAGGAGTACCTATACTTGGTGGAGTTTACGTAAAATAAGATTTTTCAGTGTCTGATGGGCATGGATCCTTTCCAAGAATTATATGGTAGAGAGTACATGACACCTTGTAGTTGGCACAGGTTAGAGAATAGGGTTTCTCTTTGGATAGCATTACTACAGGACATGGAGCAGCACGTTCTTATGATCAAGAAGAGATTCTAGGAGGCACAAGATAGGCAGAAGAAGTATGCGGATCAGTATAGGATAGATCATAGTTTTTATGTGGGCATGAAAGTGTTCCTTCGTGTTAGGCCACATAATATGCCTATCTGTTACGAAAAAGGTTATAAGTTAGCTCCTAGATATTTGGGTCTGTTTGAGATCTTGGAGTTCATTGGTCCCTTGTCCTATCATCTAGCATTTCCACCTAGCTTGTCTAACTTCCATTATGTGTTTCATATTTCAGTACTTATGAGATATATTACAGATTTCTCTCATGTGCTAGATTAGACCTCATTACAGGTGTAGGATCAGGGGCAGGTGATGGTGGCTCCCATACACATTTTAGAGCATACGACCTAGGCCTTCCAGGTAGAGAGATTGACCAGGTTTGAGTGTAGTGGGACAACTATGATGAGAGTGCGACTACATGAGAGGATGCTACATTGCTACAAGTTTTTTTGTCAATCCTATTCCAGTGACATGCACGAGCAAGTCGAGTCTAAGGGGAGGGGGATGTAGTGCCCACTTCCATTTGACACATTTTCTTATTGATTATGATATTGTCAGATATACTTATTGATATTATTGTAGTTTTAAATTTGGCATGTGTTATCCAAAATTCACCCCTCAAGGTAATTTTGATAATATGCATCAGATTCTTTAAGTCTGAAACAAATAGATTAATTTAAGGCCTGAAATCGTGTTTTTGGGGCCCCCTCGGCTTATTTCTAACTCTCCCATCCAAGAAGAAAACCCAACGAGTTAGAAAAGGTGAAAAAATTGCAAAAAACAAAGCTTGGGGCCTAAAAAATGAAGAAAATCGGCTAAGTCCTAGTCCGCGCAGAAGTTGGGACAGTTGGGACGTCGGGGCGCGAACCGGCCGAAAAGCCGCCAGGCAGTCCGCGCAGCAGTTGGAGCAGCCGGGACAAAAGTACGCGCGGGACATGAAAAGCCCAAATGGTCGAAAAGTTGAAAAAATTTCCTAAGTCTTGTTTCGCGCGGTTTGGGACATCTGGGACAAAAGTACGCGCGGGACGCGGATCAGCCAGTTTGGCGCAAGTCGGTCCATTTCGGGCAGTTCGGAGGTAATTGTCCCAGATAGTTTGGGACATCCGAGCCAAAATTACATGGAGGACGCGAACTAGCCGATTCGGCCGAAACAGGGGACTTTCATCTGGGATAGTTGGGCCAAAAGTACACGTGGGACGCGGAAAGCCAAAAGAGCCGCCAACGAATGGAATCTCGCCACGTGTCTTCACCTCAAACAGGAACAAGGAAGCCCGAATCGGCCGAAGCAGGAGATTTTCATCTGGGACATCTAGGACAAAGGTACGCGTGGGTCACGAGGGACGCGAAAAGCTGAAACGGCCGACAGCAAAGAAGAAAAGTCAACGTTTGACCCGTGAAACTTCGAACGGCCATAACTTTTTGACTCCAAGCTCTGATTTTCATAAAATTGGACTTTCTGGAATGAGCACGACGTCCTCTATGCCAAAAAAATAGGATTTCTTATTTTTAATGAGGGTTGGTTAGATATATTTAACTGAGAAAAAAATATTCGGCTCCAGTCAGTTAATGCTCATTCCCGTCAAATGACAAAAAATGCCTGCCATACCCAAAATAGCTGCCCACACTCAGAAGGCCATAACTTTTGCATTTCTCAACAAAATCACACAAAATTTGTACCATTGGAATCGTGGCTCTGAACCCGACGCACAACAATCAATAAATTCCAAGTTTGGTAAGAGATAGATGAATATTTTTTATAAAACGTTGCCGAGTTTATAACAGTGTTTCATTTGGTGGTTGGGAGTGCAATTAAGAGGCATGGTCATCTTTCTTTCTCTGCTACAACACCTGGGACAGTATGGGGAGCCTTTTGCAAGTAATATATAATCATTTTACTCCATTTAATTCCTCTTACAGGTGGTTGAAGGACAGATTTTGGGATTTCCATTTTCCCTTCTCTTTCCCTTCTCATTTTTCTATAAATTGGAGTGTTGGGCTCATTGTAAAACAGGAGAGTTTTCAGATAGCAAATCTCTGTCAAAAATTGCTTTGTGAAGCCAATGTGCTGCAAACCCTTGTAGTGTACTCCTTGCATGGTGATCCAAGCCATTATCTTGTAATAGATTGAACTGTGCATATCATGAAGCAATAAAATATCAGTTTGTGGATGTATCTTCCCCTGCTGTGTTTTCTTGCATTCTTCTTGCCCCTTTAATCTTTCTACAAGAATATTGTGTCTATTATTATGTTCTTGCAGGGATCCATTATCATTTTGTATGCTTGGAATATTGTTGTGAATGCATTTTACTAGATTATGGAGAACTGTCATCACCTCTTCTAGTATGCACTTTGCTTCTGTATTTCACGCATTTGGAGACTACTCTCACACCCCTCCTTTTCTGGTGTATCACCGCTTTAGTGTAGGCTTACATTTCATGTATTCTCTCTCCCTAGCCCCTTGGAAATTTAGATTAGAATAGTTAGTTTCCCCTGCATTAGAGTAGATTGTGGCAGGTAGTTTAGGAGCAAGAACCGGCTTTCTCTGGAGGTCTATCTCAAGTAGCAAGTCCCACAACTTGGAGATAATACCCATGTTATCCAATCACACCGTGAGTTCAAGTATATGCACTTGCATAAACATAAGGGTGCTGTGATTCGGTGATAACAGCATGATGTTAGATGTTAGAGATCACGGACTGATGTGTATTTTGATTCATATATGATGCATGTGGATTATTAGAGAAATTTTATATTAATGTTGATATGTTGTATACATGGTTATATATATATATATATATATATATATGTTTTTCAGACATGCGATATTTCTTCATATTGAGTAGACCTTTGATAATTGAACTAATATTGTGATCATTTTGAGATGGATGAGATGTAGAATAGAAATGTTTCTATAAAATGTAAACGATATTGTATTTGTCTACATGATAATTGATTCATATATAAATGATTGTGGATTTATACTGTTTATTTTATCCAAGATTTTTTTGATGTGGCGATGTGGCCGAAGGAGGTGTTATGTGTTTTATAGGTAAACATGTCACAAAAGAACACTGGGGGGATTGGAGACCAACCACATTGGAATTCTAGGTGAATTCAAAAAGGGTCATCATGGAAACATGTGTTTTATTGTGTGTGTTTTAATTATTATTAGGTTGAAATTGTGACCAAGGGGTTATGTGTTGTATTTTTTTTAGTTTTTCTTACTTAATGTAGTATGTGATCTTTAGTGATGCAATTTCCTTGTTTTTTAATTATTTAAAACTAAGATGTATTCTTCCCCTTTATCTTAATGGGTTTTAGTGTCCTTTTTAAGTTAATAAATCTTGTTATTAACCATTTTGTATATGATGAAAAGTTTTCATTTATTAGACTAGATGACTGTTGAGTTCTATGTTATAAGATTGAGTGCTTGTGACGATGAGTGTTGTAAACTCTACCTCCTCATGAAAATTTGAATTTGGGCTTTGTACGTACCCAAAATTGTAAGGTACTGTACTGTGGAACGGTGTAATAAATGCCCCAATGATGATACAGGTCTCTTCGCAAGGTGTTCGGGATCCAGAAAAAGCTCCTCAAATGTGCGTTAACATCCCGCATGCCCCTTCTAGCCCCTGCGTGTTCTGTCTTCCCCTTTTCCCCTCTTTTCTTGCCCCTTTTCTCTTAAGTAACGAAACCGCTGCCCTGCCTGGGCGGCGGTCTTGTAACCGCCGCCATAGATAGGGCGGCGGTCCTGTAACCATCGCCCTGGGCAGGGCGGTGGTCCTTTATACGTTTTCCAGAACATTCTTTTGATGGAACGCACGCAAAAATCAACGTTTCACCAACTTTCCTTGCCGACTTAAGCTTGCATTTATGTTTTTGGTCCCCTGGAATAGTGTTTTTCCTTTGTTTATTGTTTAGGAGTTCAGTTTGATTTTGATTTTGGGGTGATTGAATTCCTTTAAATGCATGGCTTGTGCTCAAACAAATGGTCTGCCCCTGAATTCATCTCTCATTTTCCTCACTTCAGTCTACTAGTTTGCTTAGATTCTGTAGTTTAGTTCATTACATGCTTAGTTTACATTGACTAGCTGTTGGTAAGCCACATATCTAACTTGTGCAAACAGTGTTGTTGTTTTATCCAAACCATTGGAGTAGAATAGCTTAGGAAGCCATTAAAGTTGCAGGTTTTACTCTTCATACAGGAAATTTTCAGGTTCTGGACACATCATGTCGCATGATTCGCAGTAGATCCCTCTAGGAATTGCATAAGCCAAGCTCTGTACTCTTGCGCTATCCCTCTCCTATCCGCATTCTATTTTGTCTGCATTCTGAAGGTTGTCCCTTGTTCCAACACCTATTCCTGTTGATGCAAGCATTACATGCTTTTCTGGATCTACGTGAGCACAAAGAATGAAGAGATCATACTGAGGGGACAAGATCACACACACCATCAGATTCGCTACTGTTCAGCGGAATCCAGGTTCTAACTTTCAAAGTTCTAGTTAAAATCATATCAAACAAAGTAGTTAACTGTTTTATTTCAGTAAAATCTATTCTTGACATTACCAAGGAAGCTGTGGGGATTGATAGTTTCTGAGAAACTATGATTCACTCCTCACTTCTGAGGTAGGGTCAAGAATCTTGCAAATAGATTAGTTATTTCATTGTTTAGAATAGATATACAAATTACACAGACAAATAGCTACACTCGGCTATTTTGTTTGTTTTAAGTCATTAGTTTAGTTGTCAATTCTAAATATTTTAAATAGCTACTTTCTTATAAATCGTCAGAAAATACAAAAAGAAGTCATATATGCTAGAAGTATACTTAGATTTCACTTTATTATAGTTTGTTTTATTACTGCTTTTGCATGACAATTACGGGACCTAGGGAGCCCAGGGAATACATTTTCGAGCCAATCGTGCCTCAACCCAATCTCATAACAGCAATAACTGATATTGACCAGAATCTTAGGATCCGAGTCTTCCAAGCAACAGTAGATTTCCAGCAGGTCAGATCTCAGTTAAGAGGATTAAATATAGAAGACGGACCAAGCACATACATTTTGGTCAAATCAGCCAAACTACAGATTACCTTAGGAAAACATCTGAATGACTGTAGAAAGGTTTGAAAGAGAACAAACATTCGGGTGTGATCCCTTAGTTCCATAACCAGATGCAGGAGACACCCTCACAGACATAGATACCAGCCTAAGAATCCAGGTTGCAAGAACACCTATGAGGTATTCCGAGAAGATCACACAGCTGTTGATTCTAAACATAGAGGCTGAAAAAGTGTATGATTATTGGATACTAGGGATCAGGGCTTGATTCCATGAATGACTACATCTGGTTCACAACAAACAGGAACCTACGGTTATGACCCACAAATCCCGCAGCCCAACGAATCCATAAGAGAATTAGACATAAACACTGGTCTACGCACACTAGTATTTCAGTCTACTCCACTTCCACCTATCATTATCCAACAATTATCCTTGCTGGACACAACAGCTAACAAAGCTAGAGAATTCTGGACTAGGCCAGAGAACCATCCATAGAGTGACTATTTTACCATCCACCATATGACCCTATTCAGAGAAATATACGAAACCATACCGGGTCATTTTCCATGCATTCCACAACCCATAGATCAAATCACGCCAAAGCTCAATATTGATTGGAGCCTTCGAGCAGTCATCCTTGCTGATCGATCTATCACACCGATCTAGGTAAGAAGGGCCTTCTTTGCCTTAGATTCACAAATTCCATTAGTGCATGTCAAAGACATTAGATTGCCTAACTAGTCTGTCCGTATACCACCTATATTCCATCCCCACCGGCTGTCTCGGCACGACCTCGGGAGGTCAGGTATGCGGAAGAGTCACTTGTAGATTCCCACGCTCGCTTGTCGTTTTTTCCGGCATACAAAATTGGTGAACCTGATGTGAAACAAACAAGATTAGTAAAACTGACATAAAACTACCTACTTTCTTGTCTGGAGTCATAGTATTACACTTCCATTTAAGTTTAGCACGCCTTCTAAAAACTGCCTTTTTAAGCTTTCATAAATCACCTTCGCTTCTTCCCATTATTCTGCGAGTATTCATATACCCCCCAAATATGTCGGGATTCGATGCATATGGCAGACCCCTCCTGGGTCTTGAGGCATACTATGCCCAACAGAATAGACAATCATCACCCTCACTCTCAATGTGGGGCGACAACTATTCAACTAGTCAGTTGTCAACGCAAACTCCAAGGACTAGATATAGCTCGTCCTTCTAAGAAGAGGGGTTGGAACAACTCGCTCAAACACAAACAGAGCCTTCAGGCTCAAATAATATGACGTTCACTAGAGAATCTGTTTCATCTCCTTAGGTGCTACTTAGACCACATATTAGTAGACAACTAGACCCATACTTGGTTCTAGATGACGAGTACTCAACGCGTTATTCCTGAAATGAACGACGCTCTCAAGGCATGTACCCACTTGTAGGAGGTTTACAATTATAACCCGAGTTCTCTCCTCAAGAAAATACCTCTATGCCATCACATATAGAAAATACTCTCAGAGATGCTTGGCAGGATAACGATCAGTTCATAGCAGGATATCACATACCTCTGCAAAACCATAATATACAACAAACGCCACCAAGGCAGAATATCGTGACTTCACCAAATGAAGTCATTTCAACTTTAATAGAAAAGGTTAGAGGGTTAGAGCTTGCTCAAGCGAGTCAAAATTTGAAATTCGTACAAACAGGGAGTTCCAATCCTCCACACCATCCCAGTCAATTAGATCTCCTCATAGGAGTAGGCACGTTGGGCATGACTCCTCAGTATTCGCAACAAACACCAACTAGACCCACCAACTCTAGCACCGTTCCTCCTGGTCTAGTGCAAAACAATCCATTTCTGGATAGTACCCCTTCGTACTTAAACATGTATTCAAAATCACCGCAAGGGGATATGTACTCATCCCCTGGCATGTTTACTCAAATACAGGGGTTGCCTTATGCCCCTGCCAATGCATACGCTCTGCCATATCAACAACCCATTCCGCCACCGCCCCCTCAACAGACACCGTCAATGGTTGAAACATATGCGATAGGGACTTATTCAGAATATTTGAAAGAGCCCTTGGATTTCACCATATGAAGTGTCATGCTTCCAAGGCCTCTTCCCGATTTGCCCAAATACAAAGGTGAGGGAGATCCGAACACGCATATCAAAGCCTACGCTACAGCCATTCGGGAATTACTCCCATGGCATGGGGTTGTTGCTAAAATATTCCCCAAAACGCTGGAACGCATTGCCCTCGATTGGTATTACAGAATACCTAAGGCTTCCATACATTCATTCAAACAACTTGTGTCTGAGTTCATCAAAGCCTTCGACATGAACAAATTGTTAAGGACAGGAATCAGGGAGTTCTTACACATCAAGCAAGAACATAACGAATCTATTGCCCATTTCATCCAAAGGTGGCGTACAGTCCTTTATTCCTCGGCAAGCCCTCCAAATATGGATCAAATGGAACTATGTGACTTGTTCCTTCATTCGCTTAGTAGAGAAGTGAAGGAAGAAGTTCAGAAGTTCCCATTACGAACTTACGATGAGGTATTGGAAAGTGCCCTTCGAATAGATCAAGCAGCAATTGATAGTGGTCGCAAAATATATGGAGCAAACGGGAAGTTAATTGCTCCCAATCAAAACACTACAAATTATCCCACTACCACAAACGCTAATCAAGGACCTAAAATCCTTAATAAAAATCGGGGTGTAACAACCGATGGAGTAACCGACCAACCGAAGAAGGTGAATATAGCCAATACCCCATCACAAACAAACAACCAACGAAACAACAACTTTACCCCGACAATCAATACAGTGGATTTTAACCATCCACAACAACAACAACAACGGCGAAGTCCCATACAGGGGCTAAGCCAAAATTCAACTAGGTATCAAGACCAAAATTCAAACCAGAAACAACAAATGCAGAATTTTAATCCTAATAGGCAACAGTTTGATCAGAATTTTAGGCCACAATACATACCAAACCAACAAAATAGGAATTACAATCCCAATTCTTATTGTGGTCTCCATAAAATTTGGGGTCATGACACTAGAACGTGTCATGACTACAACAAGTTCATGCAACATTTACCGGAAGAACAAAGACAGTTCTTCACAGATTTGTTTTTGGCAGATCCTGTATCATCACCACCTGATATGTTCGCAGGGGCAGTTTCCCCTCAAAATGCTCCTCTCAAGATCTTTAACGATCCACTTCCAAATCATGATAGCAATAGGTTGAAACCAACTGGAACAAACAAGGGTGCAATGACAGGAAACAACGATCATGAGGCCTCAACTTCACTAAATCCATTAGTTGCGCCGCAACTAGGAAGTCAACCACGTCCTAAAGCAGTCGGATTAGTAGAGTTAGACTCGGAATTACCCATTGAAGCGGTTACAAGAACACGAGAGTATTTCTCTCAAACAAGTCCAAATCACCTTCCGGAAACAGATAACATCCAGCAAATCATAGCAAAGCCTGTGGGTGCTTACGATTTAATTAATGATCTAACAAAAACCTTCTCGCATATTTCGTTCCTTGACTTGCTAAAGAACTCCCCTGCCCACAGGGCTGCTCTTTTAGAAGCATTAGGTCTAGGTCATCTAATTAACATCACTCCAACTCCTGAAACATAGGTAAATCATATAGACTTTGATGTTCATCCTCCGGGACAAGCGGATAGAGATGTCGAATTCATATTCGAAATAAGTAAAACGCCTACAGATGCTGAGATCGCACGCCGAGGTGATCCAGCCTTACACTTGCAAGTACAGGTTTATAATAATTACGTAAAATGGGAAATGGTTGATGATGGGGCTGCAGTTAACATAGTCCCCTTCTCTTTCCTCCAAAAATTAGGATATGGTGAAACAAACTATTCCACCACTCGAAATACATTAAGACGCTATGATAGCCTTAAAGCCGCTTCGATAGGAACCATAATACTACCGGTCACCCTAGGACCCAAAACAATCTTGACTGAGTTTTATATTATAGATCGGGAAACTAATTATAATATGATCCTCGGCCGACCATGGATACACCGCATGAAGGCAATCCCTTCTACGTTATTTCAAGAAGTAAGATTCTTGCATCTAGGAAAGGTATTTATAGCCAAAGGTGATCCAAAACCTTTCGATTTACACCTAGCTGATTTAAAGAAAAGACCAAGTGTACACTCATAATTTGAACTTCCAACAAACCAACTCAACAAGCCCACTAACTCAAAGCCAAAGGAGAAGTTGGTACCTACAACAGATCTTGAAACCATCAGCATAGCCAAAACAACCCCAACCCCTGACGGTAAAGCTAAAGAAACTGTATCATTGGGGACTACTGCAAAAATCATTGAATTAATAGAACAAGATTTACCAATGTTCTTACCTTTTGATTCGGCAGGCATAGGGTATTCCCTAGGAGTTGGCTCTCTTCCAGCAGAAGATCTCTACATGGTCGAAGTAGAATGCGCAAACGCAATGAACCCCCCAACCTCTATATTCCCAGCTAAGTATTGGACTCTCCATTTTGATGGGGCTAGGTGCCGTTATGGAGCGGGGGCAGGTATAATTCTTACTTCACCAGAGGAAAAAGTCCTGCCCCTTTGCCTTTAAACTAAATTTCGAATGCACAAACAACAGTGCTGAATACGAAGCCCTCCTCCTTGGTCTCACCTTAGCCAAAAGAATTGGTGTTGATAATATCAGAGTTTTAGGAGACTCGCAATTAGTGGCAAACCAAGTTTCAGAGGTATATGAAACTAAAGCCGAACATTTGCAACTTTACAAAAATGTTGTATTAGATTTAAGCAAGGCGTTCAACTTCATATCTATTGAAGCAATTCCTCGAGAGAAAAATCTCCTCGCCGACTCGATAGCAACTTCGGCATCACGTTTTACTCCAAGCAATGAACTAGAAGATACTCACTTCACAGTGTCCATTCGTGACGAGCCATTGATAAAAACAACGACAAATCCCCTTTTAAATGGAAGTGAATCTACCGCCCCAAACCATACTGATAATGATATGGCCACTTTGCAATACTTAAACGCCTATGCAGCATTGCATCTTTCCTATCCTATGCTAGTATTTGTCCTTAAATCCACATTCCTCTTCCTACTTTCGGAAATCCCATGATGAGTTTTTCCTCACAAAAAGAACCCAGCATATACGCGGTGGAAAATGGGGATGATTTGGATTTACCCCCAGCACCATTTGAGTTTGAAGAGGGTAACGCCTCCTTAATCGAAGAAACGATCGATGTCAACATCGGAACGGAAGATGAACCGAGAATTTTAAAACTAGGATCCTCGTTAACTCCAGAGGAAGTAGAAATACACACTCGGATCCTCAAAGAACATCAGAAGGCATTTGCATTTAATTATAAGGAAATGACAGGGGTTGCACCCCACATTGTAGTGCACAACCTCGTCACTAAATCAGATGCAAAGCCAGTTAAACAAAAATCAAGACCTATGAAACCCAAAGTAGCCCTCATGGTAAAAGAGGAGGTAATAAAACTCCTCCAAGTAGGGTTCATCAAACCAGTCGATTACTCTCAATGGGTATCTAACATCGTTCCCGTTCTCAAGAAGAATGGAAAGATACGCATTTGCATAGATTTCTGAGACATCAACAAAGCATGTCCTAAGGATGACTTCCCATTGCCATCTATTGATGTCATTGTTGATGCAACAGCTGGGTTTGAGCTTTTGTCTCTCATGGATGGATTCTCGGGATACAATCAAATCAGAATATCTGAGCAAGATCAAGCTAAAACTACGTTTATAACTCCTTGGGGAACCTATTGCTATGCTGTTATGCCTTTCGGTCTCAAAAACGCTGGTGCCACATACCAGCGGGCTATGACTTATATATTTCATGATTTAATTCATAAAATCATGGAATCCTACGTAGATGACTTGTTGGCTAAGGCCAAGAAGCGTTGTGACCATCCGGAAATACTCCGCGTCATTCTTTCGCGTCTAATAGAATATGGAGTCACGCTAAATCCAGAGAAGTGTGTCTTCGGTGTAACGGGAGGGAAGCTCCTAGGTTATATCATATCATCACGAGGAATAGATGTTGACCCAACCAAAATTCGGGCTGTCCTCGAAATGGTTCCACCTTCGGATGAATCTGGAATCAGGTCATTTCTCGGAAAGCTGGGTGCAATCCGAAGATTCATCCCGGACTTGAGCTTCGCTATTCATCCAATTAACAATCTACTCAAAAAGGACTATAGCATTACTTGGACCAAAGATTGCAATGAAGCTTTTGATGCAGTCAAGCGTTTCTTGTTGTCACCACCCACACTAATGCCACCTAAGCTAGATCGCCCATTAATTTTGTACTCACGGGCTACAGATGTCTCGTTAGCTTGCATGTTGGCCCAAGAAGATGATAACAAAAGAGAATGTGCCATTTATTTCATTAGCCGAACATTGCTCGACTATGAAACATGCTATACACAAGCAGAACGAGAATTTATTGCCATAGTCTTCACAACCAAATGCCTAAAACACTATATGCTAAATCAAGAGACAAGGGTTGTAGTAAAAACTTACCACTTACGAACTTTCCTCACACAAGGGTCTTTGTCTAAAAAGGCTGGACGTTTTATAACCTTAATGGGAGAGTTCGAATTAACTTTTGTAAATCAGAAGTCAGTTAAGGGACAAATCATTGCGGATTGGTTAGCTGATAACCCATTAGATGGAGGCGATCTAGTAGATTTGGATTTTCCAGATGAGTGCGTATACTACATTGAAACCTGACCCGCTATCTCTGAGTGCCCTTGGTACGCTGATATTATTAGCTATATCATGGACCATACATATCCAGAAGGAGCTACACCACAACAAAGAAGGTGGTTACACATTATCGTAGCTAAGTACGTTATTATAGAGAAAGTTCTCTATCGAAAGGCATTTGATGGAATGATCTTAAGGTGTGTCGACACAGAAGAATCCAAGAAGATTCTCTATGAATCTCACAGCGGAGTATGTGGAGGCCACTTCGGCGGCCACGCCATTGCTCGAAAAATACATTGAATGGGCTATTTTTGGCCCACTCTAGAACATGATGCAATAGAGTTCGTACACAGGTGTCATAAATGTCAAGAGTTCTCTCATGAGATCCACATGCCGGCACAAGCTTTGTAACCAATTGCTACTCCATGGCCCTTTTATACATGGGGCTTAGACTTAATAGGGAAATTCTCTCCCTCATCCACAGATGGCCATAATTTTATAATCACGACCACTGAATATTTCACCAAATGGGTAGAAGCTATGCCTCTTACCACTGTACCTGGTTCCGTAATCGCCAAGTTCATTTTGAACCAAATTATTTGCAGATACGGTATCTGGAAAATCATTATCTCAGATAATGGAACTTCTTTTAAGAATGAAGAAGTTTGTGAGTTATGCAACAAATTTAAAATAAGCCATCATATGGCTTCCTTGTATTATTCCCAAGCCAATGGGCAGGCTGAAGCAACAAACAAAACACTGAAAGCCATTCTCCTTAAAACGGTAAAAGAAAACAAGGGAGATTGGCATTTAAAGTTATACCTGACCTTATGGGCCCACCAAACCTCAATAAGAACACCAACAAGAGCAACTCCTTTCTCGCTGGTATTTGGGGCAGAAGCAGTTCTCCCACTTGAGGTTGAAATACCTAGTCTCCGCATTTCACTACAAGGGAGTTCTGGATGAAGACGCTTACAGAGAAGCACGTCTTTCCCAACTAGAAAGCCTAGATGAAACCAGGTTAGATGCTGAACAGTGACATAGAGTCTACGCTGACCGGATGTGCCGGCAGTACAACAAGAAGGTCTATGAACGTGACATATATGAAGGTGATCTAGTTCTAAGGCTACACAACCGGATCGACAAGAAGACCGGCGAAGGAAGAAAATTCCGGCCCAAATGGTTGGGCCCATACCAAGTCATGAAGGACTACGGAAATGGTGCATACCTCTTATGCACACTAGAAGGTGAGGAGTTTGGCGAAACAGTCAATTCCCTCCACCTCAAATGTTTCTACGCATAAGCAACTAACGCTACTTATATAACTATCTACATTGCATTTTCATATAGATTAAGATCATTTTGTCCATTCGTTTCTTACACAAATCGTGATCAAGGAATCTATTCTCAAAGCAATTCATTACAAACTCATGATGTTGTTGGCATAAAACTCTTTAATCATATCTCTCCATTTTCACAATATCATCAATCACTTCAGAATCTTTTATCAAATAAAATAGACATGACAAAGTCTTAACGGTAACCATACCAAGATCTGCAAGTCTTTTCTCGCCTTGATTTCTTCTTAGAATAAGTGTCATTGCCTATGGTCTGTTCTAGAAAGCTTCATGGTGTCACATCTATCCCATATGTATATCTCTTTGGAAATAAGGACATACTGACATTTTACTCAAATAAACAAGTCAAACGTTGATCAAAACAGAAAATTTTAATTTTACACATTTCCCTGCCCCACTAACCTTCGGTGATGAGCTTGCATCTCTTACTAGTGACGTAGGGTTGGGAAAGGATGGAAATGCCCTTACTCGCCTACGCTTTACCCATGGTGATAAACCCACGCTTCCTACTAGTAGCATGGGGCAAAGTGTAGGGGGTCCTCTAAGACAAATTAATGCAAATGGTCATATGCAAGCAATTCAAACTTTCAAACTTTGAGTCAAAAACAAATGAAATGGATGTTCAAAATTCCGAAAGAGTCAAAAATCCTAAAAACCCAGATTTTGTCTGCCATGTGGCCATCTACGGGTCTAAGTCTGGATAAACTGCAAGGCAAGTTTGCATCCAAAACTATGAAGTCAGTCGAGTGGAGTTGGCTTGTAGCTTCCAATTTGGTTCCGCCAAAGCTTTGTCTATCTTTCATCACTATCATTTCACCACATTTCATAAACCTGCGCCCTTCTTGGCTCTTGTTGATGAGCCCTCGCATCTTACTAGTTGCGTGGAGTCAGGAGTGGGGCAAGTTAATCTGTTCATCATAGTTGTTATTTTCATCACTTTGCCAAAACAAACATGAGGTATTCAAATTGCTCACAGAAGCTAAGATTCAAAATCACAATATATCTACATTATCATGTATCAGCATCATGAAATACAAAAGAAAATTAAGCAATTACATCATTTGTTCACCATTGCATACATTCTAGGAAGCATATAAACATACATCATAGTATACACAAAGCAGTTGGAAATAGAAAGGGAAACATGAGTGACAAGCTTTTGATCCAAAAATCAATGCATATATATAAAAATAATCAATGTTTGTATACAATGCCATCATGCACTAGGCATGGTCAAAACGCTCAAAGAGCCCGTGATATACAAAAGAATCTATGGTACAAAATATACAAGGGCCAAGTCGCCCCTCAACCCCTACGCGATCCCGCCAAAGGTGCGCGCCCTCTCCTAGGACTCCGGCTACGCCGATGCTCTGAATGCACAGAGGGCTCAGGGTCCCGAGGGGCAGCCGCGGTCTCGCCATGAGAATGGCTCCTCATAAGACGCTCGGCTGTCCTATAGCCCGCCAACTCTGTACGGAGAGTCGACACCATCTTGGCCACGTGCCAAATGGGAGCGAAGACGTCGGTATGCCTGCCGGCTGCTGAGGGCTCCCCGGCATCTACGGATAGCTCCGCACGGGTCCTATCCATGGGGATCATCAGGGAATCAGTGCATACCCTGCGGATTAGATCCTGCCACTCGTCAACAGTCTCTGCAAACAAAGAAGAAAAAACGAATTAGAAACTAGGCAAGAGACTAAAAGATACAAGATCAAAACACAAGGAGAGATAGCAATTAAAACAAATCCTAAATTAAACAAGCATTGAAAGGAAGAAAGGATAACTTACTCGGATCACCGGGCCTCCAAGATGGGTCGCTAGGGCCAGCACCCGCCACGGATGCTGTTACCGACTGAGGGGCTGCTCCTGTAGTGGGAGCAACATGATGCCCCACAACGGACTCATCCTCTCCACCATGGCCCTGGGAGAGTGGCTCCTCTGAAACTAGAGTCTCTCTCTGCACTCTACTCGGCCCTCTCTACCTGCATGACGTCCTGAATGTCATGTCACTCAGGATCACTGTCGTCCGTCTGCTCCTTTGATCCTCCATCTGTAAACTCCTCAGAATCAGAGTCAATGTCTATAGGGTCATCGCTGCTATGAGCAGGACCCGCAGCAATCCGAAGTAAAGGTTCCCGAGGCGCACCAACTCTTCCTCTGGCCCAAACTATCCCCCTGGCTGCAATAGGAATGCCAGGAGTAACCACTATCCAGCCTCGGCCTCTAGGCCCCCCTCTGGCCTCGCGAACTGATCTGTAAACTAGTGCCACTGGGGGAAGCATGCCCGTATATGGAAGGCCAAACTGCTGAGGAACTCTGCCGAAAGGATGTACCTCCACCCATCCCACACGGTCGATGAGCTGCCCTGTGGTGGAGCAAGAGATCAATGTAAGAGTCTCCTCTCCCCATATACTGGCCATAAGCTGGTACGGTGTCGCCTCCATATCTGCTGTAGTGAGGGAAGCAACTGGCTGGTGAGGTGCTCTAAGCACCGACATGTCTGACCATCTGGCTGCCCTCACAGCCCCGGGATCTGCCACCTCCACGCCTCTGCCATAAGGGATAAAACGCTCATACACCCAACTCATGACTAGAGTAGGGTGGCTCAAAGATTGTCCCTGTAGACGGACCACCCTGTATAAATCATGGTAGGTGGTCCCCAGAATATCTACGCCCCAGGCGTATATCCGGCCATGCCCCTCTATCTGTGCAATGATGGGGGCCCAGCAGTATAGTAAAGTATCCCCTCCCTTGTCCCTGATCAGCCTCGAGGCAAGGATCCCCATGATATCCTGTCGAAATATGGGGATGGGCAAAGAAGGAATGGATCGAACTCTCACTCCCTTCTTCGACCCCGTGGAGATGGCTGCATCCCCCATGTAGCCTGCCCACTGTGCAATCTGTGCTCGGGACCCTGCCGTCTCCAGTGTGAGTCTCCTCCCGATGATCGGGACCCCCAGGATACGGTAGACATCCTCCAAACTAATGGTCCACTCACCACGGACCCCTGGCAATCGGAAAGTGTTCCGATCTGCATCCCAATATGAGAACAATTCACAAAGAATGTGACTAGATGGTGCGACATGTGGTACGCGCGATATGCGCAGTATACCAGCCCTCTGTAGCATGTCCTCCTCGTCTGGTGAGAGGGCATCCAGTACCCCTAGAAGCCAATCACACTCTCTCTCTCAGCTCCATCTGATATACTCCTCCCTCACCTGCATACAACCAAAAACACACAAAACAGAGCAAGTTAGTATCTGAATAATACCGAGAGAGTCATAAAAACACATACAAGTGCAAAAATATACAAGCATAGTCTCCAAAATAAGTTCTTTTGCATTCTGTGCAAAACCACCGCCCTGAGCAGGGAGGTGGTTTTGTCAAGGCCTTAAAGGCCGGTCGTGTAACCGCCGCCCTGAGCAGGGTGGCGATCGTGTAATCGCCGCCCTGAACAGGGCGGCGGTCGCGGTCCGAAAACCTGCGCGGGTCTCTAATCCCAAAAAGCCCAAAACAAGTAAAATAAATGACCATTTAACCTAAAAATGGAGCCTACCCAGTAGGCACCCCCCCTAGGTGGACCTTTTGAACCTAACATTTTCAAAAATAACCCCCCCATTACAAAGAATTTTCCATTTCAAATTTAAAGAGGGAAAAACACAAAATTGAAGAAAACCAACCTGTGATCTGGCAGGGCGGTGTTCCGCGCGTGGAGGCATGCTCACGATCTCACTGTGGATGTTTTGACTCTATTCATGCGAGAAACCGTCACCGTGGGTCCCAGAGCTCAAAATCAATCAAATCGACTCGCGCAAATGAATAGGAAAATGGGCCCACTTTCATATATATAGCGCCCTGATTTGTTTTAAATAACTTTTTCACAGGTTTGGAGCGCCAACGGAGGTAAATTACTATCCTCGCACAAATGGTACGTTCCCTTTCCCTATTATTTTAGCATTTATTTTTCAAATTATTGTATCTATCTGCACTTGAGTTCTCTTTTCATTTTACAGGTAATGGGAATTTTGGATGGCATCATTTCAACACACGGACGTGTAAGGTATAACTTCTAAACTTCCCATTTCGGGATGGCCATACTCGGACCCACCGTTTTACGCCTCTTCATGGCTAAAACGCTTCTCCGAGGGGGCAATATGTACGTACCCAAAATTGTAAGGTACTGTACTGCGGAACGGTGTAATAAATGCCCCAATGATGATACAGGTCTCTTCGCAAGGTGTTCGGGATCCAGAAAAAGCTCCTCAAATGTGCGTTAACATCCCGCATGCCCCTTCTAGCCCCTGCGTGTTCTGTCTTCCCCTTTTCCCCTCTTTTCTTGCCCCTTTTCTCTTAAGTAACGAAACCGCCGCCCTGCCTGGGCGGCGGTCTTGTAACCACCGCCCTGGACAGGGCGGCGGTCCTGTAACCGCCACCCTGAGCAGGGCAGCGGTCCTTTACGCATTTTCTAGAACGTTCTTTTGACGGAACGCACGCAAAAATCAACATTTCACCAGCTTTCCTTGCCGACTTAAGCTTGCATTTATGTTTTTGGTCCCCTGGAATAGTGTTTTTCCTTTGTTTATTGTTTAGGAGTTCAGTTTGATTTTGATTTTGGGGTGATTGAATTCCTTTAAATGCATGGCTTGTGCTCAAACAAATGGTCTGCCCCTGAATTCATCTCTCATTTTCCTCACTTCAGTCTACTAGTTTGCTTAGATTCTGTAGTTTAGTTCATTACATGCTTAGTTTGCATTGACCAGCTGTTGGTAAGCCACATATCCAACTTGTGCAAACAGTGTTGTTGTTTTATCTAAACCATTGGAGTATAATAGCTTAGGAAGCCATTAAAGTTGCAGGTTTTACTCTTCATACAAGAAAGTTTCAGGTTCTGGACACATCATGTCGCATGATTTGCAGTAGATCCCGCTAGGAATTGCATAAGCCAAGCTCTGTACTCTTGCGCTATCCCTCTCCTATCCGCGTTCTATTCTTTCTGCATTCTGAAGGTTGTCCCTTGTTCCAACACCTATTCCTGTTGATGCAAGCATTACACGCTTTTCTGGATCTACGTGAGCACAAAGAACGAAGAGATCATACTGAGGGGACAAGATCACACACACCATCGGATTCGCTACTGTTCAGCGGAATCCAGGTTCTAACTTTCAAAGTTCTAGTTAAAATCATATCAAACAAAGTAGTTAACTGTTTTATTTCAGTAAATTCTATTCTTGACATTACCAGGGAAGCTGTGGGGATTGATAGTTTCTGAGAAACTATGATTCACTCCTCACTTCTGAGGTACGGTCGAGAATATTGCAAATAGATTAGTTATTTCATTGTTTAGAATAGATATACAAATTGCACAGACAAATAGCTACAATCGGCTATTTTGTTTGTTTTAAGTATTAGTTTAGTTGTCAATTCTAAATATTTTAAATAGCTGCTTTCTTATAAATCGTCAGAAAATACAAAAAGAAGTCATATATGCTAGAAGTATACTTAGATTTCACTTTATTATAGTTTGTTTTATTACTGCTTTTGCATGACAATTACGGGACCTAGAGATCCCAGGGAATACATTTTCGAGCCAATCGTGCCTCAACCCAATCTCATAATAACAATAACTGATATTGACCAGAATCTTAGGATCTGAGTCTTCCAAACAACAGTAGATTTCAAGCAGGTCAGATCTCAGTTAAGAGGATTAAACATAGAAGACGACCAAGCACATACGTTTTGGTCAAATCATCCAAACTATAGATTACCTCAGGAAAACATCCACATGACTGTAGAAAGGTTTGAAAGAGAACAAACATTCGGGTGTGATCCCTTAGTTCCACAACCAGATGCAGGAGACACCCTCACAGACATAGATACCGGCCTAAGAATCTAGGTTGCAAGAACACCTGTGAGGTATTCCGAGAAGATCGCACAGCTGTTGATTCTAAACATAGAGGCTGAAAAAGCGTATGATTATTGGATACTAGGGATCAGGGCTTGATTCCATGAATGACTATAGCTGGTCCACAACAAACACGAACCTATGGTTGTGACCCACAAATCCCGCAGCCCAACGAATCCATAAGAGAATTAGACATAAACACTGGTCTACGCACACTAGTATTTCAGTCTACTCCACTTCCACCTATCATCATCCAACAATTATCCTTGCTGGACACAACAGCTAACAAAGCTAGAGAATTCTGGACTAGGCCAGAGAACCGTCCATAGAGTGACTATTTTACCATCCACCATATGACCCTATCCGGAGAAATATACGAAACCATACCGGGTCATTTTCCACGCATTCCACAACCCATAGATCAAATCACGCCAGAGCTCGATATTGATTGGAGCCTTCGAGCAGTCATCCTTGCTGATCGATCTATCACACCAGTCCAGGTAAGAAGGGCCTTCTTTGCCTTAGATTCACAAATTCCATTAGTGCGTGTCGAAGACATTAGATTGCCTAACTATTATGTCCGTATACCACCTATATTCCATCCCCACCGGCTGTCTCGGCACGACCTCGGGAGGTCAGGTATGCGGAAGAGTCATTTGCAGATTCCCATGCTCGCTTGTCACTTTTCCGGCGTACAGGCTTAAGGGCCAATTTTGATAGCTTTTAGGACAAGTTAAAATTTTCCCACACCTCTTAAATTTCTATGCCAACCCTATTTATGGGTTGGGGGGTAAAAATTACACCCCATTATGTGTTTTGGGAAGACAATTTGTAATTATTTATTGTACCTTCTTACATGTAATTAATTTTTGTCCTTAAGAGGTGTGGGCATGGATTGTGTGTGTAATTAAAATGTTATTTCTTCAACCAATTATTAATTGTGCTTTGGAGTTTGAATTTTGACTTGTGAGGTGGAGTTGAGGATGAGTGATGTGGCATCCTACATGGAGCCACCTCACCCTCCTCTCTAACTTTTCTATTTATTCAAGTTCATTTTCTTGTTTGGGGGTTACTTCATTCTTTTGTGCTCTTTAATTTCTATGAGTTAGAGAATTTTGAAGAGATTTTGGTCTTGTGGGAGATTGTTAGTGATTGCTTGGGATTGAAGGAGCTTGGAGTTTGACTTTTAGAACAAGCTCTACTATGGAAAGATAGGAGATTTACTTTTTATCATGATATTCCTCTATTTTGTGTTGTGTTCTTGTTTTGTTAAGTGTCTGGAATGATTGTTGGGTGCTTGGGTAGATTACCTAATGGTGGTGTAGGAGGGGACTATGGGGATAATTCATTTAGGGAGGCATAAGAGTTATTTCATGTTTGGATTGAGTTTGGGTTGGGTGCCCCATCTTGGATAAGGAATGTTTGCATTTCTTACTTATTCTTGTATGAGGGAGGGATAAGAGTATGTGGGAGGTGTTGGTACCCAAATTGATTCTACCTTAGAAGCTTAGCAACATCAAAATTTTAATAGGAAGCTCAGAGACGAGCAGAGCATGTAGTGTGTCATTTTGTAGCTGGAAAAAATGGAGCATGCTCTTTGTCACTTAGATGTGGAGAAATGGACAGCACCCTTAAGAGTATTTTCCCTATCCTCACTACTTTATGGTTGTAACTTTCAACCATGGTGAGAGGACCCTTTTGTAGCCTATTTTTTGTGGAGGAGATGTAGATATCCTTCGTTTCAGATTTATTGAGAAGACCTTGAAGAAAACATGATCAATAAAGAAAAAATCTAACTCTCATGAGTTATCACCCTAGATAATGGAGATATTTTCTGAGAAAGGTTCAGGCTACTAAAGACAATGAAAACCTTATTTTTTATGCATGTTTTGGTAACAAAAATTATGCATTTGTGCACATACATGAAAATCACAGGTAGTATGGGTAGGATTGGTTGTTTTTAAATGAATTTTTGTGGGAGGTGAGGTAGAGTAGACTTTGATTGACCAGATCTCTGAGATTTTTACAAAAAAATGGAAGTTTTGCTAAAAAAATGATTCAAAACAGCTAGAATGTCCCTCTAACCAAAATGGTGTGCTTTTAGTGGAGGCCCAAATCAACACATTTTCACACAAACTTTAAGGATCCAAAATGAAAGCTCAAATTCAAAGACTTACTTAAACACTATCAAAATTTGTTCTATCATGCCTAAGATACCCTCAAAGGATAACAAACAATCTTAATCATCATGCTAGGAGTAAAGTGATTTTAAGCTTTTTTTTTCACTATCAAATGAAATCTCTTCTGATAAATGATATTGTAAGTGCCACCAAACTATCACAAAGCTAACATCTTGTGTGATTCACAGATATTTTAATGTAAGATTGTAATGGAAACAAGAAACTTTTTGAGACATTATGAAATGAAGTAGAATTTTTTTTCTCAAAAGCAAACCCAAATTCACTCAAATTTGATTAAATTTATCAACAGGAGAAAGTTAGAAGAATAATCTCAGAGCTTTTCAATGGTTGTACACTCGTAACCACCTTGACATAATCAAATTTAACACAAAATAAATAAACACGTTCCTCAGATAGTCTCCCAAAAAAGATGGGCTCTATCAAACTTTTTCTCTTAGGAATTAGCTCCCAACCTCTAACACTCCAACCATTTACACGAAAAATTCATACAATTTATAACATTTCATTTACAACAAAGTTCTCCCCCCAAAACCAGAAACATTAAAAGCACCATTGCATGTTACAAACTTGATCATGACTCCCATAATCAAATTTACAAAAATGTTGTCACGTGTACAGAGGGAAAATCTCTCCAAATATTTTGAGCATTCCATTCTTCACCTGGTAAGTCATTCTTCATCTCACGCGCCAAATACTTCCTCAAATAATATGTCAAATTTGGTTCTTTACATGCTAAGGAAAGAAAAACTAGAAAATAAGATCGAGGCCAATAGTCAAATCACATCTTAATGGTAAAAGACGTTTTCAGTTTTTGCCCCAATAAAGCAAGATATAAACAGGTCTCTTGCGTGCCAAGGAAGGAAGTATTAGGTTGAATCTAGAAATTAGATTACAACTTTAATGGTGAAAGATGTTTTCAGACCTTCCCCACCAAACTAGGATATCAAATTAATGTTCCTCTTCATTTGGTGTGTAGTAGAATACAAGAAATGATAAAATACCATAAAAATTCACATCCCCAGGAGCTTTGGAGCAGAAATGGTAGAAAATCAGATATAGACGCATAATTCCCATTGATCTCTCTTTTGAATTTGGACCTTCCACGTGGGAGATCTGAGTTAAGATGGGCCTAGGGGTTCCTTTTTACCTTTTACGCCCTATGGAAAAAATTTAGAATTTCTCAATTTACTCCGCCCCTCCACCTTTGAAAAATTGGCTTGACACGTGTCCCAATGTGGGTCCCAAAGGAACTGTGGCTAAATTCTACTATTTTGCCTATTTTTTGAAGAAAATAATTTTTTTCCGAATTTTCTTGAAGAGTCTACCTCCCTGCCTTTTGAATTTTCAAATTTCCACGTGTCTCAATGGCACATCTTGAGATGGTCTTCAAAATAAAATCTAAGGGCCAGTCCCTAAACATGCCCGGTCCCTTCTCGTGTCTCAAGCCCTTTAGGAATTTGCTGAAAATTCTAAGTAAAGGAAGGCATGATGGAAACCTCCATGTGTTTTTATGTTGTAACTTCAAGATGGTCCCCAAGAGTGGAGACCCTGAATGAGCGTGGGCTCACCACATGTCCCAAGCCTTAAAAAAAATCTTTAAAAATTTTAAGTCCCCAGTGGAGCTGGCGAAAACCTCTATTTGTCCCACTATTGCATTTGTTAAGGTGGGACCCTGAGATAGATATTCAAATGAGTTTTAGCCCACCACCTATCCACATCCTACCAAAACTATATCAGCTGCATGAAATTTTTTCTAAGTCTAGGAAAAGTAACAAAATCCTCCATGTGGCCATCTGGTGCAACTCAAAGGCCAAATAAAACGGTGAGTCTTCAAATGAGAAATGTTCCTCCACGTGGAAAGGTTTTGGGTTGAAATGATCCACAAAGTTTTAGAGCACTCTGTTGAGCCACATACAACTAAAACGGGCCAAGTTTCCACTGATGTAGACATTTAAAATTAACGGGAGAAACACACCCGTCAAGCCATAAAAATATAGGGAAACAACTATTTGAACCTAGAGATGAAATTTTCTTTAATGACATAGAATTTTGAAATTTTGTTAGGTTCACACAAGACTATCCAAGCTATATCTATTCACATTTCTTTAGGTACCTGGGATAAAAACAGCAGGGACAACAACACACGACTGTAGAAAATAGAAGGGAAGGAACAACCCAAGTTTTACGCTCAATTGATAGACACCTTCAGATGGATAGAGGAACAAATTAACACATTTTGGGTTTTTAAGTGACCTTTTACCAAGGGGGAATTAATTATGGAAACCAAATGGAGGATAGAGTTTTCAAGCTCCAAAATGGGGCATGACAGAGGCTGTAAACTCATGGATTTTAATGGAAAACGAGGCAAGACTAATTCGAGCACCAACATTGGCTCTGACTCAAGTATGAGAACTCCCTGGGAGTACCACAAGAACCAAATAATAGACCAAGTGCCAAACACATCCATTGGGAAAAAGAGTCAGCTTGTAGAGTAGAAAACCAGAACCATCTTCTAAAAACGAGTCAAGGAACTAGCAAAACCAAGTCACCAAGAATCATAACGAGTAAAAACAAAAAAGATAAAAAGCAACCAATGAACTATAAACTATACAAATGATGCTCACCCTGATTTTGGGGAATCAATCCAGCAAATTTTTCAAGTGCCTTCCATTAAAAAGTAATTCAAGAAATTCCCCATCCAATTCTTTCAAGAAGAAGGTATGTTCAAAAATCCGGATGTCAATGGAGTAAGGGCCCATCCATATTGAATCAAATTTACCATGCTTACCCTTTTCTTCAAGCCTGCTATCCCATAATAGCACAAGATCTCTAATGCTGAAAGATCTAGGAGTGACCTTCTTATCAAACAACTTCTTTAATTTTTCTCTGAACTTCACATGCCTTTGGTGAGATGCTCTCCTTTCTTCATCAAGTTCAACAATCTGGTTAATGTGAGCATCATATAGACTAACTTCTTGATCATCTAGTTGTTGAATGAACTTATATGAGGATAATTACATATGGAGGGGTAGCAGAGCTTAAGTTCCATACACCAAATCAAATGGAATTTTTCCAGTAGCTCTTTTAACATTAATTCTATCATCCAAAATAGTGAACTTCAACTACTCACCCTACTTCCTTTTGTTCAGCTCCAAGGTTCTCCAAATGATCTTTAATAGATTTTTATTGTTGGACTCTACTTTTCCATTTCCTTGGGGGTTGTAGTTGGAGGCATTTGTCAAATTTATACCATATTATTTGCACATTTCCACCAAAGGTTTATCTGTGAAGCTCATGGCATTGTCAGCAACAATTTTAACTAGCACTCCAAACTTAAAGATAATATGGTTCAGCATGAAGTCCATGACAATTTGGTATGCATCTCTCTTGGTAGGGATTTCCTCCACCCACTTAGTGAAGTAATCAGTGGCTACAAGAATACACTTATGGCCAGCACTTGAAGGTTCTGAAGTCTCGCCAATGAAATCCATTCCCCATTGCTTAAACGGGGCTTCAACTAATATAGGCTATAAAGGAAGGGATCCTGAAGATTTCAATCTTCTAGGAAAATGTTGAGAACTCTCGCATCTTCTAACGAAAAAATTTATATTGTTGAAAAGAGTTGGCCACCAGTAACCAACCCTCATGATCTTGGGTGTTGTGATTCTTCCAGCAAAATTCCCCCCATAAAATCTTCCATGGAGATGAGAAATTATCTTGGGGGTTTCATCTTCAGTAAAGCACCTTAAGAGGACTCCCTCAGGGTTCTTCCAAGCTAACCCAAAATCAGTAATGACATATTTCTGGGAAGCCAACTTAAGAGATTTTTTGTTATTTTTACTCAAATACTTCATGAAGAATAGATGTATGAGATAAAAAATTATATCTTTGTACCATTCAAAACTTACCAAATTTTCAAGGAAATCCACCCTTCCTTCTTCCACCTCATTCACCTCAATAGTTTGCAGGTTTCTCTCAGCCATAATTTTAGCTAAGCACAAACCTTTACCAATTTTTTATTTTGGATATCGATGTCATAATCTTGCAACTTTTTCACCCATCTACATCTTTTTCTTGAGACCTCCATCTCTGATAACACATCTTTCACCATGGTGTGGGGAACATAAGCAACAACTTTAGAGCTCAAAATGTGAGGTCTAAAAATGTTTGTTTGTTTTACCAAGGAAAATACTTGCTTCTCTATAATGGTGTACTTCAACTCAACCCCTTCCAGTGCCTTACTGAAAAAGGAAATCGGCCTTGTAGCCCCTTCATTATCTTTCTGTAATAGGACATATGCAATAGTGTTCTATGAAGAGAATAAAATATGTTAAAAGGCTTCTTATAATTTGGAGCTGCTAATATAGGTGCATGCTTTAATTCTTCCTTAATCCCATTGAAATCATGAATGGTAGCTTCTTCCCATTTGATTACTTGTTCCTCTTTTAGCATGCAAGTAATTGGCATGGTCAACTCAACAAAGTGTTATATGAATCTTCTAATAAAATTTATTTACCCAAAGAAGGACTGAATTCCTTTCTTGGTTCGTGGAATTGGGACCTTCTTGATAGCCTCTACCCTCTTGGGATCAATCATGACACCATCCTTTGATACAATGTGACCAAGCAACTTGACCTTTTGCACTCTGAAATGGCACTTCTTTAGATTGAGTGAAATGCCATACTCTCTGCATCTTATCAACATATTTTCTAAATGTTGTAGGTGATAAATTTTCTTCATGGAGAAAATTTTCACATCATCCTGATACACAACAATGAAGTCATTTATATATCTTGAGAATGATACATCCATTGCTCTTTGAAAAGTATCTCCATTATTCATCAGGCCAAACGGCATCCTCACATACACATAGGTACCCCATGGAGTAGTGAAATCAGTTTTTATTCTCTTTGATTGCTTCATAACCATGTGGTTATACCCAGAGAAGCCATCCAAACTAGATAATAACTCAAAACCAGTGACCAATTGCAACATGTTATCCATGTTTGGTAATGGATTACTATCCATCATTGATGCTCTATTAAGATTTCTAAAGTCCACACACAGCCTGATATCACCATTCTTTTTTCTAATAGGAACTAAGTTCGCACCCCAAGAATAATACCTTTTCCGTTGAATGATCCCTCCATATCTTATATTTTTTAACTCATCTTGCATTTTCACAGAGAGGAGTGGATTAATCAGCCTCTGATTTTGTCTGAATGGTTTTGAATTAGGCTCTAAAGGAATTTCATGCTGAAATAGATCCTCTCTGTATGCCTTCAACTCTAAATAAGACCAAGTTAAGTAGTCTTGATACTTCTTCAACAACTGGACATATGATTGGTTTTACTCCTTGTTCAGATTACTTCCCAAACAGATCTTCCTTGGTTTCTCATCTGTACTCAGATCATCCTCTTTAACATCCCTTGAGGCTGCTCTATGCCTGTTAATAATGCAATCAACATTATCAAACTTTGATTCAAGAGAAACCAGTCCTCTAGGGATGGTATTAGTTTTTAGTTGAATGATATCCTTTCCAAACAAATTTTTTTTACCCTCTGCTACACACACCATTGGCTCCGAATCAATACATTGATTAGAAAAATCCTCTTCATTCTATAGAAATCTTTTGACTTGAGCATCGTCATAAAAAAAATTCTAGTGTTTAATGTTGTCAGGGACATATGGCCTTGTTAACACTTCAACATCATTATCACAATATGGGGACATTACACAACTATCAAAACTAGATCCCAACAATGCAAGCTTGTCTTCCATAACATTGAACTTCCTATCATGGTGCATAATGTTGAATGAATCAAACATATCAATCAAGTCTCAGACTGCATGCTTGTATTGTTTAATTCTATGATTCTTAGTGGCATATAGTTTTTTGATTCGTTTAACAGTTAGTTTTGAATCTCCTTTAACAATGATGTCTTTAACATAGTATTTCAAATCAATTTTAAAACCTAATAAAAATTCTTCATACTCAGCAATGTTGTTAGTACACTCAAAGTTAAATTTTAAAGAAAAACAAACTCTTCAATGCTTGGAGAAATAAGAACTACACCAACACCATTTCCAAATTTAGAGCAATATCCATCAAACAACAGAGTCCAAGGAGATCCTACTTGTTCAATATTCTTATATTGATTCATTTTTTTCTCTTTCCCATCAACAAACCTAATAAAGTTATCAGCATCAAACCTTGTGTACAACACTTCATAAGATGCATTGTTGGGGTCTTCAATTAGGTGCAACATCTTATTTTCTCCATAAAACTTGATAGGACTACCCTCAATTGGGATGGTTGCATAGGACATATCCATTTGAACACTCCCACCAACACTTGCAGCCCATTTTCTTGATAAGAACATACCCCACTTGGCTGGGCAATCAACAATAACAACATCAAGTTTCAAGTTCCTTCCCAGATAAGCTGCAAATTGTACCACCAAACCTTTCACACATCCCACCAATGGAACTTCTCTAGAATCCATCACAGTACACTTCCCATATGCTACTATTACTTTGATATCCAATTCATTCATGACTTCTAGAGGCTTAACATTGCATGATGCCCCCGAATCAAACATACAGTTGTGTAGCAATCTATCCTTAATGATCAGAGTGGTGAAGAATGGATCCACATTTAGCTAAGACTCTACTAGCAATGTTCCCAAATAAAAATTAGGTGGTTCATCCATCTCTTCTGATGCTGGTGGTGTTTCTAGCTCTTCAATGATTGGAGGAGTCTCCACAATGTTTACATTTCTCCTTAGCTCAACAATTGGAACACTAACTTTTATTAGACTCAAAACTTGGGCAATGTCATATGGAACACACTTTGGCAAGGAAACATTGGAAGGGAGATTGACAGACTCATCAGATAACATGGGATTTTTGACAACTTGAGCATGAGGAGAAGTATGAATCTTGTTTGGGACAACAATGCCTTTGGAAGGTTTATCTTTCTTAGGGACCTCTTTTGGAATACTAGTAAGTAATGGATTTTTAGGTTTGGCTCGATGACCTTTTCATTTGACAACTGTACTCCTAGTATTATACTCATTTTCTTGAGCAACAATAGAATTCATCAATAACTGCCTATCCTCCTCAAATGGGATTCCTCGATCATACTTATTTATAGTTAAATCTCTTAAATATTCAAATTCATTATTGGGGAATTCAAAATATTATATAGTATATATTTCTAAAGTATGAGGGGGAGGAAGAAGAGGTACCCTGTGAATGCAATCCCAAAAATAAGCAGCAGTTCTAGCACTTACTACCTCTGTTGAAGTTGATCCTTGTTGTGATATTATAGAGCACTCCATCATGCATGCATCATCATCAGATTCCTCTTCTTCTGGTTGATCTACTACACATGGAGCATGGGCCATAAAACACCTTCCACACCAATCAATTACATATGTTTCTTCAACAACAACAACTCTTGCAGCCAAAGGATCAAGCACCATTCTATTTTCTCTATCTTGGGGTTTTCTATTTGCAAATCCCATGGGTCCCTTGCCTCTGTCGTCATATCTCCACTCACTTGTAGGATGATTGGTAAATATGTCTTGGCCTTGTTGCTTATGTTGATCTTGTGAACTCTGCCCAATTCCTTTCTCTTCCCAGGATAATTTGTATGAGATTTCTTTCACAGCCTTTGCCAGAGTTTTACCAACCTCCTCAAGATCCACACTCTTTATTTCTTGAGGTTTTTCTGGGTTTATTAGTTTAACGCCCTCCCTCTTAGGATTTTTTCCAATGGCCTTAATGTTGTTTTCAATTTTCAGAGCCATATTAAAGGCCTGCTTCAAAATTGTAGGGTTTTTGTCCCTCAAATAGTAAGCAATTTTCTTATCAAATGCATCTGAATAATTTAGAAGAAAAGATTCATCACATGGCCTTAAAATTACAAGAATATCCTTTTTTATACTCTATAATTATGACAGAAGAAACCTAGGATCTGTTTTAGCACCATACTGCAATCTAAATGCATTATTCATCTCGGTCCATGAATCAATGGAATTATCTGGAAAATATTTATACCATTCCCTTGCATTTTCCTCTAAAGTATGGGTAAACAATTTCATATATACATCTTCAAATTCATTCTCAAAGTCTTCTATCATGTTGATAAAGAGATTTAGATGTTGATCAAAAGTTATAGCATTATTTCCTTGGAACTTTGGTAGTCTATTTCTTACATCTTGGGGAATGAAATTTGGATAACCGGCCATCTCTCTAAAATTTATAGGCCCAAAATTATTTACAACAAATGGAGGTCTGGGTGGGGGATGGGCCATGTTGTTTTGAGGAGGTGACCTTGGAGGAGAATCAAAATAATAAGGGACAAGGAGTATTTGAAACACATGAGTATAAATTCAAAAATGGATATTCCCTAAAGGCTCTGTCTCTTAGAAAACCCTATCAACTTCAGAAAACACATGAGAAGAATGAGAAGAAAACTTTTCAAATTTAAATAAAGGCCCCTTTCAAGATGGAGGATTTAATTCCAAAAAATGACTACTTGATTTAGAATCACTTGAATGGAAATCTTCAATGATAGGCTGATCACCTTCATTAACGGAGATCTCTTTTCTTGACTGTTGATCTCCAACAACTCTCCAGGCTCTTCTTCCTTTTGAATTTGTTTTTCCTAGGTTTCGAAATAATGTCCTAGTAGGATCCCTAGCGAATAAAAATATCTTTCCTTCCATCTTTTCAAACATCAGTAACAAATCTTACTTGATAGAGGTTAATAAACTAGTATTTATCAAAACATAATATTAACACGGAGTCGCCACTAAGGACTTGTTATCACCGAATCACAACACCCATCAGTTCATACAAGTGCATATACTTGAACACGTGGTGTGATTCGATAACATGGGTACTATCTCCAAGTTGTGGGACTTGCTACTTTGAGATAGACCTCCAGAGAAAGTTGGTTCTTGCTCCTAAACTACCTGCCACAATCTACTCTAATGTAGGGGAAACTAACTATTCTAATCTAAATTTCCAAGGGACCAGGGAGAGAGAATGCATAAAATGAAAGCCTACACTAAAGCAGTGATACACCAGAAAAGGATGGTCTGAGAATAGTCTCCAAATGCGTGAAATACAGAAGCAAAGTGCACACTAGAAGAGGTGATGACAGTTCTCCATAATCTAGCAAAATGCATTCACAAAGATATTCCAATCATACACAATGATAATGGATCCCTGCAAGAACATAATAATAGATGCAATATTCTTGTAGAAAGATTAAAGGGGCAAGAAGAATGCAAGAAAACATAGCAGGGGAAGATATATCCAAAAACTGATATTTTATTGCTTCATGATATGCATAGTTCAATCTATTACAAGATAAGGGCCTAGATCACCATGCAAGGAGTCCACTAAAAGGGCTTGCAGCACATTGGATTCACAAAGAAATTTTGATAGAGCTTTGCTATCTGAAAAATCCCCCTTTACAATGAGCCCAACACTCCAATTTATAGAAAAATGAGAAGAGAGAGAGAGGGAAAATGAAAATCCCAAAATCTGTCCTTCCACCACTTGTAAGAGGAATTAAATGGAGTGAAATGATTATATATTACTTGAAAAAGGATCCCCATACTGTCCCAGGTGCTACAGTAGAGAAATAATGATGACCATGCCTCTTAATTGCACTCCCAACCACCAAATGAAACACTGTTATGAACTCAGCCAAGTTTTATAAAAAATATCCATTGATCTCTCACAAAATCTGGAATTTAATGATTTTTGTGTGTCGGGATTGGAGCCACAATTCCAATGGTACCAATTTTGTGTGATTTTGTTGAGAAATGCAAAAGTTATGGCCTTCTGAGTGCGGGCAGCTATTTTGGGTCTGGCAGGCATTTTCTGTCATTTGACGGGAATGAGCATTAACTGACTGGAGCTGAATATTTTTTTCTTAGTTAAATATATCTACCCTCATTAAAAATTGGAGCTCATTCCAGAAAGTCCAATTTTATGAAAATCGGAGCTTGGAGTCAAAAGTTATGGCCGTTTGAAATTTCACGGGTCAAACGTTGACTTTTCTTCTTTACTGTCGGCCGTTTCGGCTTTTCGCGTCCCTCACATCCCATGCATACCTTTGTCCCGGATGTCCCAGACAAAAATCTCCTGCTTCGGCCAATTTGGGCTTCCTTGTTCCTGTTTGAGGTGAATACACGTGGCGAGATTCCATTCGTTGGCGGCTCTTTCGGCTTTCCACGTCCCACGCGTACTTTTGGCCCAACTATCCCAGACGAAAGTCCCCTGTTTCGGCCGAATCGAATGGTTCACATCCTCCGCGTACTTTTCACCCGGATGTTCCAAACCGCGCGATAACAAAACTTGGTGATTTTTTCCACTTTCGGTCGGTTCACCTTTTCGCGTCCCTCGCGTCCGGACGTTCCAACTGTTCCAATTGCTGTGTGAACCACCTGGTGGCTTTTCGGCTGATTCGTGCCCCGACATTCCAACTGTCCCAACTGCTGTGCGGATTAAGACTTAGCCGATTTTCTTCATTTTTTCGGCACCAAGCTTGGCTTTTGCAATTTTTTCACTTTTTTAAAACTTGTTGGGTTTTCTTCTTGGACAGGAGAGTTAGAAAGAAGCCGAGGGGAGCCCAGAAAAATGATTTTTTGCCTTGAATCAATATACTTTCTCGGGATTGAATAATCTGATGCATGTTATCAAAATTACCTTGAGGGGGTGAATTTCGGATGACAGGACTTCCACCTTAGTTGTGCAAATGCACTTAAAAATATGATTTTTCAAATGTTTGTCAACACTAGAAACTGGAAATGGAATAATCTGACCTTCCTTTACCCCAATTTATCACTAAAACTTAGTGTAATAACTATAGAAACTAGAAATATTGCACACAAAAAATGTAACTTTGAACACTTCTTATAGGCCTTACCACAGGATGATGTCGAAAAAATGTACGAGCACTTAGAGTATATAGGAAATTTTTACCATGGCCCAAGTATGAAGAACTGGAAAAAAATCAACAAATCAGTCTCGGCAGCACAAATTAGTTTCCAGCAATATAAATAAGTTCCCTATAAATGGTGCCATAATGGTGTTGGTACCCAAATTGATCCTCCCTCAGAAGATGAGAAACATCGAAATTTTGACAGGAAGCTCAGAGACAAGCACAACATATAGTGTGTCATTTTGTAGCTATGAAAAATGCAGCCTTCTGTTTGTCACTCAGATGTGGAGAAATGGGTAGCACCCTTAAGAGGATTTGATCTATCCTCACTACTTTATGGTTGTACCTTTCAACCAGGGTGAGAGGACCATTTTGTAGCCTAATGTTTGTGGAGGAGATGAAGATATCCTTCATTGCAGAGTTATTGAGAAGACCTTGAAGAAAACATGATCAATACAAAAAAAATCTAACTCTCACGAGTTGTCACCCTAGATAATGGAGATATTTTCTAAGCAAGGTTTAGGCTACTAAATACAATGAAAATTTGATTGCTTCTGCATGTTTTTGTAATAGAAATTATGCATTTGTGCACACATAGGAAAAATAGGGGTATTATGGGTAGGATTGGTTGTTTTTAAATGAATTTTGGTGGGAGGTGAGGTAGAGTAGACTTTGATTCACCAGATCTCTGAGACTTTTACAAAAAAAAATGGCTGGCTGGATCAAAAAAATGCTTCAAACTTGTTAGAATGTCCCTTTAACTAGAATGGTGTGCTTTTAGTAGAGGCCCAAATCAGCACGTTTTCACACAAACTTTAAGGATTCAAAATGAAGGCTAAAATTGAAAGACTTAATTAAACACTATCAACCTTAGTTTTATCGTGCCTAAGATACCTCAAAGGCTAACACACAATCTTAATCATCATGTTAGGAGTAAATTGATTTTAATATTGTTTATTTCACTATCAAATGAAATCTCTTTTGATAAATAAAATTGCAAGTGCCACCAAACTATCAAAAATCTAAGATCTTGTGTGATTCACAATGATTTCAATGTAAGATTACAATGGGAACAAGAAACTGTTTTTAGACATTCAGAAATGAAGTAGACACAATTTTTCTCAAAATTAAACACATATTTACTCAAATTTGATTAAATTTATCAACAGGGGAATGTTTCTAGAACAATCTCAGAGCTTTTCAATGATTGTACACTCGCAACCACCTTGACATGATCAAATTTAACACAAAATAAATAAACAAGTTCATTAGATAGTCCCTCAGAAAAATGGGCTCTGTAAAAAAAAATTGTCTCAAGAATTATCTCCCAACCTCTAACACTCTAACCATTTACACGACAAATTCATGCAATTTATAACATTTCATTTACAACGGAGTTTTCCTGCCAAAACCAAAACATTCAAAGCACCATTGCGTGTTACGACCTTGATTCTGACTCCCAGAATTGGATTTGCAAAACATTTGTCAAGTGTGCAGAGGGAAAATCTCTCCAAATATTTCCAACATTTGATTATTCACCTGGTAAGTCGTTCTTCATCTCGCGTACCAACTGTTTCCTCCTCAAATGTGTCAAATCTGGTTCTTTGCATGCCAAGGAAAGAAAAAATGGAAAATCATATAGAGGCCTTGTTAGTGCAAAATCACAGCACCCTTGGATGCAGATCAGGCTTCTAGGTTGATCACTTTGGCATCCAGTGTGATTGCATAACATTGAATCCTTTCTCCAAGTGTGGGACTTGAAAAAATGAGAAAGGATTCTCCAAAGAACACTGGTTCCTACTCCTAAACTACCTGCCACAAGCTATTCCAGTGCAGGAAAAGCTAATCTAATCCTAATCTAACCATGCCAAGGAGACAGAGAGAGAGAGAAAATGGAAAGAACAAAAGCCTACACTAAAATGGTGATACACCAGAGAAGGATAATGTTGGACATCTATCAAAACTGCCATGGAACAAAGAGAGGTGAGCAATGGGAAGGATGGACAGATGCATCATAGGCCCAAGGATAGATTTCACACAGAAAATGTCCCAAAACTCCATGAACACAGCTCCAAACCTGCAATGAACATTCAAACATGCACAAATACCTGCAATGAAGAGAGGCAAGAAGAGAACAAGCAAAAACGAGCAAGGATGGACAGATGCATCACAAAACACGTTTTGTTGCTCCAGAAGTTTGCACAGAACATCATTTCAATAGTAAAAGGAAAAAAACACCATTACAGAGCAAGGGAGGAGGTTTGAACTCCATTTCCAACCCTAGAGAAGAAAATAAGGGACGGCAGAGCAGAAAAGATGAAGAACTTGTAATCCCCTTTTAAAATGAGCCAAATCTGGGTTTATAAAATGCATGGGTCAAGCCCAGGAGACAGAAAACATAGGAAAACATGTAAGTAGCCCAACCATTGACCAAAACACATTCTTCATTAAAATTGGTGGTTGAGACATCACTTCTGGCCATGCTGAAGAAGAATGTGACCCATGTGCATTAAAACTAGTTGTTGAAACGTCGCTTCTGGCCATGATCACGCGTCAGAGCCGTTTCTCAATTTTCTCTCTCTAGATTGCACCAAAATTCGAGATTGATCTCAAAATCATGTAGATAATTTCATAAGCTTTCCGTTGATATAAATAACGTGCAAATCCGAGCTATGGATCGAAAGTTATGGAGATCTGAAGTTTTAGGGCACAAAACAGGCAAAAACGTGTTTTGAAATCTTTCCCACGCTCTGCCACTTGGATGACACGTGGCACACATTGATTGGTCACGTGATTCTCTCACCTCTGCCTTTCGGTGGGCTTTCTTTTGAAATTTCCTTGTAGGCCCCTTAATCTTGGACACGTGGCATGCATTGATTGGCCGACAGTGGCGCGGGGCAGACCTTGGCTTTTAGCTTTTCAGCCAAAACTCAAGCCAAATTCTCTAACTCCTTCCCGAGCTCCGCATTCCCTGTTCCATAGGACACGTGTCCTCTTTTGATTGGCTCGGGCTGACCCCTCAAAATTCAGCCTTTGACCTTTGGTCTCTTTCCCCTGCGACACGTGTCGTGATCTGGTTGGTTCTCGGTCCTTTCGGCTCCTTCACGCCCTTTGCGTCTTTATGTCCCGGATGTCTGAAATTGCTTGGGCCAAAAACTTCTGATCCACCCGAAATGGGCTTCCTCGTCCCTCATTTGGCCGATGACACGTGGCGTTGTTTGATTGGCTTTCGACACCTTCGGTGATCCACGTCCCGCGCATCCCTTCGTCCCGGATGTCCCAGTACGAACTTTCTCTGTTTCGGGCGAACCGGCCAGTTCGCGTCATCACGGCCCAAATGTCCCAATTTCTTCCGGACTGTTTGTTCTCATTTCGGCCGATCTGACCGGTTTGCGTACTTCGCGTACTCTTGTCCCAAACTGTCCCGCTCAGCAGTTAGTCATTTTTCTTCCTCTTTCGGCCGGATCGGCTTCTCACGCCCGCCACGTACTTCTGTCCCAGATGTCCCTTTGCTTCACGGGCCGCCTGGAGGCTTTTTGGCCGATCCACGCCTAGATGTCCCAAATGTCCCGACTACCCCTAGGACTAGGAATTAGTCATTTTTTATGTTTTTTCTTGGCTCAATCTACATGCTTGGAACTGCAAAACTCTGATGCATGTTATCGAAATTTACCCTAGGGGGTGAAATTTTGACAACATTTTGGCGAGTCAGTGGGGTCATCTGCCTGCTAGATGAATGATCAGTAGCCTGAAGCAATCCACTGGGCATGGAGTCATAAGTAAGCTTGAAAACTGATCTGAACTTTGAAAACTTCCCTCTGAGCCACTTGAAACCCACCGGGAATGGATTTGTTCTCACCAAAATGCCACTGAAACGAACTGTGCAAGAGCAAAACCAGCACAACAAAAACTATGTATAGAACTGAAAATCATACATGCTCCAAAATGAAACATGCAGAGTGTGCACAAGCACTTCTTCTACTGAAAGCAAACCTACCTACTCTACTCTAACTAGAAGCAAAAGCAAGCTAAACAAACCCTGCAATTGGTTGTGAGAAATAGCTTCCCTTTCTCAAAAGTGGCAGCCATGCAATTGATTTGGAGCTGATCATGGCTGTTAGGATGAGTGGAAAATCAACAAGAAGCTGGTATTCCACCCAAATCATCAAGGTATCAGCTGAAGGCAAATTCAATACCTCTTTTAGTTGCTCTGCATTTGGATTGAAGAGGTATGACAGCTGATCCTTGGTACTTTGTAGCTCACCCTCATGCTCAGAAGCAAGCATCACTGGTTGTGACTTCTCCTTTGGCTCCAATGAAGCCAAATACCTGATTGGGCAAGGTCTGATCCTTTGAGTATGCCCATTTCCCTGATTTTCAACTCCAAGAATGGAGTCTTCTTACGGACCTTCTTGAATGGATGATGTGGAAGAAATGGCGAAATTCCTCTTCCCTTTCTCCTCCTACAATGAAGGACATGAAAGATTAAAATCTTCCAATCTTGGTTCCAAAGAGCTTCTATAAGATGTAGGTTGCTGCAAATGAATACTCTCCTCCATGACAGCAGGCTCTTGTGTTTGGAAGATGGATGATGAAAGAGAGAATGTTGGAAACTCAACCGGTTCTTCTCCATCAAAACAGTCTTCCAAATCTTACAGATAAACTACCTCATGACTGTCCTGCTGCAAATGTTCAACTTCCTCCATGGTGTCTTCTTGATCTGTAACTTGACCACCATGGTTTCCTTCATCCTCCAACATTGAGTTTGAGAGATCAAAATCCTCTTCGACATTGGAGCTAGAGAGAGATGAAGTAGAAAGAAGAACTGAAGGTTCCCTTGTAGCCTGCTTTGTGCTCAAAGCCCTTAGATCCGCAATTTTCTCTTCCACAGCTAGATTGTGCTCCTCTTCTTTTGGATTTGTAGCAACTTCTCCTTCCTCTACTAGTTGAATACAATCTTGCTCTTGATAGAACTCTTCCTCTAGCATGAAGTTTGTCAAGTCAAACTCTTCAGTCTGCTGCTCTAGAGGACAAGTTGGGACTGCAAGATCTTCTTCAGGGCTTTCTTCCTCCAAGCTGATTGTGCAACTTGAATTGGATCAGCATTTCCTTCAAATAGAGTGCCAACATGGACACTACACTCTGAGCAAACTGATTGCTAATCTGCTTCTTCCTTTTGCTCTTCTTCTGCTGCAACAAAATCAGTTATGACCACCATTTGTTCAACCTTAGCCTCTTCTGTAGGCTTAACCATCAAGGGGATCTTTGTTATCCCAAATTTGGCAGCCCAAACCTTCAAGCTATCTGTCATTTCTTTTCTTTTTGGCTCTTCCTCTTGTTGTCCTTGATGACTGATTTTTTCAATTTCTTCTTCCCCACATGGAATTGGGGATGCAAGAGGAGGGATAGGTTGAAAATCAACTGATTTTACAATTTTTTGTGGTGGTGGAGGAGGTGAAACCTCTTGTTTCTTTGGAGTGGGAGGTATTTCATTTAGCTCTTGTGGAGAGGATGACTGTTTGGAAGGAAAAAGGAAAGAAGAATTGAGGTGTGGTGGAAGATTGAGAGGTGGAGACATGGGATCGACATTTGGGACAGCAGATGGAGAGTTTAAAATTTGCAAGTCCAAATGAGATGATGCTGCTTGAGTAATGGGAAGAGAAAAACTAGATGATGGTGTAGAACTTACCCATTGACAAGGTTGTTCAACACCGAATGTATAGGCCTCTATTTCTGTTGTCCATTGTGCAAGTTGGGGCAGCATCTTTATCATGAAGTCCAGCTTCTCTTGAGGGCTGAAGTGTCTTGGAAAAGGGCCTCCCCATGGACAAGGAGTCCTGCAACCAATTCTGAAAGCTCTCATCTAAGCTGTTGCTCTAGATTGCACCATCTTTGCCTCCATCTTTTGGATTTTCTCCAACAGACCAGCATCTTGGATCTGATGGTCTTCATTGTATGCATACTCTTGCTCTTGGAAGGCTCCATAGCCAAACTAACTTTGGCACTGATGCTCATATGGGTATGCATACTGATCTTGAATATGCTCAAAATGCTGATTTGGAGGATTTGTAAAACATGTTGGAGGTGTGATATACTGCTGTTGTTGATGTGAATTCCATGATGGAAATGAAGTCATGATTGCACAACTTCATAGAATGAAAGAAGATGGAAGAGATGGAAGGAAGAATGGATGGAGAATGAATGAAAATGAATGGAAGGGAAGGTCTACAACTTCAGAGATGGGTTGTTGACTAGATGGAGTTGCCAGATGTGTTTGCAAGTGCCTCCAAAGGCTGAAATCATCACAGGAACACACCAACCTGCAAAAGATGAAGTGGAAGACCTCTAAGGTCCCACCAGGCGTGCCAAAACTATTAGTGGTCGCACGGTGGCTTAAGATTTTCTATTTGATAATGAGACACCTCTGAAAGATGAAACTCTTACTTCTGTGATGTCCCAACGAGTGTGCCAAGACTGTTAGTGCAAAATCACAGCACCCCTGGATGCAGATCAGGCTTCTAGGTTGATCACTTTGGCATCCAGTGTGATTGCATAACATTGAATCCTTTCTCCAAGTGTGGGACTTGAAAAAATGAGAAATAATTCTCGAGAGAAGGCTGGTTCCTACTCCTAAACTACCTGCCACAAGCTATTCCAGTGCAGGAAAAACTAATCTAATCCTAATCTAACCATGCCAAGGAGACAGAGAGAGAGAGAGAAAAGGGAAAGAACAAAAGCCTACACTAAAACGGTGATACACCAGAGAAGGAGAATGTTGGACATCTATCAAAACTGCCATGGAACAAAGAGAGGTGAGCAATGGGAAGGATGGACAGATGCATCACAGGCCCAAGGATAGATTTCACACAGAAAATGTCCCAAAACTCCATGAAAATAGCTCCAAACCTGCAATGAACATTCAAACATGCACAAATACCTGCAATGAAGAGAGGCAAGAAGATAACAAGTAAAACTGAGCAAGGATGGACAGATGCATCACAAAACACGTTTTTGTTGCTCCAGAAGTTTGCACAGAACATCATTTCAATAGTAAAAGGCAAAAAACGCCATTATAGAGCAAGGGAGGAGGTTCGAACTCCATTTCCAACCCTAGAGAAGAAAAGAAGGGAGGGCAGAGTAGAAAATATGAACAACTTGTAATCCCCTTTTAAAATGAGCCAAATCTGGCTTTATACAATGCATGGGTCGAGCCCAGGAGACAGAAAACATAGGAAAACGTGTAAGCAGCCCAACCATTGACCAAAACGCATTCTTCATTAAAATCGGTGGTTGAGACATCACTTTTGGCCATGCTGAAGAAGAATGCGACCCATGTGCATTAAAACTAGTTGTTGAAACGTCGCTTCTGGCCATGATCACGCGTCAGAGCTGTTTCTCAATTTTCTCTTTCCAGACTGCACCAAAAGTCAAGATTGATCCTAGAATCATGTAGAGAATTTCATAAGCTTTCCATTGATATAAAGAATGTGCAAATCCGAGCTATGGATCGAAAGTTATGGAGGTCTGAAGTTTTAGGGCACAAAATAGGTGAAAACGTGTTTTGAAATCTTTCCCGCGCTCTGCCACTTGGATGACACGTGGCACACATTGATTGGTTGCATGATTCTCTCTCCTCTACCTTTCGGCGGGCTTTCTTTTGAAATTTCCTTGTGGGCCCCTTAAACTTGGACACGTGGCATGCATTGATTGGCCGACAGGGGCGCGGGGCAGACCTTGGCTTTTAGCTTTTCGGCCAAAACTCATGCCAAATTCTCTAACTCCTTCCCGAGCTCCACATTCCCCTGTTCCATAAGATACGTGTCCTCTTTTGATTGGCTGAGGCTGACCCCTCAAAATTCACCCTTTGACCTTTTGTCTCTTTCCCCTGCGACACGTGTCGTGATCTGGTTGGTTCTCGGCTCCTTCGCGCCCTTCGCGTCTTTATGTCCCGGATGTCTGAAACTGCTTGGGCCAAAAACTTCCGATCCACCCAAAATGGGCTTCTTCATCCCTCATTTGGCCGATGACATGTGGTGTTGTTTGATTGGCTTTTGGTTCCTTCGGTGATCTGCGTCCCGCACGTCCCTTCGTCCCGGTTGTCCCAGTACGAACTTTCTCTGTTTCGGGTGAACCGGCCGGTTCACATCATCACGGCCCAAATGACCCAATTGCTTCCGGACTGTTTGTTCTCATTTCGGCCGATCTAGCCGGTTCGCGTACTTCGCGTACTCTTGTCCCGAACTGTCCCGCTCAGCAGTTAGTCACTTTTCTTCCTCTTTCGGTCGGATTGGCTTCTCGCGCCCGCCGCGTACTTCTATCCCAGATGTCCCTTTGCTTCACGGGCCGCCTGGAGGCTTTTCGGCCGATCCGCGCCTAGATGTCCCAAATGTCCCGACTGCCCCTAGGACTAGGACTTAGTCATTGTTTATGATTTTTCCTGGCTCAATCTACATGCTTGGAATTGCAAAACTCTGATGCATGTTATCGAAGTTTACCCTATGGGGTGAAATTTTGACAACAGGCCTATAGTCAAATCACATCTTAATGGTAAAATACGTTTTCAGATTTTTCCCACCAAACAAAGATATCAACAGGTCTCTTACGTGCCAAGGATAGAAATGTCAAGTAGAATACGACAATCAGATTACATCTTTAATGGTGAAAGATGTTTTCAGACCTTCCCCACCAAACGAGGATATCGAATTAATGTTCGTCTTTATTTGACGTGCAGGAGACTCCAACAAAAGATAAAAACCATAAAAATTCACATCCCCAGGAGCTTTAGAGCAGGAATGGTGGAAAATATGATACAAACGCATAATTATTATTGATATGTTTTAAGAATTTGGACTATCCACGTGGGAGATCTGAGTTAAGACTGGCTTGGGGGTTGCTTGTTACCTTTTACACCCTTTGGAAAAAATGCATAATTTCTTAATTTTCTCTGCACCTCTACTTTTGAAAAATGGGCTTGACACATGTCCCAATGTGGCTCCCAGAGGAACTGCGGCTAATTTTTGCTATTTTGCCTATTTTTGGAAGAAAAGAAAAAATTTCCAAATTTTCCTCGAGAGTCTTCCTCCTCACCTTTTGAATTTTAAAATTGCAATCCATCTTAATGGCACATCTTGAGATGGTCCCCAAAACTAGAGACCCCAAACAAGCACAAGCTCAACACATGTCTCAATATGGCAGAGTCTATCAAAAAATTTAAGAGTTTAGTGGAAGGATCCATGTGTCCAAGGTCTGAAACATTCTTCTTCAGCTGTTAAAAAGTCCAAGCAAAAATGTAGAGTGAGCGGAAGCCTCCAAGTTTCCTCCTAGTGCTTTGTCAAAATAAAACCCAATGGCCAATCCCAAAACATGTGCAGTCCCTTCACATGTCTCAGACCCTTTAGGAAGTTGCTGAAAAGTCTAAGTAAAGGAAGGCCCGGCGGAAACCTCCAGGTGTCTTTATGGCGCAACTTCAAGATGGCCCCAAGGGTGGAGACCCTGACTGAGCGTGGGCTCACCACATGTCCCAATCCTTAGAAAATTTATTTAGAAAGCTTAAGTCCCTAGTGGAGCCGACGGAAACCTCCATATGTCCCTTTGTTGCATTCGCTAAGGTGAGACCGTAAGATAGATCTTCAATTGAGCGTCAGCCGTCCATGTGTCCATGGCTCGCAAAAACTACATCAACTGCATGAAAATTTTTCTAAGTTTGAGCAAAGTAGCGGAATCCTCCATGTGTCCCCCCGATGTAACTCTAAGGCCAAACAAAAAGGTGAGTCTTCAAATGAGTGTCATTCCTCCACGGGGATAGGTTTTGGGTTGAAATGATCCATAAATTTTTAGAGAACCCCATTGAGCCGCATCCAACTAAAAATGGTCGTGTTTCCACTGATGTAGAGATTTAAAATTGATGGGAGAAACACACCCGTCAAGCTGTAAAAATGTAGGGAAACCACTTTTTGAGCCCATAGATGAAATTTTCTTCAAGGAAAGAGAATTTTGAAATGTTGTAAGGCTCACACTAGACCGTCCGAGCTATATCCATGAACATTTCTTCAGGTACCTGGGACAAAAATAGTAGGGAAAACAACACATGACTACAAAAAATGGAAGGGACAATGCAACCCGAGTTTTACGCCCAATTGACAGACACCTTCATATGCACAAAGGAGCAAATGAACACATTATGGGTTTTTAAGTGTCCTTTGACCAAGGAGGAATTAATCATGGCAACCAAATGGAGGAAAAAAATTTCAAGCACCAGCACGAGGAGAACCAAACGTGACAGAGGCCCCAAATTGAGGGATTTTAATGGAAAATAGGGCGAGACTAATTCGAGCACCAACAGGAGGCATAAGATTATGTAGGGAATTTGAGACATGTATTGGAGGATTTTAAGGTGGGCACCCATTTCCCATTAGGAGACATAAGTTGCCTCCCCATAGGTTCTTGATTCTTTGGATTTCATGTAGAAGCCTTGTATACTTTGTTATCTCTACTTCTTGTGTTTTTAGTTTGAGTTTAATGTGATTTTGGAGTGGTTGTTAAATAATTGGTTTGTGATGTGCAAGCTTGTTGTTGCCATGTGTTGGAATCACCTCTCATTGTAATGTGGTTGGGGCTCGAGGGCCAATGGGGAGGATGGATTCTCCCCCTCATCACATATTTTGGTTGGGTGGAGAGTGTTGCCTCTCCCCCCCATTTTGTTGTTGATAAAGTACATCATGAAGGACCTCTCTTGTTGGTGTTGTGAAGCTTGGAGCTTTTGTTGGAATCCTGAAGAGTTTCATTCTTGTGAAAAGCCTTTTTGTTGTTCACACTAAGGGTGAAGCAAAATGTAACCTTGTTTTAGTTTAGCTTACATTCTTGTATTTTTTTCCCACTTTAAGTGGAGGACATTGTATTAATCTTTTGAAGAAGAGTTGCATTCAATTATTGGATATGAAGGTTGTATTTTATATTGAAAAAAAAAGACATGTTATAAACTAGTCTTGTGAGATAGAAAAGAAATTTTATTATCTTTGTTTAAAAGTTTTCTTGTAGGAAAGGAAAAATATTTCATTTCATTGAAGTTGAGTTATTTTCCACAAAGGGTGTTGTTCTTGTTTTATAATATATTATGAGAAATATTATTACACACTTTTTTTTTTTAAAGTTGGAAGTTGTATTAGGAAAGGTTGCATTTCTTAGTTTCATTTAAAAGGCATTCATTGAAAAGTTGTCCTACCTTCTTGCTTTTTCTTGCATTGTTGTTAGAAAGTTAGACATATTAAAGTTGGATGGAAAGAACCTTAGTTCTAAATTGTTATTTGTTCGATTTATAAAACTATAGAAATTATTAATACTAGCAGAGAGAAGAAACTATTGTTTTGCAATTTAAGCCCTTGTCTCATGGGGATATGTAAATCCATTATCTAGTTATTACTAAAATTTATTATAACCCATAGTAAATCAAAGTAACAAAAAATGAAACTTGGACTTTACTAAATCTCCTATAAAAAAAATATATATTCTTAGAAATTCAAAAAAAGGTGATTTTAGAATAAGGGTGAATGTATAAATATATCAACGTGAGAATTAGTTTTTACTTATTAAAAATAGTGTTAATAGCTTAAGTAACCCTAATACTCGGAAATTTACTAATTTTTATACATTATTGATACAAAAAAAACATAGATATATATGTACAAATATTAATATACGTTTAATATTCAAATATTAGTGAATAGATTATTATTAATATTATCATTAATAATAATATTGTGGTACATTCTTTTATATATATTTATAGAGTAAGTAATATTAAAATATACAAATAAACTTCCAACTACTTTGTAATAAAGAAATGCGGCCTGGCATTGGAGAAATGTGGTGGCATGGTATTGTATTACTTAGGCCACGACCTAGGTATAGGGGACTAAAGAAAAAGGTGGGGTGGGGTGGCGAGACTACCCCACCCCTATAGTTTAACAATATACTACCACCTAACCTACTCTATACCTTGCAAAGAAAGAAAATACGGCCATACACCTGCACACTATATTTTACTTTCACGGTCGTTATTTTTTGGTTTAAGCCTTGGCCTCTTCCCTCTTTACGCTGATATATATATATATATATATATATCTCACCCCTCAAATTTGGCTATATCCTTAAAATGGGAAATAGCAATATACACATTTGGGTAAATATAATCAAAAAAGGAGTGAAATAATTTAATCCAATACTTTAAAACCTGAAATGAGAGTATATACAAAATAAGAAAATTAAAAAACTTGTAAACCCCTTCACAAGCTTGGAATGGATTCAATGGCTTCCCATCCTTCTCCAATAATCTGCAAAACAAAAGAGAAACAATGAGACAAATGAAAAGAGAAAGAAGATTTCATAAGTATGCCTTGGGTTAGTTACCCTCTTTTCTTCATCAAGGGTCCTAATTGAATCCATCCAAGGGATGAGATTCATCCCTACAAAAAGTAGGTAGAGAGTGGGTGAGTGGAAATTAACTTGTTAATTTAAATGGTTTATTTTCCATATTATGGGTTGACTTTTTAAGGGGTTACCTTTTGGGGTAGGGAAGTGTTCATTATTCTAACCCCATGTAAAATGAGAACCTTGTTATTGTTCAAACCTTGTGGAATTAAATACCTATGTGGAATTAAATACCTATGATATTTATTTAATTTGTCCCGCTTTAACCCTCTACATTTCAAATATGGAATATTTGACTATAGTAGGAATTTAATTATTTATTAAATTAACACTTAGAGTGAACTAAACCTTGCTTGGACTAAATATACTCATTAATTTAATACAGGTTTAATATTTTGTTATAATGGGAAGACTTTATTTATTAAAGATAATTGACTTTGAAACATTACTGTGACAACTATAGCTTCAAAGCCTGTATGCGGGCACACTTTTAATAAAAAATCCGTAATCTTTCTAACTAAACCTAGGTTGTACTTGGGTCTCGTGTGGGTGTTTTTAGCGAGCATTACAGTAGGTTTTAGAATAGATCCTTTGCAATATGAATGTGTGCACCCGAATAGAGGAATAGGAACCGACCTTCTTCCGGAGAGCTCTCCCGATTCGCAAAGCCCCACACTTTGGGAGAAGCTCCATGTTATGCAATTACATTGAGAGTCTCAACCCATCAAGTTGCAGACATTCATGGGTACTGTGATTATGCACCAATATAACCTTTAATGTTAATCTGATTTGTTTATGATTGCCTTATTTTTCTCTCTAATTATGGAGTGATAATTTCTTAGTGTCATTAACGGATTCCTTTTGCAAATTTTTTTGCATTGATTCTATGACATCTCTATTCAAATTTACCACATATCCCTTTATTTTGGTTGATATGAATACCACGGCTAATTTCCTAGCTACCATCAATCTCATTGTTGAGGGTCATATATTGATCCAAACTATGGATTAGGAAGGATTTCGTTTCAGGTGCAAAAATTGTTTCTCCATAGGTCACTTAGCTAGTGAATTTAAACTTGGGAAAAACAGAAAGTAAAGGTAGATGCTCATTGTGGGAAAAATTTGATCCTAGTAATCTAGTTGTTTAGAGTAAACATGATAGTGACTTTAAGATGGATTTGGGTAATGAATAGGTTAATGATTTGACGTTTGAAGAGGTCCTTCCTTCACCCACTCCTGATGGTAAGGCTAAACCTCGTGCTTGAGTACAATATTCCTTTCCTCTTGTTTTTCACTCACATGAGCATGTGAAGAATCATGAAATTTTCATCCCATTTCACTCTAAATGATATGTAAACCCTAATGTTGATGAATGGTTGATTACTATGGGGAATAAGAAGAAAAATAAAACTATAAAAACTCCCCTCAAAATGCAATTCAGCTCCGATGGTTTAGAGCCTCAGGTATAAGATGGTGCCTGGTTGTTGCATGATTATTGTTTTTATCTCTATTGGTTGCTGGTAGAGGTTGCTGCTTTGATCCTCATTATATCTTTTTCTCCATTGTATTGTGGGTTGTTAGATCCTGTTCAAAACCAAATTATTTACCTAATCTATAAAAAACACATATTAATGTAGAAAAATATCACATGTTCTAATGTATAATTGAAAGAGCTAGGGAGTTTCGTAATGTATGATTTATACCACCCAATATTTTACGAAGGCATGGAAAATCGAGGGACAAGTTTTAGTAATCCTTTTGAAAATCTTGTTCTTTACCCTTATTAGTATTGATTAAATGTAATCACTAACAAGTGAACATTCATTATCATCGAGAGATGGGTTGCTCTAAACATGTAATAGAAAACAAATATAAAAAATTACACAATTTACCACCTTATAAACATCCAATAATATTACTCCCTTCCTTAATTAATTAATTAACTTTTAATAATTAAGAACTTATCTAGTTAGTATGTTTATTCCATAGAATGTAAATTTTTTTTTGGTGAGTATATACACGAATACAAATGTATTTCCTGCAGAAAAGGTGATTCTTAACTATGTAACCTGAATACAAAAAGATAAACGTATTTGATGAATATAATCACGTCATATTTAATTATTACATTCGAAATTTTAAAATTTAATAATAAAGAGACTACCTTTGAGAATGAAACTTTTTGACTCCTATGTATATTTCTGCAATTTTTATTTTTGGTGGAAGAATTGGTTAAGCCACAATTATTTTCAAATACTTGTTATAGGGTTCAAGTTTTATGGTGCTCATTATAAACTTTGTTTACATCGGTAAACTTTTAACTTAATGTGAGGAGGATCACCATGTGCTCAAGTTTCATACCACCATTGTATAGCTGGTGCCTATGTTTCATACAACTGGTACTTACAGGGACATCAGTCAGATTATTCAGACAGCACAAAATGACTCCAATCAGACTAATCTTGAAATACATACATATTCTGATATTCAAACCTTGAACCTGGTCTTTGTAAGTACCCATAACTACTAATGCATATTTCTAAACTTATTCTACGAAGAAGAGACTAAAAGTATACTCAAAACAAATATTTTTAAAAAGTTGTTGGAATATTTTTATTTCATGTCGTTACTATATAATAATTTTTTTTTGGAATTATGTAATTCTAATGAGATTATGCGCATTGAGTGTAATATATAATTCTATAACATTTAGATTTTCAAGTTTGATTTTCTAATTATATAATCGTTATGAGACGAGGCCCATTCGGATGTGAAAGATCTTGTTAACAATCCATTTCATCTTCTCTACAGCTGGATACACGTGAGGAATTTAAAATACTATTCCAGGAAACGCTATTCGTAATAATAAGGTTTGAGGGGATCAAAAATTATTTTTCCAAAAAATTATTTTACCGTAAATAATTCAATAAAATTGACAGAAAAAGTTAGATATTTCAAGGGCAACCACACTTAAAACCACTACGCATCTAATTTAGTGGCCTCCAGGAACTTTTAGTATGTTAAAAAAATTTCTCATTGATGGTAAAGGTACATACTATTAACATTAAAGAATAATTAATAGCGCAAAACAGTCCATGCGTTCTGTGTAAGCTGTTCTTTTATGAACTATTTAAAAAACAAAATAACTCTAATCTTTACCTGCGTTGGAGGGTATGTTATAAAGATTCTACTCTAATATATGATATACTACTAGTCCTCGTGTGCCTTCACTTTGAATCTAGCTTAAAGCACTTCAATATTCAATAACAATACAAAGTATTTTAACCATACAATATGTTAACAGGCGGTAATCCTCAATTTAGATGTTGTTTAAGCTCTTGTAATACTATTATATTTAGATATAATGAAATTATCTTATAAACTTGGAGTTAAAAAATACAGCATGTATTTGGAGGTACGAAGATGCTTGCTACCTCTAAGCTTTATCTGGTTCAAAAACATAAACTATAGAATACTTGATGAAGAAAACACAAGAATGTTCCAAAATGTTACTGAAAGACCATCATCTTCTATACCAATCTAATAATCAAATTTCAACACCTAAAGTACAATAACGGCCTAATTATTACGGTCACGCAATAGCTCAAGAAAAATCAGTCATGAAGGAGGACTGTTATGTCCTATCCCGGGACTATGATCCGCCGGAAAAGACACCGTCAAATTTCTGTGTCTAATTGTATTAAGCTCTTCATCTATTTGAGTTGTTGCAGCTTTCATCTTCATCTCACTTCGCATACGAATAAGTGCTCCCTCCGTCAGAAAATATCTGTGTGGATCTGGAGGCACGACATATCGATCAGCCATGGCTGGAGATGCCCTACTTAGCCTAGGGATTCCCATGTTCTCCGGCACTCTAGCTTCACTAAACGAAAACAAAATGAGTAAAGATGAAAGAACATCCAAAACAAGAATCGACTGAGTATTCATCTTGCAACACTATGTATACAAATACTGAGCACTTGATAACCTATTCAAATGAGGACGTAGAATAGTCTAAAACTAAGAAATTGCAGAAGCTATGACTCAATCGTTGCAATCGACTCAGCTCAACCTTGCTATATATACACAGTTCACACTAGTAATGAACATCCTTAACCTATGAAATATTTTTGTATTGAAAATAATAATTCAGTAAAGATACTTGATGTTCCTATTAATTTTTAAATCTAGACATTCCACCATCTTTCGGTTGAGTTTAACCATTCGTATAAAAGTATTTATTCATAAACATATATAATCGTACATTGAAAACTGGTGAATGAAATCACAGCGTGAAAGAAAATATCACCCCTATCCTATGAAAAAATATCTGCACACCTGTCCATAATACGTAAATTAGCATGTTTAAATGTTGATCTAATTAAACGTGATTTTAAATAATTTAATTTAATTACTTCATAATACCATTAACAAAATGTTTTTAATTTATTATAAAAAATGTTATAGAAAAATATACAAGGGGAAGAAGTTATCTTGCTGGTACGTTGTGATTTTTGTCATTGTTAGAATAATTGAGTAAAAGTGCAAAGCAATAGTTAACACCAAATGTGTGTACAAAGTAATTGATAGGTGTATGTAGTCTTGAGTTCACCTTTTAGTATTTTCGCCATAATTGAAGATCAAATTCTTACATGATAGTAGTTAGAAAATATTCTAGTTAGTTATAAATTTAACTTAAGGAGGGTTCAACAAAAAGATCCGAGGTTCCACTTTTTCCAGCAATCCCTAGAGAATGTGTTGTTTTTTTAATCTGAGTTTTTTCTTTAACCAAATTTATATGTATTACCCACGTTATCTAAATTCTTTTAGTTGTAAGGCTTATCCTTCTATAAACAGTTCCAAGTTATAATTTAATCACTGTAATGCTCGACGAATATTAAACTCCTCAAACAACAAAAGATAGTTATAAATGATGGATAGTCATTTTGCTTTGCCTTTTAGGTGATTACCACTGTACATATTTGTTGTATAATTCACCGTCTATTACGAATATTAGTGTTCTTCTTTCCTAAACTGTCAATTTGAGCAAATGGCAAAGGGAGTTTAAAGAACATTCCTTAAATATATATGACATGCCAGTCAACATGTAACCAAAACCACCACAAATTTCATTACAACAAGCTGTTCCTAGCAGACATATAGAATCTTTCCCAACTTCAGTTCCCTCTTTGTCGACGAAGGTGTCATCCATTATAACCCTTCCTGAATTTGATATGTTCTAGTGTATAGTGAAAATATTCTAATGGTCAAGTAGGGTGGGCATAGCTCTCCATCGTTCACAAGACTAGTACTTCGTGACTCTCATATATTTTTTATGGTAAAGGAATCCAACGAAACGCCGTCTGCCTAAAATGTTATTTCAAGCCCACAAAAACATCGATGTAATCTAAAAAATATAAGTGTTCCTTACATATTTTATCCAGGGATTTAGAATAAACTTTGAACTCCTGAAACCAACTGACGAAATTCAAAACCTGAAAAAGCTTATTGCGGGATAATTTTTCCTGTATGACAGTTGACACTAACAGACAAACCTTTAGTACTATTTAATCAATCTTATTATATGTTGAAAACGACTTAACATGAGCATCTCTGACATCGGTTAATAGCGCCGCATCGCCTGCAGCAATATTTAACAGCATGGCCATGTGAAAATCCACTTTCAAAGCAATAGATTTGCTTTACTTCGTGACCATTTTGTTTCGTTGTCTATTAATTTATTGCTAGTACTTGTTTGTCCGAGTTATGTTTCCCCATATCTTATCTTCTCGAATCTCATATTATGGAACCTATTGCCACCTGTATCAGTTCGTACTTTTCATAGGGAGCAGTTTTCTAAAATAGCTTTTATTTACAGCCATTCAATTTCTTCCCATGTATCATTGTATGGCTTGAATCATCGTCGAATAATAGCTTTAGCTACCCATTACTTTCTTCCTTATTGCAATAGATATCCTTATTAGGTCGTGCTTATGGCAGGAATACTATAGTTTTCAGTTCAATGAAATAATTTTTGTCAATGGACCAATCACAAACGATATTTTTTTTTGCATATGTCACATTTTCTAATGTATAAAATTTGAATTGACATATTTACATAAATATAATTGCACATAAATTAATTTCTTAGAATTTTGATTGGTGAGAAAGAGAGATTTGACAATATTTCCCCTTATTGAACTCCAGGTTTTTCTATTTTTTTAAGCCAAAAAATTGTAAATGGCCAAGGGGCCTGACATTTATTAACCCTTGTCACTTTGTCAATTCATTTAATTTCATGTGTCCCATTGAAATAGTAATAGCATTTATTTACATTGTTCTTATTTATTAAATGTCAAATCTTATTTATTTACATTGTTCTTATTTCTTAAATGTGGCAAATTTTATTTATTAATTTCTCCCAAACACAATAATTTTCTCCATGCAACCAATCATGGTTAAGAAATTTTTCACTTTCAATAGTTATCAATTTTAAATAACATTTAAATCATTTTTTAAATAGACATAAATTCTATTAAATTTAATTTTCTTGAATTTTTACAATCAACATATCACTTAAGCAATTGCTAAAATACAATTACATCTTTGTAGCATGAAAGGCAGAAACTGGCCGCTTCGCAGCTCTTGTTTATGTAAAGAAGGGTGATTGTGCAAATGTGGTGCAACTAATTATTAGGGTGATTATTAAAGGTTTAAATGTACTTATGGTATTTTCACATAACTTGCATTTCAGTTTTGAGTTTATCGTGTTATGACGTAAGGATTATTCATATAGTCGCTCAACTTATTATGATTGTTTATTTATTTATTTTTAACAGGGAGGGACCTTTTGTAATGCCACCTAAAACTCCCACTCGAGACCCAAGAACAACCTAGGTTAAGATTGGAAAAAAATTATGAATTTTTTTTTTGTAAAACGTGACCACTACCAGGGTTCAAGCAACAGTCGTCACACTAAGGATTCAAAGTCAATTACAATATACTAAATGAAATTTTCTCGTTGTAACATACATTGGATCCAATACAAAATTAATGAGTATAACTAAACTCAGTGTATTTTAAATTTCCTTTAGGTGTAAATTTAATAAAAAAAAAATTAACTCTAAGATTAATTGTTCTCTAATAAATTTTAGAAAGTTTAAAGTGGCCAAAACAATTAAATACCCAAGGTATTTAATCCCACCAGGTCTAAATAACAACCAAGGTCCACATTAACATGAGGTTAGGAAAACATTCACTCACCCCATAACGTGACCCACCTAAAAAGATAAACCCATGCTTTAGAAATAGACATTTAAGTTAGAAAGGGGTAAATTCCCACTTCCCACTCTCAGGCGCATCTTGAACTTCAACCTAATTTTTTACACATTTAACGCACTTAACTATTCTTGAAAATGATTCCGTTAGATAGGAAATTTCTTCCCCTTTCTAATAGAATGAATAAGTCCCCCTAACTCCTCATATTTCTTAAGTTACGGGCCAATGGATCTGACGAGGGAAATTTTTCGAAAAGCCGGCCTGCGGGCCTCGAGGAAGAAAATTTTCCCCAAAAGAAAACCTGTGGGCCTGGGGAAGAAATTTTTCCCCATAGGCGGGCCTGCATGCCTGGTGAAGAAATTTTTCCCAAAGGCAGGCCTGCAGGCCTTGAGAAGAAAATTTTCTCAAGCCGCAAGGGACAAATGTCAAAAATTTGAGCCAACGCGGAAAGGCAGGTCACCGGAGGAACTTAGGCTTTTTAGTCTTTTTAGTTAAAAAGACAAAAAGTTTTAAAGTGAGCTAGTCCTACGCCAACGCCTAGAGACGACACGTGTCATGCCTAAAATTTTTAATCAGAAAGGCAGACCGAAAAGGAAACTTAGGGCTTTCATATATTTGAGTCAAAAAACTTCAAGGTAAAAAAAACTCCACTCATCTGTCGACACCTAAAAATGCCACGTGTTAGACCGACAATGACAGGTGGGAAAGTGGGCCAACGAGGAAACTTAAGATTTTATGCCAATTTTTTGTTTTTTAAAAGATAAAGTTGAAGGTGTGGGTCCGTGAACCCCGCGGAAGTATTTTCTAAAAGCAAAGTGGCCGGGGTGCGGGACCTCGGGGGAAACTTAGAAAAACTAATTTTAATTTTTTTTTTAAACCAAATGAAGTAAGAAAACTTCAAATGGCCATAACTTTCAATTGGAAGCTCGGATTTGAGCAAATGAGGACTTTTTGGAAAGGGATCAAACTCCTCTTTCCATTGGAACCTTCAAAATTCATTTTTGATGAACTTAAGTGGGTTAATTTTAATAAAATTTCTTTTCTTGCATTTAAATGTGAACTAGACTTTTTAACTTAACCGAATTAATTCGATCCACCATTCTTTCTTCTTCAACATGCCAAAAAAACATGGAAAAACACACTTGATAGAATTTGGATGGATTTGTAATGATTAATTGATTATGGCTGGGATTTCAAAATTCATTTATTTCCATTCTCCTTTCTTGGTAAAGGTATTCCTCTGCCTCCAGCTCAATTTATAAAGTTCTAAGTAAATTTCTTGAGCAATACAAACTATTTTGGGATGCATTTTGATCATCCTTAGTTCATTTTAAGTTTTCATTTTTTCTTTCATACTTACAAGTTTCTCTCTCTATATATATATATATATTCTGAAATTTATTACAGGTTTGAAACAATCTAATGAAGATCCACGTATTTCAACTGGATATTTATTTATTTCATTTTCCAAGCTCTAAACATTTAAGTTCATTTGATTCTAAATTTACAATGTTATACTTTCCTTTAACCAGTATGTGAAAAGTAAGAATGTAATTCTATTTTCAAATCGTGCATTTCGAATGAAACAAAGAAATATAATATTTCTTCGTACGTTTTTTTTTTTTCAAACAGAGATTTCACAATACATTTCAAACAGGGATTTCAAATGAAAACCATATCATTTGTGGTAATTAAACCAACTTATATTGGACTCCAATAATTATTTTACAACTTCCTTTTTTCATTCATCAAATACAACTTATAGAACATACATCTCTCACATTTAAATGTAGGTTCCATTTCCAAAACAGAGCAACATTTTACCACAAATATTATTACAATGCCATCCACTTAAATTGGGAAATTTCACAATAAGGAACCCAAGGAGAAACTGTAAAATTTATTTTCATCCTCAACTCCAAAACAACAATAAGAAGATCCACCATATATTTTTTGATCACAACAAAAAAGGAGGAGAGGAAATGATCTCCACCCAACCAAGAACTCCAATGAAGAGGATAAGTCGTCCTCCTCATTGGCACCTGAGCCCCAACGACAAAAAAATAAGAAATGTATCTCAACTCATGACAACAAACAGACTTCCACAACACAAAAACAATTTTCACATAGAGAACACAATTCAAAAACATACTGCAACTTGCAACCATAGGAATAACAACAAAAAATATTCATGCTTCACCATGCACATGCCAAAGTAGCAAGTCCTATGGGGGAAGCTACTTATACCTCCAAATGGGGAAAATGGGTGTCCACCTTAAGATAAACCTGCCAATATATATATATATATATATATATATATATATATATATATATATATATATATATATATATATATATATAATTTAAAAACCCCTACATGCCCTTATGACTCCCCCAAGTACCCCTTATACCTCCCATTCTCTTATGCCTCCCCACACTCTTATGGCAGTGCATAATGAGTAAATAAATGTAAGTTATTTATTTTACAAGGTGGAACCCAATCATAAACTTCCTCCACAATAAAACTTATATCTCCCCAAAACTCTTATGCCTCCCCATAAGAGATCCCCATAGTATTCTCCTACACCATACCTAGGCAATCTACCCAACCAAAAAATAACATACAAAAATATTCAAAGCATTCACATATGCATAAATAAAAGAAAAACATTCTAAAGAGCTAAGATCCTACCTCTCCATGGTGGAGTTTTCTCCAAAAGTTCAATAGAAAAGCTTTTTGCAATCCAAATAGTCCAAAAGCTCCATCAATCCACAAACATTCAGAAATATCTCTCTTTTCAAAATTACAAGAGCTAAAAACCAAAATAAGTAACCAAAATGAAATCACCAAAAGGAAGTAACCCCAAAAGAAGCCAAGGGATTCAAATAAATAGAAGAGGTAGAGAGGAGGATGAGGTGGGTCCATGTAGGATGCCACATCACACATCCCCAACTCCACTTCACAATTCAACTTTAAACTCCAAAGAACAATTAAAAAGGTGGATGAATAATTGATATTTTACTTACACACCCAAACCAAGTCCACACCCCAAGGACCCAAAATTAATTTCATGCAAGAAGGTGCAATAAAGCTTACAACCTCTCTTCCCAGAAATACATAATAAGGCCTAATTTTTACTCCCCAACCCATAAGTAGGGTTGGTGTGACAATTTAAGAGGTGCGGGACAAGTTTAACTTGTCCTACAAGCCTCCAAAATCAACCCCTTAAGACAAATATAAATTTCAAAAGGAAGGTGGAGTGTTTCACACTCAAATTTACTTACACATAACTTACAACACATAATCCAAGAGCCAAAAACTCTAATAAATGCATTATTTTGACCCATTTAATTAATTTAACAACATGATTACTCACTAATCCAGACACAAATAAAATAAATAATAAACGAGAAAATACATCACTATATAAACACATACCAAAATGAAACAAGAGGAACTAAATAAGAGAATACACGTAACCCCTTGGTTGCATTTGAAGGTGATCCCCCTGATGAAAATATATAAAAATAATTCACACACACACACACACACACACACGTTGTCATGGTGACCCTTGTTGAATTCATCTAGAATTTCAATGTGGTTCGTCACTAATCCCCCAATGTTTTTTGTGACATGTTTACCTGCAAAACACAATACCTCCTTCGGCCTTGTGGCCACATCAAATCATCCAAAATAAATATACAATATAACTCCAAAGCCATCTATATATAAATCAAAAAATCATCAAGTAAGTAATGACATCATTTATAATTTCATCAATAACAATATGATCATAAAATCACATGATAATTAAATTTTCTAGGTCCACTTAATTTGACGAAATAACACATGTCCAAGCACACAAGCACACACACACACACACACACACACACACACACACACACACACACACACACACACACACACACACAGATATATGTAACCATGTCAACATCATAACAAAACCCGCATAAAATGTCTCCAATAATCAACATGCATCATATATGAATCAGAATCAACCATATTTCATGATCTCTAACATCTAACATCATACCCACTCAAAGGTTACAGTAATGCCCATAAGTATAGTCGACAATATCATAATCAACAACAAAAAACGTGTTGGAGGGAAAGTGGGTACAACAACTTTATTGGAAGTTTATTATGTAGATCAATTCCACAAAAGTGTGAGTTCAAGTAATTTATAAGTATCTATAAGTTTAGTTTGCAAATATCTATTATTGTATTGTAATTACTGTTATCCAAAATTCACCCCGAAGGTAATTTTTGTAACTTGCACAATTTCTTCAGACTTGAAGGGGCATAAATTGTGAAAGGCCTAAAAATTTGATTTTTAGACACACCTTTGGCTTTTCTCTAACTTAACAATCCAAAGAAAAATTCAACGAGTTAGGAAAATTTGCAGAAATATGAAAAAATGAAGTCAAGGGCATGTTTTAGAGAAAATTAGGTTTGGGGGCTATGGATGGAACCAATGTGGGTCATACAAAGGTTTGTCATACCAAGTTCGAGGATGAAACAATAAGTAATAGTGGTTTGCAAAAAAATTGGATCGACGGATCTCAAGATGCACAAGAACACGTGGAATAGTCGGGCCTCCAATTGTCAATTTTTCCACATGAGAAAGAAACTTAAAGTATTACGGAGAAGGTGGAAAAATTATCTAGGACAGTCAGACCCAAAAAAACCAAAATAGCCGCAAGAAAGGGAAATGTGAAAAAGGCAGAAGTTTTTGTCCTACGCAGTCTGCTGAATAGTTGGGACAAAAGTAGGCGCAGGATCCAAAAAGCCAAAATCACCGCACTCAAAGCAAAGTGGATGGAGATAAAGTAAATGGCCCTCATGACCTGGTCAATGGTAGACACATGGGACAAAAAATCCCGAATCAGGTGATGCGGAAAACGGAGGCCCGGACAGCCGATGGGACACGTGTGCATCCTAGACCCGAAATCACTTAAAGGTCTACACAAAAAAGGAATTGAAAAAGGTGGAAAATATTTTCTTGGAGAGTCTGAGTGCCATAGGGACACGAGTTCCCCAAAAAACCACAAAACCCACAATACAAAGGAAAAGTGTAATGCCCACCCCCCCAAACTTCAAATGGTCATAACTTTTGAACTAGAGCTCCGTTTGTTTTACAAAATTTGAATTTTTAGAAAGGGCACGACATCCTCTATGCAAAAAAACCTAAATTTCTCATTTTTAATGAGGTTAGGTGGTTGAAAAGAAATTAAACATCACTAGCTCCAATAAATTAAAAGCTCAGTCCCGTAAAAGGCAATAAATGTTTGGAAAACCCAAAATAGCTTCTTACACTCAGAAGACCATAACTATTGCAATTCTCAACAGATTTTAAAAAAAATTGTCTCATTGTAATCGTGATTCCGATACCAAAGCAGAGTAATCAAGAAATCTAGAAATTCATGAAGATTTAATTATGATTTTAAGGAAAAGATTTCAGGATCATAACAATGATTTAATTGGTAGTTTATATGCATTTAATGAGGCATGGGAAGACATGTTTCACTTTTGTGGCACATGAGACAACATGGGGAGCCTTATGAAGTCAATATACCATCAATTAAACTCATTTATGACAACTTGCAAGTGGTTGAAAATAAAATTCAAAATTGTAATTCTCTCTCTCCTTCTAAATTCTATAAATTGTTATTTTGTGCTCATTTGTAAAGGAGTTGGTCATTTTTATCTCCTGCCCCCTCTCTCTTTCTTCTCTAGGGTTGAATGTGGAGTTTAAACCTCATCTCTTTGCTTTATAATGGAATTTTATTTCGTCTTTATTACTAATGATGTGCTGTGTGGACTCATGGAGTAATAAAATCTATTTCATGATGCATTTTATGCATCCTTTTCTTATTTTATTTTCTCTTCTTTCCTCTCACCATTACAGGGTATAATGTGCATATCTCTTATGCCTATTACAATTTTTGGGATCTATCTTGAATGGGGTTCAAGTGTTGTTTTGTGTGATTTTCATCTTTGGTTTGTGATACATCTTGTCCATCCTCTCTATTGCTCAGCTGTCTCCACTTTATGTAATTGTGATTATGATCAAAAAATTCCTTTTCTGTTGTATCACCACTTTAGTGTAGGTTTTATTTTCAATTCTCTCTGTCCCTAGTCCCTTAGAGGTTAGATTGGGATTATATATCCTTTCCTACATTAAGATTAGCTTGTGGAAGTTAGTTTAGGAGTAGGAACCAACCTACTCTCGAGGATCATCTCAAGCATGCAAGTCCCACATCTTGAGAGATGATCCAGTGTTACCCAAAAAAATTGGTTTCTCATTCACACAGGCATGACAAATCAAAGGGTGCTATTTTTTGGTGAAAACAGTTCTGGAACGCTCAGTGGGATAGGTTTGAAGCACCTTACCACTTCATTTTAGTAGGTTGGTGTCTTCCTGTTAAAATTTTATCTTTTGGAAGCATATGCAAGCACATTTAGAAACTCCATTTGGTCCAAATAGCCCATGTCACTGAAATTGTAGACCTTCTCCCCATCCATTTTCATCCATTTTTCTTCCATCTCTTTCATTCTCTTCCATTCTACTAAGTCGTGTAATCATGACACCATTCTCATCATATGTAATGCCCTGTTCTACGTTACACCTGTTCACCCTTCGGTGATCGAGTGCTAGGCATGGAAGATCTTTGTGCCTTCGATCTATGGAACGGTCCTGCTTTATTTGTGCTCATTTGTGGTGTGGTGTGGTGTAACATCACGTGCCATTTATTCTCTTGTTTGCGAAGCTAAGCATGAATGTCCTCCTTGCTTTATATTTTCCCATCATTGTGTTCCAATTGCTAAATGAGGAGAGTGTAGCTTAAAATTTTTAATCATCAAGGAGGAGAATATTAAACTAAACAAGGAGAGCTTAGTTTAAGTAATCAAGGAGAATATTAATGATTATTATTTTATATAGACTGTATTTTGTTTATTCGTTTTGGTAGTGGTTGAAGCGCATTTTCTTTTCTCCCTGGTTAGCTGGTAGATGGGTGACATTTCTTGTCACTTCTTAAATGAACTGTAATTACCTGTTTGGCGTGAGACAGTGGGAGTCGGTGGAGTCTTGACTTCCTTCACCAGGATCTTATTTTGATTTCCTTCTTTAATGCGTATGGGTGCAGTAATGGGTATCTTCCCGGGTTGTAGACGGCTTTCTGTTGCCATGGTTTTTCCTGTCTCTGCCTTGCTGCGTTTTTCCTTCCTTCCTGTGCGCGTGGGTGTAGATGGAGCTTCAGGCTGGGGGATCAGGCGTGTTACCTCCACTTGCATTGGGTGCTGCGGGGTGTGTTCTGGTCGGGGATCCTCAGCACGGCCTGCAATAGTGCTTAACCTGGCAGTAGGCATGTTACAGAAAGTAGAAGCCTATTTTAGTGCCTCCAACAAGCAGGTCGTCCAACTATGGTGTCATCTGTTCAGTATCGACTGCATCCTCAAATTCGGGATTCTCCTTCAAGGTATTTTTTAATCAAAATCGATTAAGTGACAGTAAGAGTGTTACCAGGAGACATGATGAAAATTATTGCAAAGATTCTCTACTGAGACCTTGCTTGTTCTACGATGTAACCCATGGAAGAGGATCTCATAGAGGCATATCTGTTTAGTGTAGTGGGTTGTGTTGTTGAGATGCTGAGAATGATCAGCGTGTTTGCTTCTGTTGGATCTGTTTAGTGAGTGGATTGTGCAGGTTGAGCAAAAGTTTCATGAAGATGCTGACAAGTTAAAGATATTAGTTCATTTTGAGGAATGCATTCATATAAGATCTAGTAATGCTAAAGTGGTAAAGGTCCCTAAATATATCCTTCTCACGCACAGTGGAAACAACTTCAATGTTCTTGTAGATCCATCTTCCCTTTCTGAAGGAGTGCATTACTTTGAAGTCTACTGTATAGATTGAAAGGCCCCATTGCGTGGTCCTCTATTTAGAGTACCTGTGACAATAATACAACCTATATCCTTAAAAATGAATCCTCCAGCAACTACTTTTTTAGGGTTGTCCTTTTTAGCAGGTCACATTGAGTGGAGATTTGTTGAAGTTCCGATTGGTTCTACATGGGTGGAGGCTACCATGCGAGCTTCTAGTTTCGATACTCCTCAACATTTTTTTTATTAACTATCTTAAGATTTGTCCTAAAAGTCGATCTCTTCAGTGGGAGAGTGTTGTAACATTCTTGTCTCCATCATTGAAAAGCTTTAGCCATAGAGTTGAAAGTGGTGGAGCAGTGGAAATGGTAGTCATGGAACAATGCTTGTAGATTTGGAGGTCTAATTCCATGGAATTAGTTCAAATAAGGAAGATATTCTTCTTTCTGGTTCTGATGCACCTACCAAGATTGATGTGGAGGCCTTATCAACTAAGACACTTGCTCTTGTTGCAGTTTTGACAAAAGTCAGAGTTCCATATCGGCCTGTCAAATCAGTTCTTCTTCCCTTCCCTAAAACATTGGACAGATTTCCATCTGGGACACAAATATATGGTTTGACATTGACATACAAGTTTATTGTGGCTGAGGCATGCAACGTGTTAGCACATGTGCCACTGCTTAATAACCGCATTTATGATACATAGTTTGAATCACAATTTTTCATGATATCAGACATAAACAAGCGTGTATTGGCCATGGGAGATGTATATCCAAAGGAGACAAAGCTTCCAAAGGGTGACTATACCTTGCATTTTTTTTACTCAGGCATGACAATACATGCTACTTGGAAAAGTTGAAAAAGATGGTTTTGTTCATTGAGAGAAACTTGGAAAAAAAAATTATGCTGGCCCATGCGGAGTCTGTATGACCTGTTGAAGCTGGAGAAATAGGAAAGATATTTCTACACCTTTCTACTGCTATTATATTTACAGTTATTGTGAAATTGAACCACTTTTTCCTTGCATTGATATGTCAGCTGGATGTTATGATGGGAGATTTCCCCTTTCTGCTTGTTTCTTCTTGTTTTAGCTTTTATCGTTGACAGTATGTTGGTCGAAAGGATGTGTGTGCCCTCTCCTCTAAATTTTATGTTTCTCTTACTCCAATGATAGACCTTCATCTGTTTGTTTATGTATTAATTCTCCTCTGCGATTGAGTTGCAAGTTATTATGTTGATCAACTAGTATTTTCGATATTATGGAAGTAAGTTACGATAACTATGAAGCTCCTCCCTAGTACCCAAGTTGTCTTTTGACATTTTTTTGTTAACCCCTTCGGAAGTCCCTTTGATAACCTTTTGGCATCGAGAAAGAAAGGTTGCAGGATCGTGTGAGCAATGCGTGGGCTAGCCAGCTTAGAGTTTTGGTATTAAAACTGGTAGAATGAAAAGGTTTGTGTGTAATGTGTTTTGTCGTCTCGCATGTTTAGACTCTTATACTATCTTTCATCTTGTTTCTAGGATTTTACGGCCATCCTCTAGAGGTACCTTGATCATCCCTATCAACTTGAACCATAACTAGCTTTTCGGATAAACTAAGCTGGAGGTTTCATTGTGCGAATCTAGTACCTCATTGACACTAGAGTAGTTTTGGTCTAATCCCCCTCTCAGAATTATTGCTGATGGTGCTCTTCTATTTTCCTAACTTGCATTATTTCTCCTGGCAATGTTAATGCTATTAATTAATATTGGTCAGTTTTTCTGCACGTAATTACCGTAATAGTTTGTGATGGAAATTTCCTTATATGTGATTAATCTTCGGGAAAAAAACTAATCTTTGATTTGATAATCTTATGGATTCATAGCGGAAGTTTTTGTTTTGATAATGTCACTTAGAAATTATGTTTGTATCTATTTGTGCAACGGTTGACTATGTTACCAAGGGTTCTCGTAAAATATGGTTGTTTTGGGATATGGGTAATTTATTTTAAATCAACCAAACATTAGTATTGTAGTGGAGGTTTGCAAATCTTTAGTGTTATAAAAATTTGTTGATGACATTATTGTATGCTCTTGTTGGACGGAACCGCATTCTTCTCTTGCGTGTTTGCTACTAGCCTGTAAGACTTTGACCCTTCTTGGATGATTGGAAAATCTTTATAGTTAATGGTCAAAACTAATATAGTTTTCTTTCGCCTCGAAACTTATGTTGTGTGTATCCATTATTTGATTTCAGGGTTTGAAACTCGATTATACATGGATTTTTGTGTTAATTTTTGAAACCCGTGGTTCCCTTTTCTTGGGCCAATCAACTCTTGTGCTTTTGGAAATATATTAATTTAGTCTATGCGTTTGGTACCTTTGATAAATTTCTAGATGGTTGGTGTATATATTAAATCTTAATCTTGTAATTATGGTTTAATTACTTACTTTATGGGAATTCTGTTTTTTGGTAGATTATTTGTTTTCTCCTTATAGGGCCAAGGGCCATTCACTTATGATTGCTATACTTTCGTTGCTTTTACTCCTAACTGAAGTAGAAGGTCTTCTCCTACTTTGATTGGCATGATGAAGACTTTATTATAACTTGATGTGTTGATAGTGTTTAGAGGTTTGAACCAATTCTTGTAATAAAGTGATTCGTTTTCCTGGTATTGTTAGATAATAGTTATGGTGGTTTTGTGTAGCCTTATCTTGCTCAGTTCTCGTGAACAGACTCTAGTAGAAAACTTGTTGCAGATGGATTTTGCATGTAGATGAGGGATAGAATTGTAGACTTTTGTCATCAACCTCAGTTGAGAAGTTCCTTTGCTTGAAACCTTTTTATGTTGTTCAAATATTGTTAACGTCCAGTGAAAAGTTTAAAAGAGGATTAATGTCTTAGTATAAATTATTGTGGACCTTGTCATCTGAACTTTGGAAACCTTGTATTGTTTGACCATCATTGAAATTATAAGAAAATTTTGTTATTGTTGTTGAGTGACTTTGTTGGAGTATCAATATTTTAAGAATTGATGTAATCTTGTTTTGTTCTTGTAAATGAGTGTTGCTACAACCTTGCCTTGAGAATAAATTTTGAGTTCAACTTGTACATGACTTAGTAATAAAGTGTCATAAGTAAACGAACATGGGATTGTTTAATACTTCTGGAAGTTAAATTAAAAGTTGTATTCAAATAAAGTAACGTAGGGGTCACCAACTTGAGAGCAAGAAATTCTTTAAGTAAGCAAGGGCAGGACTATCATTGCAAGTAAACTTTATATCATGATATCCCTATCTACACTAGTGAACATTATCCTTTTTATGGTGAATTCTTAGAATGATCCTAAGGTGAAACAAATTGTTAGTTGATATAAGATAATAAGATTTAATAAGCCAGAGACAACAAATTGGAGACCTCGCCATTTTTTTCACCGCCATTTGGAAGGTGAATTTTTACTCCTTGTTATTACTTGTAGCGAAGCCTAAGTAAAGTTGTTGATAATTCTGGTTAAGAGCCCTAGCTTCCATTAAATACTGGCAATAACTAATGAGGTCCTAAAGATGTTCCATCTCACCCTTCTCCCTCTAACCCTTTTCCAAGGCACCTTGTATCTCTTCTCTTAAGTGTGTTGAACTTAAAACCATGTTGTCATGTGGGTAAGAACGAATCTTAGTAGCGTTAGTGGTGAGCAGATGGCCTTGTGGAATTGAATTTCCCCCTTTCTCTAAATAAACAAACTAAGCAAATAAATGCAATAATAGAGAAGATTTAAGGATGATTACTCAATGAAAAAGGAATAAACTTAGCTTGGTGGTATGAACCATATCCTGAGTCTCCTTGAAAATGAAGCTAAGAATTGCAAGATGTATTTTTAAAATAAATAACCCTCAAGAATATCTCATTGTGGTTGGCCCTAAGTGTAAGTGTGTTCTGTGATTGGACTTCTATGTTGTCTTGTCAAAAAGAAAAGTAAGTTGTCCTTAATAGGTGTGAACGTTTCCATGCTGCCTTTTATGGCCATCCTTATATCAAGTTGTTCACAGTGTTAGTTGTATCCTTGGCGACGACATGTTGCGTCATGTTATGTGTCAAGCAAGTCAACAAAAAAAAGTTATCATGTATTTCACTGTGTTGTTTTTGTGTGGATTTTTGGGTCGTTACACTCGGTATCAGAGCATAAGTTCATGCTCTCAAAACTATGGGATGGATTGGTCTTTTATGGTGATGTTACATGATGTTGTTTCATGGAGATGACGGTATTGCATGATGATGATTTATATTGGAAGAGTAATGTAGTATAAGCGTGATGTGATTATTGTCATAATTGTGATATTGTGAACGCACATGATGTGTATGTCACCTTGTGTGTGTTTGTGATCATGTTGATATGTTGGGAATGGGAGTATTCTCTCTCCTTATTGTGGATTCTATGAAGAGTTCACGTGTGAATTACTGTTTGTGGCGTGTGAAAAGAATTATAAAGTGGATGACATAGCATTGGAGCATTGTGACATATTGTGATATGTAGGTGTATCAATGTGTTGTATGACTAGATTGATGTTAAAAGAAATAAGTTGTATCATGATGATTTTACCATGTTTTGAAGAAATGTGTGTACCACCTTGTTATGTAGCAATGGATGTTATGTTGAGATGTACTATGTTCATCGTATGTATGATTTGTGGAAATATGTAATGCTTCATGTTGTGATTTGGGGTCATACGGTGAGTGTATGAACCCTATCGTATAGTGATTGCACTTTGGGTGTAGAATGTGGTAAAGTGATGTGTTACACTCAGTGAATGTATGATCGTGATCTACCCTGTATATGTGCCATATGTAAGACGTTATGGTAGTTATGTGTGTGCCACCATTATGTTAGCGATGTTGTTGTATATTATGTTGTGAACCTTATGCTAACCGACCCTAAAGGGAATTGGTAAAGTGTGTGTTTAGAGTGAGGAAAGGTGTACATTTGACCAATCAATAGAGCCACCCTTAGGCTTAATGGATGGTGGACCGTGCTCCTCTCTCTCTCTCTCTCTTTATGTGGTTGTTTTATCGGTACAACCTTAGTGTATCTATGACTATGTTTAGCCTTGTAGGAGTGGTGGCGGGATGATTCAGACAGAGGTGATGAAATTGTACTATTGATGTTTTAGTTTTTGAGCTAAGGCTCGATGTTCCGAGTGCTAGCAACTCGTTGAGTACCCCTTAGTGGCCAGATAAGGCCACACAATTATCGTAGTGTGACATTATTGTAAGTTGATTTTATTCGTAAATTGAGGTTTTTACTTTATTTTTTAAGGACCAACAACTTTTCTTGATTTCCATGCTTTACAATTTTGGGAATTTCCTTGGTTTGTGGCACTAACATGGGGATTTTGATACTAACTATGGCTATTTGGCCATTTTTTTTTTAGGGGTCTTCTTTTAAATTTGGAATTTTTACTGCCTTGCCCATGGCTTGTACTTTGCCACTCTGCATTTGGATTGGATTGTTCTGCTGGTTCTATTGTCATGATGTGTGGAATAGGGTCATGGGATGCACCATGGAATGGTTGGACCTATGGACCCACTTTGTTGTATAGGGGTACGCCCCAAGGAGTACAGATAACTAGCGGGTTGTTGAACCACACATTATTATGTCACTTGGGTTAGGAGTGTTCGAACTCTATGTGTCTTGGACCATAGGGTCAAATGGCCTCCTTGAGGGAGGTATAAGAGTTTGAGGGAGGTTTATGATATTTGTCTGTACGGTTGATGTTTCAGGATATATGTTGAGTTATTGTGATGTTTTGGTAGTGGTATTTTGTTTTATGTGTTACTCATGTCAGATGGATATGTGTTGTGATGTTGTGGACATGTCATTGATCCCCTTGTGGACACTATGTACCTATAGCATTTGTTTGGTGTTATGTGAATTTGTTTCATCGATGCAAATTGAGGAAATGTCTAGTGGATTGTAGTACTCTTTTGTTCAAGTATTTAATATGTCGGTCATAGATGTGTGACGAGTACTATGTTATGTGGACTGTGCCTAATCCATTCCGTATTTGAGTAACCTTTTGTAGTATAATACAATCTTGAAGTATAATACAATCTGTATTTTGGAGGACAGACTGTTTTGGTTTTGTTTTCTAAGAAATAAATTCTTCCTACCTATTGTTTATTTGGTATGCAGTAGAAGAGGAACGAGTGGCCACTTTGTGCAGGAGGAACGTCTAGCTAGGCACTGTGGTTCTCCTTTCAAGCATCATGGCTCATGGAACTTTAATGTGTGCATGGAACAATCTTGCTATTTTCTTTTTGTTTCAAACAGTGGTGGTTTTTTTTATGAAGCTACAATCCAGTGAAGTAGGTGTGTTACCTCCACTTACATTGGGTGTTGCGGGGTGTGTTCTGGTCGGGGATCCTTAGCACGGCCTGCAACAGTGCTTAACCTGGCAGCAAGCACGTTACAGAAAGTAGAAGCCTTTTTGAGCTCCTCCAACAAGCAGGTCATCCAACTATGGTGTCATCTATTCAGTATCGACTGCATCCTCAAATTTGGGATTCTCCTTCAAGGTATTTTTTTATTAAAATTGATTAAGTGACAGTAAGAGTGTTACCAGGAGACCTGATGAAATTTATTACAAAGATTCTCTTCTGAGACCTTGCTTGTTCTATGATGTAACCCATGGAAGAGGATCTCATAGAGGCGGATCTGTTTAGTGTAGTGGGTTGTGTTGTTGAGATGCTGAGAATGATCAGCGTGTTTGCTTCTGTTGGATCTGTTTAGTGAGTGGATTGTGCAGGTTGAGCCAAAGTTTCATGAAGATGCTGACAAGTTAAAGATATTAGTTCCTTTTGAGGAATTCATTCATATAAAATCTAGTAATGCTAAAGTGGTAAAGGTCCCTGAATATATCCTTCTCACGCACAATGGAAAAAACTTCAATGTTCTTGTAGATCCAACTTCCCTTTCTGAAGGAGTGCATTACTTTGAAGTATACTGTATAGATTGCAAGGCCCCCTTGCGTGGTCCTCTATTTAGAGTACCTGTGACAATAATAAAACCTATATCCTTAAAAATGAATCCTCCAGCACCTGCTTTCTCAGGGTTGTCCTTTTTAGTAGGTCACATTGAGTGGATATTTATTGAAGTTCCAATTGGTTCTACATGGGTGGAGGCTACCATGCGAGCTTCTGGTTTTGACACTCCTCGATGTTTTTTTTTATTAACTGTCTTCAGATTTGTCCTAAAAGTTGATCTCTTCAGTGGGAGAGTGTTGTAACATTCTTGTCTCCATCATTGAAAAGCTTCAGCCATAGAGTTGAAAGTGGTCGAATAGTGGAAATAACTATAGCTCAGTTCTGGTCTAGTGGAAATGGTAGTCAGGGAACAACGCTTGTAGATTTGGAGGTAAAATTCCATGGAATTAGTGTAAATAAGGAAGAGATTCTTCTTTCTGGTTCTGACGCACCTACCAAGATTGATGTGGAGGCCTTATCAACTGAGACACTTGCTCCTGTTGCAGTTTTGACAAAAGTCAGAGTTCCATATCGGCCTGTCAAATCAATTCTTCTTCCCCTCCCTCAAAGACATTGGAACCATCAAGAGATTTCTCCATCTGAATTTGGACACATGAATATGATAGGGTCCATGACAGTTGAGCATACAAGTACTTATGGGGTTACAAGGTCAAAGTCCATAGGGCCATGTGAGGCAGAAGGAATTCCCTACACACATGTTTGCAGCAACTGTCTTAATAACCACATATTTATGATGCCATAGTTTGAATCACAATTTTTCATGCCCTATCAAGACATAAACAAGTGTGTATTGGCCATGGGAGATGTATATGCCAAAGGAGACAAAGCTTCCAAAGGGTGACTATACCTTGGCATTTTTTTTACCATCAAGGCAGTGACAATGACATGCTACTTGGAAGAAGTTGAAAAAGATGGTTTTGTTCATTTGAGAGAAACTTGCCAAGAAATTTTTTTTTTATGCTGGCTCGTGCGGAGTCTGTACACCCTGTTGAAGCTGGAGAAATAGGCAAGATATTTCTACACCTTTCTAATGCTATTATATTTACAATTATTGCGATATTGAACCACTTTTTCCTTGCATTGATATGTCAGTTGGATGTCATGATGGGAGATTTCCCCTTTCTGCTTGTTTCTTCTTGTTTTAGCTTTTATCGTTGATAGTATGTTGGTCGAAAGGATGTGTGTGCCCTCTCCTCTGAATTTTATGTTTATCTTACTCAAATGATAGACCTTCTTCTGTTTGTTTATGTATTAATTCTTCTCTGCGATTGAGTTGCAAGTTATTATGTTGATCAACTAGTATTTTCGATATTATGGAAGTAAGTTACGATAACTATGAAGCTCCTCCCTAGCACCCAAGTTGTCTTTTGATGTTTTTTTTTAGCCTCTTCGCAAGTCCCTTTGATAACCTTTTGGCATCAAGAAAGAAAGGTTGTAGGATCGTGTGAGCAATGCGTGGGCTAGCTAGCTTAGAGTTTTGGTATTAAAGTTGGTAGAATGAAAAGGTTTGTGTGCAATGTATTTTGTCGTCTCATGTGTTTAGAATCTTATACTATCTTTCATCTTGTTTCTAGGATTTTAAGGCCATCCTCAAGAAGTACCTTGACCATCCCTATCAACTTGAACCATAACTAGCTTTTCGGATCAACTAAGCTGGAGGTTTCATTGTGCGAATCTAGTACCTCGTTGACACTAGAATAGTTTTGGTCTAATCCCCCTCTCAGAATTATTGCTGATGGCGCTCTTTTATTTTCCTAACTTGCATTATTTCTCCTTGGCAATGTTAACGCTATTAATTAATATTTGTGGTGTTTTTATGGACGTAATTACCGTAATAGTTTGTTATGGAAATTTCCTTATATGTGATTAATCTTTGGGAAAAAAACTCAGCTTTCATTTGATAATCTTATGGATTCATAGCGGAAGTTTTTGTTTTGATAATGTCACTTAGAAATTATGTTTGTATCTATTTGTGCGACGGTTGACTGTGTTACCAGGTGCTGCCGTAAAATATGGTTGTTTTGGGATATGGGTAATTTATTTTAAATTAACCAAACATTAGTATTGTAGTGGAGGTTTGCAAATCTTTAGTGTTATAAACATTTGTTGATGACATTATTATATACTCTTGTTGGACGAAACCCCCTTCTTCTCTCACGTGTTTGCTACTAGCCTATAAGACTTTGAACCTTCTTGGATGATTGGAAAATCTTTGTAGTTAATGGTCAAACCTAATATACTTTGCTTTCACCTCGAAACTTATGTTGTGTGTATACTTGATTTGATTTCCGGTTTGAAACCCGATTATACATGGCTTTTTGTGTTAATTTTTGAAACCCGTGGTTCCCCTTTCTTGGGCCGATCAACTCTTGTGCTTTTAGAAATATATTAATTTAATCTATGCATTTAGTACCATTGATAAATTTTTAGATGGTTGGTGTATATATTAAATCTTAATCTTTTAATTATGGTTTAATTAATTACTTGATGGGAATTCTGGTTTTTGCTAGATTATTTGTTTTCTCCTTATAGGGCCAAGGGCCATTCTCTTACGATTGCTATACTTTCGTTTCTTTTACTCCTAACTGAAGTACAAGGTCTCCTCCTTCTTTGATTGGCATGATGAAGACTTTATTATAACTTGATGTGTTGATAGTGTTTAGAGGTTTGAACCAATTCTTGTAATAAAGTTCTTCCTTTTTGTGGTATTGTTAGATAATAGTTATGGTGGTTTTGTGTAGCCTTATCTTGCTCAGTTCTCGTGAACTGACTCTTGTAGAAAATTTGCTGCAGATGGATTTTGTGTGTAGATGAGGGATAGAATTATAGACTTTTGTCATCAACCTCAGTTGAGAAGTTCCTTTGCTCAAAACCTTTTTATGTTTTTCAACTATTGTTAACGTCCAGTGGAAATTTTAAAAGAGGATTAATGTCTTAGTATAAAGTATTGTGGACCTTGTCATCTGAACTTTGGAAACCTTGTATTGTTTGACCATCATTGAAATTATAAGAAAATTTTGTTATTGTTGTTGAGTGACTTTGTTGGAGTATCAATATTTTAAGAATTGATGTAATCTTGTTTTGTTCTTGTAAATGAGTGTTGCTACAACCTTTCCTTGAGAATAAATTTTGAGTTAAACCTGGAGATGAGTTAGTAATAAAGTGTCATAAGTAAACGAACATGGGATTGTTTAATACTTCTGGAAGTTAAATTAAAATTTGTATTCAAATGAAGTAACGTAGGGGTCACCAACTTGAGAGCAAGAAATTCTTTAAGTAATCAAGGGCAAGACTATCATTGCAAGTTAAACTTTATATCATGATATCCCTAGCTACACTAGCGAACATTATTCCTTTTTATGGTGAAATTCTGTAGAATGATCCTAAGGTGAAACAAATTGTTAGTTGATATGAAGATAATAAGATTTAATAAGCCAGAGAAAACAAATTGGAGACCTCACCAATCTTTCTCACCGCCATTTGGAAGGTGAATTTTTACTCCTTGTTATTACTTGTAGTGAAGCCTAAGTAAAGTTGTTGATAATTCTGGTTAAGAGCCCTAGCTTCCATTAAATACTGGCAATAACTAATGAGGTCCTAAAGATGTTCCATCTTGACCTTCTCCCTCTAACCCTTTTCCAAGGCACCTTGTATCTCTTCTCTTAAGTGTGTTGAACTTAAAACCATGTTGTCGTGTGGGCAAGAATGAATCTTAGTAGCGTTAGTGGTGAGCAGATGGCCTTGTGGAATTGAATTTCCCCCTTTCTCTAAATAAACGAACTAAGCAAATAAATGTCATAATAGAGAAGATTTAAGGATGATTACTTAGTGAAAAAGGAATAAACTTATCTTCGTAAGATGAATTGTATGAACCGTATCTTGAGTCTCCTTGAAAACGTAAGCTAAGAATTGCAAGATGTATTTTTAAAATAAATAACCCTCAAGAATATCTCATTGTGGTTGGCCCTAACTGTAAGTGTGTTCTGTGATTGGACTTCTATGTTGTCTTGTCAAAAAGAAAAGTAAGTTGTCCTTGATAGGTGTGAACGTTTCCATGCTGCCTTTATGGCCATCCTTGTATCAAGTTGTTCACAGTGTTAGATGTATCCTTGGTGACGAGATATTGCATCATGTTATGTGTGAAGCAAGTCAAAAAAAAAAAGTTATCCTGTATTTCACTGTGTTGTTCATGTGTGGATTTTTGGGTCGTTATATCATAGAAGTCACACTTGCAACAACAGTGCTATTCAGAGAAATTTCCACGTTACTTTAAAACACCTCCAAAAATGTTTCACAATGAAAATCAACACTATGTATATCCAACTGAGCCAAATTCAAATAATTTTGTTCGTTTTCCAAACTATAAAGTTTTTCTAGAGCATGGATATACATATTTTAGAGGTAGTTACAAATATGAAGGAGATAATTTACACAAGAAAATTTTGATAATGTGAGTAAGCATGGTGCATTCCATGGCTACAACTTAGATGAAAGCATTTAGGATTGGTTTCAGGGCACCTTGTCCATTGGTTGGCCCTTTTCCAGTACAATATAACCCATAAGAGAAGCTTGACTTTATGGTTGAAATGATTCCCTAACTTGCACAATGTATTGAGGATATTGAGGCATATGAGAAAAGTGCAAGGCACCCTTGTCAATCACCAGCTCCTTCTGCTCCTATTTCTGCATCCCAAGATTTATCATTTCAATAGTATCAATATTCAAGCCCATTATATGCTGCCCCAATTATTTAATTACCTTTTCCATCCCCTAATCTTCAATCTCCCCTCAATTCCTCTTCCCCTTTCTCTTCCAAATAGTCATTCCCTCCAAATAAATGATAAATTCTACTTCTGTCACCACCACAAACAATTACAAAATCAGTTGAAACCCCATCCACTCCTCCTCTTGCATTCCCAAATCTATGTTGGGAAGAAATTATAAAAACTAGTCAAGGAGAGTAGTAATAAGGAGAGCCAAACAGAGAAGAAATGATCAAAAATTTAGTAATCTTTTCTCTCATATTTGGGATAAAAAAATCCCCTTGATGGTGAAGCCCATGTAGAAGTTCAAAGTTGAAGAGTCAGTGGTGGCTAAGGATGATGTTGTAGGACATGTGGAACAAGTAGATCGACAGTCTGTATGCTCTAAATGAAGTGTCCATGATGGGAATTTGTTTGAAACGATTGATGATCATATTCTAGCTACACAATCAGTCAAGGAGGAGGAAGAACAAATAGCTCTAAGTCTAGTTAAAGAGGAGCATATGGAGGTGACCAAAACAAATTCAGAAGAATTGAATCATGAGAAAATATATTACATATCTCACTCCCATTCTACCTCTCCAAAGATCTAATTTTTTGGAAGAGTTTTAACTCACTAGCTTCATGCTTGAAGATGAATCTTCATATGGTGAAAATAATGAAGATTTTAGGACCATCATGTAAGACGGAGAGACCTTACTGTAGTAGGATAGTGAAAAGTTTAATTTCCTATCATACTTTTAAGAATTTTTTGATGAGGAGGATCTTGTAGAAATTATAACTTTCACTTCCACGTCATTCATCCTTCAACTACAATAACCTTCCGTCATGGAGGAGGATGTGCAAGCGCAACCTGCAATTTGCAGCATGGCTCTTGAATCAAATTTGGAAGAGTTTGGTCTTCCAAAATGCACACGAGATGGAGAGGAAAGGGAAGAGAAAGATGATTTCATCATATCTCTGATACCATTTAGAAAAAAGGGGACAACAGTTGTTTGTAGATGTGAAAGAAGAAGAAGATAAAGCTAGAGACAACCCCCTTTTTCAAGAAGGTGTACAAGAAGACTTTGTTTTTGGAGTTAAGTTTTGGAGCAATGGGAAAAATTCATAGATCAGACCATGCCCAATAAAATAACTGGCTTCATTGGAACCAAAATAGGAGTTTCCAATAGTCATGCTTGCTCTTGAGCAAGAGGATGATTTTCAGAGTACCAAGGATCAGCTACAATGCCTCTTCAATCCAAATGGAGAACTATTACAACAGGTATTTTTCTTGGTTCCATTTGATGCCTGGATGATTTGGGTGTAGGATCAACCTCTTTTTAGTCTTTCCCTCATAATAATAGCCATATTTAGTACCAAATAATATACATGCCTACATTTTTTGAGAAAGGGAAGCTACTTCTCCCTACTCGTTACAAGATTTATTTACGTTCCCTTTGTTTCTGGTTACCGTAGAGTAGGTAGGTTTGTTTTCAGCAGAAGAAGTGCTTGTGCACACTCTACATGTATTATTTAAGGGATGTATGATTTCATCTTTTGTATATACTTTTTTTTTGTATTGCTGCAGGTAGTGCAGTGCATCATGCCTTTTAGTTGTTGTAGTAAAATAACCATAGTTCTATGTTGTGGTTGCAATTTTCAATTTAACCAAATGTAGAGAAACTCAAATTAGAGGTTGAGGAAACATTCATAGGTAATCATCACAATTGCAGGAATGGGTAAAATCCAGGTTTCAGGAAATTTTCTACTCTCACAAACCTTGACTTCAAGATTTTATTATAAAATTTGAGAGTGCAAACTACGGGTCAGCTCCGGAAGCAGGCGATGTCATCTTAAGCAGACTAGGATCAGGTTCAAGAGTTAATATAAGTCCATGGTGATGATGATGTGGATTTCATGCACAATGGATACTTCAAAGCCACTCATAACTTCAACTAGTACGTAGGTGACCCCGCTGAGTTGATAAATGGTTATCCAAAATTCAACCCCCAAGGTAATTTCGGTAACTTCCAAAATTTCTTCAGACTTGGAGGGGTAGAAATGGTGAAAGATCAAAAAAATGGAGTTTTGGGGACCCCTTTGGATTTTATCTAACTTCCCTAGCCAAATAAAAATCCAAGGAGTTTGGAAAAATTGCAAAACTATGAAAAAATGAAGTCAAGGGCTTGTTTTAGTGAAAATCAGGTTTGAGGGCTGTGGATGGAACCAATGTGGGTTGTACTAAGGTTTTTCGTACAAATTTCAAGGTCAAAACACTAAGTAAAATGTGGTTTGTGGAACAATAAAAACAAAGTGTCCCAGGCCATACAAGAACACATGGGACAGTCAAGCCAGAAATCATCAATTTCACTACATTAGAAAGAAACTTAGTGTGTTGCGGAGATGGTAGAAAAATGTGTTTGATATAGTCGGACGTAGAAAATCCAAAATAACCGCAAGAAAGGGAAATGTGAAAAAGGTGGACATTTTTATCTTGCACGTTTCACCGAACAGCTGGGACAAAAGTATTCACGAGATCTTGAAATTTGAAATTGATGCAATCAAATCAAAGTGGGTGGAGTGGAAGTAAACGGCCCTGATTTCCCGGTCAATGAAAAATGCATGGGAGAGTAAAGCTCAAATTGGGTAATGTGGAAAAAGGATGCCTGGATAGCTTGTGGGACACTTGTGTAGCCTGGACCCGAAATCACTGAAACATCCACACAAAGAAGGAATTGGACAAGGAGGAAAATTTTGGCCCAAACGGTCCGTGTGTCATAGGGACACGAGTTCCCTAAAAACCCGCAAAACATACAATACAAATGAAAAGTGTAATGCCCGCCCCCCAAATTTTAAATGGTCATAAATTTTGACCCACACCTCCATTTTTTTACAAACTTTGACTTTTCAGAAAGGGCACGACATCATTTATGCCAAAAAAATAGTATTTATTAGTTTTAATGAGGGTAGGAGGGTAAAAAGAAAAAAACCATCTCCAACTCCAATAAATTAAATGCTCACTAATGTAAAAGGTATGAAATCTCTGGAAAACTTAAAATAGCTACTCACACTCAGAGGACCATAAATTTTTGATTTCGCAACGGATTTTTGCAACATTTATCTTGTTGGAATTATGACTATGATTATGATGTAGAACAATCAATAAATCTTGAAAATGATTAAGTTTTTATAATTATTTTAAGGAACGCATGTCAAACTCATAACATTGTTTTGATATTTAGTTGGGATACATTTAATGAGGCATGGTTAGACATTTTTTAGTGTTGCATCACACGACATAGCATGGGGAGCCTTTTGAAAGAAAAATACTATCAATTACACTCATTTATGACAAGTGTCAAGTGGTTGAAAACAAAAATTCGGGATTGGATTCTCTCTCTCCTTCTTAATTCCATAAATTGTAATCCTGGGCTCATTTGTAAAGGAGTTGGTCATTTTTTTCTTCTATCCCCACTCTCTTTCTTCTCTAGGGGAAAACGTGGATTTTAAGCCTCCTTTGTTTTCTTTGTAATGACATTTTTTTGCCTCTTTCCCAGTAATAACGTACTATGTGAACTCATGGAGAAATAACATATATTTCGTGATGCATTTTGTCCATCCTTTTCTTATTTTATTGTCTCTTCTCGTCTCTTACCTTTATAGGGTATAATGTGTATATATTTGACGTCTATTACAAGTTTTGGGATCTGTGTTTAATGGGTTTGAAGTGTTGTTATGTGTGAATTTCATCTTTATTTTGCGATGCATCTTGTCCATCCTCTTCATTGCTCACCTCTCTCCACTTTAGGAAATTGTGATTATGATCAACAAATTACTTTTCTTGTGTATCACATCTTTAGTGTAGGATTTATTTTCAATTCTCTCTCTTTCCCTACTCCCTTGGAGGTTAGAGTATGAGTAGATAGCCTTCTTTGCACTAAGAGTAGCTAGTAGAAGTTAGTTTAGGAGTAGGAAATATCCTTCTCTTGAGGATCATCTCAAGCCCGCAATACCAAAAGCTTGAGACATGATCCAATGTTACCCAAAAACATCACTTGCTCATTCACACAAGCATGAAAAATTTGAAGGTGATATTTTTTGTGATAAAAATTATGCAAAGTTGATTCACACTGTTTGACTATATGTAGTGCCCACTCCTCTTTGACATTGATATTACTATGATTTTTCTTATTTTGAATTGGAACGATAAATATTATTATTATATTTAATCTTTATACATTGATAGATGGACATTACTATATTTGATTAGATTATTTAACAGATAGTATATATGTTTTAGAATTATGACATTATTTGATTTACATGATGGATTATATATATGGATTGACATATCAGTGTTTCATGATCTATAGTTACTACTGTACTGACACATTAGAGTTCATATGTAGATTTTATTAGAAAATTTTGTTGGGTTTGTGATCTTATTCCTAATTGATAATTTGATAAAATTGAAATATTTAGAATTGTGAGAAATTGGTGAATTAATTGATTTTAGTGATGGTTTAGTTATGATATTTGATGATGTGAATTGATATGCACATGTGTTTATTTTATTATCTAGTTGTCGTTAATATGGCCACTAGGCCAGAAAGGTATTGTTTTGATTTTGCAAAAACTTGTAACAAAACAAACAAACAAGGGATATGCGACCAATAGTGAAGGAATCTGAGGTATTGGCAACATGACACCTTTGCAACTGGTGTAAATGTATGATGCTTATTTTTGTTCAATTGTTAGGAGGTCCCCATTGGGGGGTGGCCTCGAATGTGACCATGGGTAAATTTTTTGTTTTCTCTTTTTGTTTTATTATTTTTGAATATTTATATTATTTTATTATTTTGAGTGACCTTTATTATTGTTTGTTAAGTACTCCATTTAAGTTGATTAACATTAATTAATTAGAGTAAATTGGGAGGTGACTGTTATCCCAAATTCACCCCCCAAAAAATTTGGTCAAGACAACTCTTGGACATAAGGAAATTATGAAGGAAATGACTGAGACCCGCGAGATCACATTCTAGGATGACAAACAGGCTACATATGGGCTCAGAAATGAAATAGTAGGGTCAGAAATGAAGGAGAAGTGTCACAGAGAAGCCAGGACCAAGAAGGGGAAGAAGCACTAAAGATTCAAAGTCTTTGGGCTCAAAAAAGTTCAGAAAGATTTCAAAATCGACTAAGTATGGAAGAGCCAACAGAGGGAACCACGTGTCCTAACAGTGCTCCTCCAAAGATGAATCCATAAAGGGAGGCTCAAAAAAGCCCCACATCTCCACGTGTCCAAGGTCAAAGCAAGCCATCGGGGGTTTTCTGAGATTTGTTATTTGAGAGAAGGGGGAAAAGGTAAATTATGGACCCGCAAGCCCAAATTTTTCTCTAATCTAGCTGCCACATGTCACATATCAAAAGGGAAGCCCAAATGAGTGTCAGGATGCCACATGGCCCTGGTAGGTGAAAAATGAAGAAGAGTCTCCCATGCCAATAACGTGGAATCGAATCCCTTCAACTACTAGATTTGCTTTGATTCAATCCAGCTACGGAACTAGAAGTGACATATTGTGGCGGAATTTATAGAAGGAATTGATATTCAATGGTTTATATTTTAAGGAAGGATTCAGTGCGTATCTCATGGTGGTTGGAGTAGGATTTGACTTTTACCTCTCCCCCTCTCTTTTCTTTCTATATATACTGTAACACTTCTCGTTTGAGAAGGAGAGACATTTTGGGCATAGAGAAACTCTTGTCAAATTTCTTTCTCGATGCCATTTTTGAGTAGCGGACCTTCTTCCTACACCTGAAAAATGTATTTAGTGCCTCTATTCCAGAAATATAATGGTCTGTGCACCTTTTAGAGAAATAAAAAAACGTGTTTTTGTGGTATTCTTAAAATCTTTACATCATTTTGTTGTTTCTCTCGTGCCTCTCCCTTCCAGATCTTGGTTTTTCTGTGCATGTATTTCACATTTGTAGGTGTCAGGATGTTGTTTTTCATAGAGTTTTATAGAGTGATTTGAAGATCTTGGGTCCGTGTTACTTCTGTCTGACCTCCCGCATATCCATTTTTTCATTGTTTCTTTCTCTCTCAACATAATATCTCACTTCCTTTGCTGGTGTATCACCGACTTTAGTGTGGGCTCCATGGTTTTTCCCTCTTTCTCTCTCCTTGGTTCCTTGGAATGCTTAGATTAGGTTAGATTTAGTTTTTCTCTGCACTAGAATAGCTCGTGGTAGGTAGTTTAGGAAGAGGAACCATTCTTCTCTAGAGGATCATTCCCATTTGCAAGTCCCACAACTTGGGGAATGATCCAATGTTATGTAAATCACACCAAATGACCCTGCCTTAGAAAAGTAGATCTATAATTCATTTTGGGGGTGCTATGATTTCACACTAACATAGTTTCGGCATTCTCAGTGGGATAGGTCTGAAGCACCTTAACACTTCACTTCATCAGGTTTGATGTGCTCTTGGTGAAGATTTTAGCCTTTGGAGGCACTTTCAAGCACATCTGGGCGACTCCATCTGGTAAAAAACCCATTCTCTGAGTTGCAGACCTTTTGCATCCATTTCCACTCATTTCATCCATTTTATTCTTTCATCTCTTTCATTTTCTCCCATTTCACGAGGTTTTGTAAAATCATGACTTCATTCCCTTCATGGAACTCACACTTACAGCAACGCAATCCACCTCCAATGCATTTCCCAACTCCTCCAAATTAGCATTATGATCAGATCCAAGACCATTACGCTTACCCATATGAGCAGATTCAAATTTAGTTTGGCCATAGAGCTTATCAAGAACAAGGGGGAACATATAATGGTGACAACTATGTGGAGAATGTTGGTTTATTGGAGAAAATTCAAAAAATGAAGGCTGGCATGGTTCAGTCAAGGGGCATAGCACAAATGAAGGCATTCAAGATTGGTTGCAGGGTACCTTGTTCCATGGGAAGGCCCTTTTACCAAGACATTACAACCCTCAAGAGAAGCTTGACTTCATGGTTGAAATGCTGGCCCAACTTGCACAATGGACTGAGGAGATCGGGGCTTATGAGTTGGAGTCAAGACAACCTTGTCAATGGGTAAGTCCAACATCTCATAGATTTTATTTTTCTCTTTCTCAAGCTGGCACCATCTCAACCCAAGCTCCAATTTCCAAGCTCCTCACTTTCTTCCCCAAGTGTTGATTTCATTAATCCATCTCCTAGTCTTCCACCTCATCTCAATTATTTTGTCCTTTTCCCTTCCAAACATTCAATCCCCTCCAAAAAAACAAGAAGGTTTCATGCCTCCCATCCCACCACAAAAAATTGAAAATATGGTTGAACCTCAACCTACCACTCCTCTTTCTCTCCCCAAGTCCATGTCAGGAAGAGACTCAAGAATCCAGTCAAGGAGAACAACAAGAAGAGGATCCCAACATAAAAGGAAATGACAGACATATCTAAAGAGTTGGGCTGCCAAATTTGGGTTTACAAAGGTCTCCTTGATGGTCAAGCCAATAGAGGAGTTCAATATTGAAGAACCAGTGGTGGCTGAGGTTGAGTTTGCAGCAGAAGAAGAGAAAGAACAAGATGAGGAACAATCACTCCCAATCCCCATTGAAGAGGAGCACCTGGGAGAGATCAAATTAGTGTCAAGGCCACTCAATGAAGAAGGCATCAGTGAAGTTTTTTTTCTTTCATTTCAAGGGCATGATTTTTTTGATGAACCCATGATGGAGGAGGACCATACAGTTTTAGAGGCTCTAAGTGTGGATTAGGCTACAGGGGAACCTTCAGTTCTTCCTCCCACTTCATCCCCTTCAAGATCTAATGTTGAAGAATATTTTGATCTCTCAAAATTCATGTTTGAGGAAGAGAGAAACCATGATGAGCAAGTTGCAGATCAAGAGGACACCATGAAGGAGGTAGAGCACTTGTAGCAAGATAATAAGGACGTAAAATTTTTGTCAGACTTGAGAGATTGCATTGATGAAGAGGAGCTCATGGAGATTACATCATTTTATCTTCCATCCATTTTCCACACACATGAACCTACTGCTATGAAGGAGAATATTCAAGTACAGAAATCTTGCACTCCATAATGGCCCTCTGGAACCAAGGTTGGAAGATCTTGATCTTCCATGTTCTTCAAAAGAGGAGGAAGGAAAAAAGGCAGGTGGATTTCATCATCTCTCTCACGCCATTCATCCAAGAAGGTCCATAAGAAGAATCCATTTTTGGAGTTAAATTTCAGATAAATGGGCACATCCAAAAGATTAGACCGTGCCCAATCAGGTACTTTCCTTCATTGGAGCCAAAGGAGAAAGCTAGAACAAGTCATGCCCATTTTAGGGCATGAGGATGAGCTACTAAAGCACCAAAGATCAGCTGCCATACCTTTTCAATCCAAATGCAGAGCAACTAAAAGAGGTATTAGTTTTATAAATTCAGTTTATACTTTGGTGATTTGGGTGGAAGATTAACTTGTAGTTAGTTTTTCACTCATCCAACCAACCATGTTTAGTGCCAAATCAAGATGCATGGCTGCCATTTTTGAGGAAGGGAAGCTATTTCTCCCTGCCAGTTGCACGTTTTGTTTGAGTTCCCTTTGCTCTTTATTAGAGTAGAGTAGGTAGGTTTGTTTTCAGCAGAAGAAGTGATTTTGCACACTCTACATTTCTCATTTAGGGTATGTATGATTTTTGGTTTGTACATAGTTTTTGGTTCTGTTGTTTTGATCTCTTGCACATTCCATTTCAGTTGGCTTTTGGTGAAGTTCAACTGCAAGTTCAGTGGGTTTCCAAGAGGCTCAAAGGTTAGATCTTTAAAATTTTAAACTAAGTTTCGTATTTATCAAGTAGAATCCATGCCCAATGGATGCTTCAAGGCCACTGGTCTCTTCATCTAGTAGGAAAATGTCCCCGTGAGTTGCCAAATTGTTATCCAAATTTTCCCCCCCAACAAAATTTGGTCAAGACAACTCCAGCACATAAGGAAATTATAAACGAAATGACTCAGACCCGTAAGCTCACATTCCAGGATGAAAAATAGGTTACAAATGGGCTTGGAAAAGAAATAACATGGTTGGAAATGAGGGAGAAGTGTTGCAGAGAAGCCAGGAGAAAGAAGGGGAAGAAGCACCGAAGATTCAAAGTCTTTAGGCTTAAAAACAGTTCAGAAAGAGTCCAGAATCGACTAATTATGGAAGAGCTCAGTAGAGGGAACCACGTGTCCTAACTGGCACTCCCTCCAAAGATGAATCCATAAAGGGAGGCTCAAACAAGCCCCACATCTCCACGTGTCCCAGGTCAAAGTGGGCCGTCGGTGGTTTTCTGAGTTTTACGTGTTTCGCCAAAAGGGAGAAAAGGTAAATTACTGGACCCGCAAGCCTGATTTTTGCTCTAATTTGGCTACCACATGTCCCCATATCAAAAGGGGAATCCCAAACGAGTGTTAGGCTGCCACATGGCCATGGTAGGTGAAAAATGAAGAAGAGTCTTCTAGGCCATTAATGTAGAATCCAATCTCTCCAACTACTAGATTTGATTCAATTCAATCCGATGGGGAACCAGAAGTGACATATTATGGGTGATATTTGTAGAAGGCATTGATATTCAGTGGTTGATATTTTAAGGTAGGATTCAATTCTTATCTCATGGTGGTTGGAGAAGAGATTCTACTTTTCCCTCTTCTATCTCTTTTCTTTCTATATATATTGTAACACTTCTTGTTTGAGAAGGAGAGACATTCTGGGCATAGAGAAAACTCTGTCAAATTTGTTTCTCAATGTCATTTTTGAGTAGCGCACCTTCTTCCATACACCTGGAAAATGTATTTGTGCCTCTATTTCAGAAATGTAATGGTCTGCTACACCTTCTAGAGCAGTAAAAAAATCATGTTTTTGTGGTTTTATTCAACCCTTTGCATTGTTTTGTTGTTTATCTATGCCTCTTCCTTCCAGCCTTTGTTTTTATGTGCATGTATTTCACATTTGCAGGTGCAGGATGTTGTGTTTCATGGAGTTTAAAAGGGAATGATTTACAGATCTAGGACTGTGTTACTTATGTCTTACCTCCCTCATCTCCATTTCTTTTGTTTCTTTCTCCCTTAATAGAATATATCACTTCCTTTTCTGCTGTATCACCGCTTTAGTGTAGGCTCTATTTTTTCCCTCTTTATCTCTCCTTTGTTCCTTGGAATGGTTAGATTAGGTTAGATTTAGTTTTCCTGCACTGGAGTAGCTCATGACAGGTAGTTTAGGAAGAGGAACTAGCCTCCTATGGAGGATCATTCCCATTTGCAAGTCCCACAGCTTGGGGAATGATGAAATGTTATGCAAATCACATCAAATGACATTGCCTTAGAAAAGTAAATCCATATGTCATTTAGGGGTGCTGTGATTTCACACTAATGGTGACCAAGGGGAGTAATTAATGTGAGTAGGTGGTTCTTGGTTTGTGTTATATTTGAAAGGATTTTATTGCTTTTGACTATTGTGTACTCATCATTGCTTGTCAAATTTTGATTTAGGTTTAATGGTCATTTTTGGAAGCTTGTGGGATAAGCTATGCTTTTCCCACACCTCTCAATTTCACCTAATCTCTACACCTATCGGTTAAGTCATAAAAAATAGACCCCATTATGTGATTGTAAAAAAAGAGGTGTTATTTATTGCACTTTCTTACACAAGGTTTAATTTTGTCCTTTAGAGGTGTTGGTTTGAAATGGAGTGTGTAAGAGGGTGGTTGTTCCCTCAACAAAAAATTTATTATGCCTTGGGGATTGGGATTGGCGATATGATTTGGAGTGGAGTATAATTGATGTGGCATCCTAAATGGAGTCAAACCACCTCTCTCTTCTCTCTTTTCTATTTATTCTAATTGGTTTAAGGATTTGGTAATTACTTTTATAATTTTTGGAATCTTGCATTTTGGTGGAGCTTTTTTTTGGTGTTTTTTTACATCCTGGAGATTAGATTGTGCTACATTTGAGTTTGAAAAATTTGAAAAAATGTTAAAAAATGAAGTCAAGGGCTTGTTTCAGTGAAAATCAGCTTTAGGGGCTGCAGACAGAAAAAATTCAGGTTGTACCAAGGTTTCTCGTATCAATTTTTTGGTCGAAACACTAAGGTAATAGTGGTTTGTTGAAAAATCAGATCAACGCGTTCCAGGCCATACAGGAGCACATGAGAAATTTGGGCCCGAAATCATCAATTTCCCCACATGAGAAAGAAACTTAGTGTATTGCGGAGATGGCGGAAAAAAATGTCTGAAATAGCAAGGCCTAAAAAATCCAAAATAACCATAAGAAATGGAAATGCGAAAAAGGCAGAAGTTTTTATCTTGTGCGGTTCGCTGAATAGATGGGAAAAAAGTATGTGTGGGATCCAAAAATATGAAATTACCACACCCAAAGAAAAGTGGGTGGAACAGAAGTCAACAACCATCATGGCCCAGTCAACGATAGACATGCAGGAGAGTAAATCCAGAATCGGGTGATGCGGAAAAAGGAGGCGTAGACATCCCGTGGGATACTTGTGCAGCCTGGACCCAAAATCACCAAAACATTCACAAAAAGGAGGAAAATATTTGGCCGGACATTCTAACTGCCACATGGACACGAGTTCCCAAAAAACCTGAAAATCCTGTAGTACAAAGGAAAAGTTTAATTCCCACTCCCCAAACTTCAAATGGTCATAAATTTCGACCCAAAGATCCATTTTTTTACAAAATTTTCATTTTTAAAAAGGGCATGACATCCTCTACACCACAAAAAAATGATTTATTATTTTTAATGAGGTTAGGTGCGTAAAAGGAAAAGAATCATATCCAGATATAATAAATTAAATACTCAGTAACGTAAAAGACAAGAAATTTCTGGCAAACCAAAAATAGCTTCTCACACTCTGAAGACCATAACTTTTCCAATTCTCAACAGATTTTTACAAAAATTGTCTCATTGGAATCATGACTATGATCCCCACACACAAATATCAAGAAGCTGAGTAACTAATTAATTTTTTATGATGATTTTAAGGAAAACATGTCAAACTCAAAACATTGTTTTAATTGGTAGTTGGGATACATTTAATGAGGCATGGGAAAACATTTTTCACTACTGCAACATATGACATAGCATGGGGAGCATTTTGCAAGTAACATACCATCAATTACATCATTTATGACAACTTGCATGTGGTTGAAAAGAAAAATTTTGGATCACAATTATCTCTCTCCTTCTCTATTCCATAAATTGTAATCCTGGGCTCAAGTGTAAAGGAGTTGGTCATTTTTCTCTCCTTCCCCCCTCTTTCTTTCTTCTCTAGGGGAAATTTTTTATTTTAAGCCTCCTTTACTTACTTTGTAATGGAATTTTCTTACCTCTTTCCCACTAATGATGTACTGTGTGAACTCATGGAGTAATAAGATCAATTTTGTGATGCATTTTTCCATTCTTTTCTTAGTTTACTGTCTCTTATTGCCTCTTACCATTGCAGAGTATAATGTGTATATCTCTTATGTCTTTTACAGGTTTTGGGATATGTCTTTAATGGGTTTGAAGTGTTTTTATATGTGAATTTCATCTTTGTTTTGTGATGCATCTTGTCCATCCTCTATATGTCTCACCTCTCTCCACTTCAGGCAGTTGTGACTATAATCAAAACATTCCTTTTCGTGTGTATCATCACCTCTTTAGTGTAGGATTTATTTTCAATTCTCTCTCTCCCTTGTCCCTTGGAAGTTAGATTATGATTAGATAGCCTTCTCTACACTGAGAGTATCTTGTGGAAGGTAGTTTAGGAGACGGAAATAGCCTTCCCTTAAGGATCATATCAAGCCCGCAATACCCATAGCTTAAGAGATGATCCAATGTTACCCAAAAAACACTGGTTACTCATTCACACAAGCATGAAAATTTTGAGGGTGCTATTTTTTTGTGATAACAATTATGTTAAGTTGATTCACACAGTTTGAATATATGTAGTTCCCACTCCTCTTCACCATTGATATTACTATGATTTTTCTTATTTTCGATTGGAGCCATAAATAGTGTTATCATATTTGATCTTTAGACATTGATATATGGAAATTACTATATTTGATTATATTATTTAACAGATAGTATTGATGTTTTGGAACTATGACGTGATTTGATTTATATGATGGATTATATGCATGGATTGACATATAAACATTTGATGATGTAGATTTACTACTGTACTAAAACACTAGAGTTCATATGCAGATTTTTTTAGACGATTTAGTTGGTTTTGTGATCTTATTCCTAATTGATAAATTGATAAAATTGAAATATTTACAATTGTGAACATTTGGTGAATTACTTGATTTTAGCGACGATTTAGTTATGATATTTGATGATGTGAATTGATATGTATATGTGTGTATTTTATTATCTTGATGTCATTAATATGGTCACGAGGACATAAATGTATAGTTCTGATTTTGAAAGAATTTGTAACAAAATAAACAAACATGGGATAAGAGACAAATAGTAAAGGAATTTGAGGTATTGGCAACATGTCACCTTGGCAACTGGTGTAAAAATGTATGATGTTTACTATTGTTATATTGTTAGGAGGTCCCCATTGGGGGGTGACCTCAAATGTGACCTTGGGTAAATTTTTGGTTTTCTCTTTTTTTCATTATTTTTTAATATTTGTATTATATTAGTATTTTGAGTCACCTTTCTTATTGTTTGTTAAGTACTCCCTTTAAGTTGATTAAAATTAATTAATTAGTGTAACTTGGGATATGACCAAAGGGAGTAATTAATGTGGGTAGGTGGTTCTTAGTTTTGTTGGATTTGAAAGGATTTTATTCTTTTGAGTGTTGTGTAGTCATCCTTGTTTGTCAAATTCGGATGTGGGCTTAATGGTCATTTTTGGAAGATTGTAGGACAAGTTATGCTTGTCGCAAACCTCTTAATTTCACCTACCAACTACCCTTATTGGTTAATTGGGGTAAAAAATAAACCCCAGTATGTGATTGCAAGATAAAAAGGTGTTATTTATTGCACTTTATTACACAAGTTTCTAGTTTTTTCGTTTAGAGGTATGGGTTTGAATTGAAGTGTGTAAGAGCTTTTTTCTTCCCTCAACCACCAATTTATTGCACTTTGGGGATTGGGTGTGACCATATGCTATGGAGTGGAGGAGAAATGATGTGGAATCCTTCATGGAGTCACATCACCTCTCTCTCCTCTCTTTTCTATTTATTCTAATTGGTGTGAGGATTTGGGGGTTACTTGTTTTATTTTTGGACTCATGCATTTTGGAGGAGATTTTTTTTACAGTGTTTGTTTGGAGCTTGGAGATTGGATTGTGTTTTCTTATACTTGTAAAGGCTTGGAGCTTGTTATTTTCGATTAGATACTCTTGCAATGGCAATTTAGTTCCTTCGACCATGTTTTCTTTTGCTATTTTGTTGTACATATTTTGTGAATGGATGTTGTTTCATGTTTGTGATATTGGGAAGTATAATGGACTATAGGTTGTGTAGGAGAAAATGGAAATGAGGATAGTTTTGAGGGAGGCATAAGAGTATTATTAGGTATTTTATGAGGGAGTGTGGTTTGGGTGTCCCACCTTGTTGGTAAGTGAAATTTGTTATTATCTTGTTTGTTTTATTGTGGGAGGTATAAGAGTGAGGGAGACGTAAGATCTGTTTTTGCTTGGAGGGAGGCATATGAATTTTGTGTGTATGTGATTGAGTTCTTGGAGGCTTTAAGGTGGGAACTCAAACCCTTGGGAGGCATAAGTAGATCCCCATGTTCCTTTATAATTTTTGGCATGAGTTTAGAGCCTTTTGGTTGGGAAACTTCTGTGTTGATGTGATTTTTTTTATTGTTCTCATTGTGTTGAAAGTTGCTTGAATGTTGTTGTGGAAGCCATGTAAAGTTTTGAATGGTTATCTTATATCATTCATTGCTTCATAGTTTGGGATTGGGGGTCAATGAGGATGAAGGCTTATCTTCCTCATTGAATTATTGGTTGGGTAAAGAGTGTTGCCTACTCCCGGATTTTGTTGTTGCGTTTTGGATTTGGATAAGTTGGTGGAGCTCAAGTATATTTTATCTTAGTAGCACCTAGAAGAAAATGAGAAAGATCCTACCTTTACAAAAAAAATTGCCATGTTGTCTTCACTTTAGTGGAGGGCTTCTAATTTGTATTTTAAATATTTTAAACCTAATGTAAATTTGTTTAGAAAAGGTTTATTTGTATTTAGTTTTCCAAATGTATGTATATTGGCAAGTGAAAAAAATAATTTTTATTTGTTACCATGAAAATATCTTCAACTTCTAAATTCTATCCATAGTGCATTGAATGAAAACTTGTATTTTCAATGGTTTAGTTCTTGTACAAAAATTTAAAATAGAAACCCTTGCATTATTTGGTAAAAGTAAGAAATTTATATGGTTTTGAAAATTTAATTTAATCCCTCTGGATCCATGCCTATATTCAACTTAAATCTTGCCTCAAAAGCTTAATATGCTCCATTTTAAAAGTTTGTTGTTTTTGTGTAAAATGCACTTATTTTTTGAAATGGTTGTCATTAATTTATTGTGAAAGAAAGGAAATAGTTAGAATTCCTATAATGTGGAAAAATATTCTCCTTACAAGTTATATTAGGTTGAACGAGAAATTTTATTAGTTTTCTCAATTTCACTTTTACATTTATAGGTATCAAACTATGGTTACATTACCTTAGATACCATTATTTCATTCAATTTCTTTTGATCACTTAATTTAAGGAAAAGAAAAACAAGGGATATATATATATATATATATATATATAAAATTAAGCTTAGTTATATAATTTTGTTTTACAAATTTATACATATTAAACTTACTATAATTTGATATATTTTAAAAAGAAAATTAAATAAATATGATTGCATGTATGTCATATATATATATATGGTCAGCAAACGACACCCCATTCCCCACTATTTAAAAAATAAACCAAAACAACCGCATTACGACTTTACTCAAATCAATCACATTAATGTGATTGATTTGAGTAAAGTCGTAATGCGGTTGTTTTGGTTTATGTTTTCAATAGTGGGGAATGGGGTGTCATTTGCTGACCACACCCCCCACCACATAGTTATATGGGATGGGGGGTGGGATCATTGACCCCCCCAATATATAAACATTGCCACTGTATTAAAAACAATGCTCCCGACTATATAAAAATTGCGGCCTGTGTGATTCTTAACCCACGACTTTATAACTACTGAATATTGTGTGTGTTTTGTTGGTGCTCAATTTAATCTCATCCTATTTTTTTATAATTTCTTAGTCTACATGGTTTGAAACTATTTTCTGTCTCCCTGTATGGATTCATGAAAGCTTTCTCTTTCATTTGGTTGCCATGGTCAAACCATTCCTTTTGTCAAGGATCACATTGAGTCTAGATATTATTTACCATTTATATATCCAATGAGAAATAATTTGTAATTTGGACATGAATTCGGGCTTTCCCTTTCCTTGTATTTTTCCAAAATTATGTTTTACCTGTCAAATTTTTTCCCAACATCCATGGAAACGTGGTCCTTTATGATTGGATGTGCCCCGACGTGTCTTTTTGGTGAAACTTGTCACTTTTGTCACATTTGTAGAAAATACCAAGTTGGCCCCATGGCCCCAGTAGTATCTAATTGGTTATTCAACAAACATGATGTGGAAGGGAAAAATTATTACTTCGACCCCGAAGATGGAAATGTGGTCATTTTTCAAGACAAATGTGGATAGGTGGATCATCGGAACATTTTGAAGATTTTTGCCTTTTTGTGAAAAAAGAGAAAAGTTATAAATCGATCTGCAACCCCGCAAGGGACAAAGTGATGTCACATGTTTGAGTCAGCATTTGAAAATTCAAAGTGAGGAAGTGGGTTGTGTTATCACCGAATCACAGCACCCCTAGATGTTGATCAGATTTCTAGTTTGATCACTCTAAGCATCCAGTGTGATTGGATAACATGGGTACTATCTCCAAGTTGTGCTACCTGAGATAGACCTCCAGAGAAAGCTGGTTCTTTCTCCTAAACTACCTGCCACGATCTACTCTAATGCAGGATAAGCTAACTATTCTAATCTAAATTTCCAAGGGACCAGGGAGAGATAATGCATAAAATGAAAGCCTACACTAAAGAGGTGATACACTAGAAAAGGAGGGTGTGAGAGTAATCTCCAAATGTGTGAAATACAGAGGAAAAGTGCACACTAGAAGAGGTGATGATAGTTCACCATAATCTAGCAGAATGCATTCACAACAATATTCCAAGCATACACAATGTTAGTGAATTCCTGCAAGAACATAATAATAGACACAATATTCTTGTAGAAAGATAAAAGGGGAAAGAAAAATGCAAGAAAACACAGCAGGGGAAGATACATCCACAAACTTTGTATTTTATTGCTTCTTGGTATGCATAGTTCAATCTATTACAAGATAAGGGCCTTGATCACCATGCAAGGAGTCCAATACAAGGGCCTGCAACACACTGGCTTCACAAAGAAATTTTGGCAGAGCTTTGCTACCCAAAAACTCTCTTTTTTACAATGAGCCCAACACTCCAATTTATAGAGAAATGAGAAGGAAAAGAGAAGGGAAAATGGAAATCCCAAAATCTGTCCTTCAACCACCTATAAGAGGCATTAAATTGAGTGAAATGATTTTATATTACTTGCAAAAGGCTCCCCATACTGTCCCATGTGCTGCAGCAGAGAAAGAATGATGACCATGCCTCTTAATTGCACTCCCAGCTACCAAATAAAACACTGTTCTGAACCCGGCCACGTTTTCTTAAAAAAATCAATCAATTTCTGATCAAATCCAGAATTTTCTGATTTTTGTACATTGGGCTCGGAACCATGATTCTAACGGTACCAATTTTGTGTGATTTTGTTGAGAAATGAAAAAGTTATGGCCTTCTGAGTGCGGGCAGCTATCTTGGGTCTGGCAGGCATTTTCTGTCATTTGACGGGAATGAGCATCAACTGACTGGAGCCGAATATGTTTCTCTTAATTAAATATATCTCAGAGCTCAGTGTCAAAAGTTATGGCTCGTTCTAGAAAGTCCAATTTTGTGAAAATCGGAGCTCGGAGTCAAAAGTTATGGCCATTTGAAGTTCCACAGACCAAACGTTGACTTTTCTCCTCTGTCTTCGGCCATTTCAGATTTTCGCGTCCCACGCGTCCCTTTGTCCCATTTGGCCCGGTGCTGCATGGGACAAATTCTTCCGAACCACTCGAAATGGGCTTCCATGTCCCTTTTCTGCTGGTGACACGTGGCGTGATCTGATTAGCCTTCGGCTCTTTCGGCTATCCACGTCCCGCACGTCCCTTTGTCCCATTTGGCCCGGTGCTGAAGTTCCCTATTTCGGCCGAATCGGCTGGTTCGCGTACTCATAGCCCAGATGTCCCATTTGCTTTCGGGCCATTTGGGACAAATTTTCCCGATTCACCCGGTTCGGCCGGTTCGCGTACTTCACGTACCTTCGGCCCAACTGTTTCGGGCTGCCTTGACTCATTTCGGCCGATCCGGCCGGTTCGCGTACTTTTTGTCCAGATGTCCCAGACTGCCTGTTTCAACAGTTAGTCAAATTTTTCCATTTTTCGGCCAGTTCCGATTTTTGCGTCCCGCGTGTCCCTTTGTTCCAAATGTCCCAAATGTTGCACAGACCGCCTAGCGGCCTTTCGGCTGGTTCGCGCCTTTTGTCTCAACTGTCCCAAATGTTGCGAGGACTAGGACTTAGCCATTTTTCGTGATTTTTCCTGGCCTGAGCCTATTTTTGCAATTTTTCTTACCTTTCCTCAGAACTTTCTCTCTTCTACTTGGACAGGGGAGTTAGAAAAATATGAGGGGACCCTAGAAACATGAAATGTTTACCGTGACTCAATCTATTTGCCTGGGACTTGAGAATTTGATGCATGTTATCAAAATTACCTTGAGGGGTGAATTTTGGATAACAGGTTGGCAGAGCACTTCGAATTTTATAAGCTCTATTTTCAATTGATTTAAAGGTATAAAGTGAGTTGCAACTTTTATGGGGCCAAGATCAAAAGTTGGAGGTAGAGAGGTGGGTCGTCGGAAATTTTTGAAGTTTTTTGGTTTGTTTCAACTCAAATATTTTCCACGTGGAGGGCCTGCACTCATTTAAAGATCTACCTCTGGGTCCTACCTTTATAGTTGAGCCAAGGAGATATGTGGAGGCTTCCTCTTGCTCCTCTCTATACTTAGAATTATCAAGTAAATTTCTAAGGCTTGGGACATGTGAAGGGCCCGTGCCTATTTAGGGACCTACCCTTGAACTTTAATTTTGAAAGAGCACCAAAGGAACACATGGAAGCTTCTAGTGGGCATTCCCATACTCTAAATTTTTCAGCAATCGTTGCAAATCTCTATGTTTTGCAAAACGTTGAGGGCCCACACTCATTTGGGAGCCTGTCTCTGGACTTCTCCTTTGTAGTTTCTCCAAGGAGAACACATGGATGTTTCCACTGGATTCTCTTTACACTTGGAAGGCTCAGATTTGCATCACAAGTATGTGGTATAATCCATGTGATGAAACTCATTTCTGAAGAGGCACGATTGTAGGTATCCATGCAAGGGATCTCATTTCTCAAGGTTTATTCTCCAGGGTGAAAAGGATTTCTTGTCAAATCTGTCTATATGGAGCCACCTATGAATTATTAAAAATGGGATTTCTCACATGATAGAATAAAGGAATGATTAGAAGTACTGTCAAAAAGTTATGCCATGGCATCCCAGTCATGGTTGAGGGTATGAGAAACGTGATCAGTTCATGATTTTTCCACCTGGCAGCTTTGGGTGTAAATTTGTTAAACATCACTTTCTGAGACAAACTTGTAATAAGAAAAGGATTCCTCAAATGTTTTTCCTTTTGGGGGGAAAATTTAGGATGAGTGAGCAATTGAAATGTATAAATGCAATCAGAATACTATTGCAAAAGGTCAGGGGTTAATTTCTATGAGAAAATTTGAGAAATCCCATATTCCTGAGAGACCATCTAAGAAACCTGTTAATCTATTTTGTTTTAGATTCGATCACATCAAGATGGTTACAATTGTACAACCATTAACAAGATATGAGATTGTTCAAGAAAATTTCCCCTACTGATAAATCTAATGGATCTCGAATTAAACTGTGTTGATATTGGGAAAAATTGTGTCTACTTTTATTTCAGAATGTGTTCAAATGGTTTTGATGTTCTTGTTGTAATCTTATGTTAAAATCCCTTTGAATCACACAATATCTTGTCCCTGTGATCGTATAGTGGCATTTGCAATTTCATTATGAGAAGAGCCTTCATCTTGTAATGAAATAAACAATTTAAAATCACTTTACTGTCACTTGTTGACAGAGATTCTCTTTAATTCTATGAGTGTATCTTAGGTGTGATGAACTAGGGGTTGTTAATGTTTAATTCAGTCTTTATATTGAGCCTTCATGTTGAATTCTTAATTATTGTGTGAAACCGTGAAGATCTGGCCCTCCATTGATACACACCTTCTAGTTGAAGGAATACTTTTGTTATTCTTAAGAATTTTGTCTGGTATTTTTCCAATTTCTAAAAAGGTTGTCAAACATCTAGTGAAATCAACTTCATCTTGCTTAATTCCCCCACCAAAAATTTTCAAATAACCATGAATCCTAGACGAAGTACCCTTGTTTGTGCTAGTATAACCACTAATGAATAAATTCTACTACTAAAATATACAGAATCAAACAAGTTTTAAGTTTCTTTAGTAACTTGTACCTTGTTAAGAAAATATCTCCATTCTTTAGAAGTGACAACTCGTGAGAGTTAAATTTTTATGTATTGATCATATTTTCTCAAGGTTCTGTTGAGAAATATGCAAATAAGAATATCTTCATGTCCTTCACTAACAAAGGTTACAAAATGGGTCCACTCAACTTGGTTGGAAGGCACGACCTAAAGTAGTGAGGATAGATCAAATCCTTATTGAAGGTGTTAACCATTTCTTCTCCAACATCTGAGTGACAAAGAGTCAGCTGAATCCCCTCCCTAGCTACAAAACAACTTATACCTTGATTTTTTTGTCTCTATGTATCTTGTTGAATCTATGATGTTTCTCAGCTTCCAAGGGAGAATCAATTTGGATACCAACACTAGAATGGAACTTTTGCTCAGGATATTCTCAAAGGCATTCCTATATTTGGCCTTGGTAATGTTTCTTACATGATCTATGTGGAAATACGTTGTTTAAACGTCATCCTATGTTGAGATTTGTAAGAATTGTGTGAAGTTACAAGTTCTATGTGCAATATTTCTAGTTTCTAGTGGTTATTGCACTAAATTTTATATCATCAGTGATAAATATTGGTAAAGGAAGGTCAATTCTGCTAAGCTTTACAGGAATTAAGTGTTGATAGATATTTGACAAGTCATTTATAGTGCATTTTCATAGCTAAGGTGAATTTTTTTATGGAAACTCTGTGTTTATTTAAATTTTGATAAATACTAGTGCCTTAACCTGTATTAAGTGAAATTTGTCACTCATTTTTGCAAAACTAGAAGGAAGAAGATATTTCTTCACTAAAGACCCTATCAAAAAGTTGTTTCCAGAACTAAGAAAGACAAATTTAGAAGGAAATAAGAGTCTGGAAAGTTTTTGGAGATCAGGAATCAAGAAAAGAGATATCATTTTTGAAAAGTTATTAACCTATGGTTGAGGATCACCATTCTTCTTCAAGTGATTCTGAATTAGATAATCTTCATATTGATCTAAATTCTCTAACTAGAGAGGGGCGTTAATATGTTTCTGATAAGTGTGCTTCTTAGTCTGTCCCTGTATTTTCCAAAGTTTGAAAGGGTTATTCCATGAAACAGGTTTCTTTAGAGGACATTTATTTTGAAAATTATACTCTTGTGTTCCAAAGACCCCTTGTCCCTTATCATTTTGTATCTCCTATAAGATCACCTCCTCAAAACAATATGGTCCAGCCCCTACCTAGCCATCTTTTTTTTAATACTTTTGGTCCTATAAAATTTAGAGGTATGGCTAGATATCTAAATGTAGTGCCACAAGATGTTAGAAATAGACTATCTAAATTTCAAGGGAATAATGCTATCACTAGTGATCAACATTTAAATTTTTTTGTCAATATGATGGAAGAATTTGAGATTGAATTTGAGGATCTGTATATAAATTTTTTTATTCCATACTCTTGAGGAGGATGCACATGACTGTTATAAGTCTATGCCAGATAACTCAATAGATTCATGGATAGAAATGAAAAATGTTTTTATATTGTAATATGGCTATAAGACAAGTCCCAAGTTTATTTTATCTTAATTGTAAAATATTAAGAATAATCCAAATGAATTTGTCCATGAATTCAATACTTAGTTCAATAAGACCTTGAATAGGCTACTTGTAATCTTGAGTCTAAGTGATGTTTCTTGTTTGATAAAGTATTCTGATGCTTTTGATAAAAAGCCTTCTTATTATTTTAGGGATAAAAACCCTAGAACTTTGAGACAGGCCTTCACGATGTCTTTTCAGATTGAAAACAATATAAAAGAAGTTTATAATCCTCCTAAGAGGTAAGGTATCAAGCTGATAAATCAAAAGAATCCTTAGTCAAGTAAGTATGTGGATCTATAAGAGGCTGTAAAAACATTGGTCGGATTTGTTAAGGAAATATCCTATAAAATGGCCAGAGAAAAGAAGGGGATTGGACAAGGTTCCCATGGTCACAACAAGCCACAAGGTCAAGAAATATTTAAAAATCATCCTAGAGGTGACCATAGATCAAATAACAAGGGTAAAGGGCCCCTGGGATAAGGAAATACTAGAAAACCCCAACCCTGGGAAAATATATTGGTGCTTGATCCTTTAGCTTCTAGAGTTGTTACTATGAAAGAGGTCCATGATATGGAGTGGTGTGATATATGTTTTCTTGCCACCATTCCCCATGTGATGAAGAAAAATAAGTTGAGGAAGTTGATGATGATGTATGCATGATGGATTTATCTACAAGTGCACAACAGAGAGCAAGCTTAACTGAACTAATAAGTGCTAGAGCTATTGCTAAGTTCTGGGATTGCATTCACCAGGTATTACCTCTTCCTTCCACTCATACTTTCTGAAATTGATATGGTACAATCTTTTGAGTTGCCTAATAATTATTTTGAGTACTTAAGGGCATTAATGATTAAAAATTATGATGGAGGAATTCCTTCAGAAGAGGACAAACAGTTGTTAATGAATGCATTAGTTGCCAAAGAAAAATAATATAATACTAGGAGTAAGGTTAGCAAAGGGGTAGGGCCACAGGCCAAACAAAAAATTCCAGTTCTTACCAGTATCCCTAAGGAAACCCCTAAAAAATATGCATCTAGTAAAGGCTTTGTCACCCCAAATAAAAATTGTGTTCCTCCACATGCTCAGGCTATGAAAAATCGCACGTCATCAGATGAATTTGTAAACCTTCCTCCTAATACTGTCTTACCCAAATATGTTCCTTGTGACATAGCCCAAATCTTGAGTCAGATTAAGATTATTGTTCCTATTGTTGAATTACTTAGAATCCCTGAGAATAAGAAGAGGGAATTTGAGTATTTGGGGCTTAAGGAAGAAAAGGTCACCCAGGGTAAAAATGTAAAAAATGTAGACATTCCTCCTACCATTCCAGAATTAGAAAAACCACAAACATTGGAGGAATTGGGTGAACCACCTGAGGTTTATTAGGGAACTTATCTAGTTGAGTCTCATCTGAATGTGGATCCATTTTTTACTACTTTTATTATTAAGGATAGGTTGTTACATAGCTACATGTTTGATTCAGGAGCCTCATGTAATGTAATGCCTCTTGAGGAAATGAATGAGTTAAATATCAAAGTAACAACAGCTTATGGGAAATGTACTGCCATGGATTCAAGAGAGGTGCCAGTAGTTGGATGTGTCAAGGGTTTATTAGTGAAATTGGTAGCGTATAAAGGTAAGTACTTAACCTTGAATGTGGTCATTTTGGATTGTCCTGCTAAATGGGTGATGTTATTATCCAAAAAGTTGGTAGCTAGTGTGGGTGGAAGTGTAAAAATGAACATGTCTTATAAAACCATACCAGTTGAGGGCAGCCTTGTGAAGTTATATGGTGACAAGAAAATGTTATATCTCATTGAGGACCCCTATAATGCTTCTTATGAAGTATTGCACATAGACATTGATGTTGATAACACTGTGAGCTATGTTGTTTTCAAGGAGTACGAAATTGATCAATGTAGATATCCTGAGCAGGTTGATTTTCCTAGGACTTTGATGTTTCATGAAGCCTCGAGAGATGTTGAAAAAATTGACCTAGGCACAAAGGATAAGCCTAAAAAAATGTGGTTAGTTATAAACTTGGATAGAAAAGAGAAACAATCATATGACCAGTTGTTAAAGACGTATAAGAACTGCTTAACAAGGTCATATCCATAATCGAAGGTACTTGAAAATTTTCCTTAATTGTTTTCTCTGATTCCAGGTGCACATCATTGTATAATGTATAGTATTTTGGTTTCGTTCTACTTTCGTGTTTTACAGTTTTGGTTTGTCCTAGTCCCTGGTGACTAGTTCTTGTTGGTTTCTCGGTTCGATCCTTAGAGGATTGGTTATTGTTTTTCTGCTTTACAAGCTTGTTCTTGACTTTGTTACCCAATGGATTCTTGGCACATGGTCTGGTTTGTTGTTCTTGCGACACTTGCAGGGATTTCCCATCGCCAAGTTAGAGCCAATGTTGGTGCTTAATTTAATCTCTCCATGTTTTTCCAAAACGTCTCAGTCCACATGGTTTGAAATTATTTTCTGTCTCCCTGTATATATTCATGAAATATTTCTCCTTCATTTGGTTTCCATGTTCAATCCTTTGCTTTGGTCGAGGATCACATTGAGTCTAGATATTGTTTACCGTGTCTCTGTCTATGAGAAAGAATTTGTAGTTTGGGCATGAATTTGGGGTTTACCCTTCCTTATATTTTTCCACAGTCATGTTTTCCCCTGTCAATTTTTGTCCCAACATACATCGAAACATTATCCTTATTAATTGGACCTGGTCCGACGGATCTTTCTGGTGAAAATTGTCAATTTTTTCACATTGTAAAAAATACCAAACTGGCCCCGCAACCCCCGGTAGTATCTAATTAGTTATTTAACAAACATGAAGAGGCAGGGAAAAATTCTTAATTTTACCATGAAGATGGAAACATGCCCATTTTTCAAGATTAAGGTGGAGAGGTGGATCATCGAAACATTTTGAAGATTTTTGCCTTTTTGTGATAAAGGAGCAAAGTTATAAATTAATCCGGAACCCCGCAGGGGATAGAGTGATGTCACATGTTTGAGTAAGCATTTGAAAATTCAAAGTGAGGAAGTGGGTCGGTAGTGCACTTCAAATTTTTTAATCTCTTTTGTCAAATGATGTAAAGGTATAAAAGTGAGTTTCGACTCCGATGGGGCCCACATCAAAAGTTGGAAGTGGAGGGGAGGGTCACCGGAGCATTTTGGAGTTTTTTTGGCCCATTTTCAACTCAAATATTTTCCATGTGGAGGGCCTGTGCTCATTCAAGGATATGCTTATAGGTCCTACCTTTACAGTTGCACCAAGGGGACACGTGGAGGCTTCCGTTGGCTCCTCTCTATACATACACTTCTCAAGCAACTTTCTAAGGCTTGGGAAATGTGGAGGTCCCACACTTGTTTTGGGACCTTCCCCTTGAACTTTACTTTTTAAAGAGAGCCAAAGGGACACATGGAAGCTTCTATTGGGCCTTCCCATACTTTGACTTTTCAGTAATTGGTGCAACTCTCTATGGTTCTGAACGCGTGGAGGGCCCTTTCATTTGGGAACTTACCTCTGGACTTCACCTTTGCAGTTGCACCAAGGAGAGACGTGGAGGTTTCCGCTGTCTCGCCTTTGCACTTGGCCAACTCAGACTCGTAATGATGGTATATGGTATAATCCTTGTGAGGACCACTCATTTTTGAGAGGCACAAATGCAGGTATCCATGTAAGGGAACTCATTTCTCAAGGTGTATTCTCAAGGGTCAAAAAAGATTGCTTATTAAATCCAACCATATGGAGCCACCTATGAATGATTAGAAGGACTATCAAAAATTTATGGCATGGCATCCCAGTCATGGTTGAGGGTCTAATAAACATGATCAATTCATGATTTGTCCACTTGGTAGCTTTGGGTGTAAATTTGTTAAACATCACTTTTTGAGACAAAATTGTAACACACAAAGGATTCCTCGAATATTATTATTTTTTGGGGGAAAATTTTTGATGAGTGAGAAAGTGAAATGTATAAAGTCAATGAGAATACTCTTGCAAAAGGTCGAGGGTTAATTTATACGAGAAAATTTGAGAATCCCATGTTCCTGAGAGACCATCTGAGAAACCTATTAATCTCTTGTGTTTTAGATTTGATCACGCCAAGATGGTTGCAAGTGTAAATCCATTGAAAAGATCTTATATTTTTTAAGAAACTTTCCCCTCCTAATAAATCTAATAGATCTCAAATTAATATGTGTTGATCTTGGGAAAATTTTTATCTACTTTTATTTTCAGAATGTGTTCAAATGGTTTTGATGTTCCTTTTGCAATATTATGTGAAAATCCCTTTTGAATCAAAAAAAATCTCATCCCTGTGATAGTGCAGTGGTGTTTACAATTTCATTATGACAAGATCCTTCATCATGTAATGAGATAAAAAATTTAAAATCATTTTACTGTCCTTTTGTTGATAAAGATTATTTGTAAGTCTATGAGTGTATCTTAGGCATGATGGACCAGGGGTTCTTAATGTTTAATTGAGTCTTTACCTCCAGCCTTCATGTTGAATTCTTAAAGATTGTATGAAACCGTGTACATATGGGCCTTCATTGATGCAAACCTTTTTGTTGAAAGAATATTTTGGCTATTCTGAAGCATTATGTCTATTAATTTTCCAAATTTTGTAAAGGTTCTCAAATATCTGGTGAAATCAACTTCATCTTACTTAAATCTCCACAAAAAAATTCAAATAACCATGAATCCGACCTGAAGTACCACTGTTTGTGTTGTGTATTAATAAATGAATAAATTCGGCTACCAAAATATACACAAGCAAACAGGTTTTAAGTTTCTTTAGTAACTTGAACCTTATTTAGAAAATATTTCCATTCTTTAGAAGTAAAAACTTGTGACAGTTAAATTGTGGTGTATTGATCATATTTTCTAAAGGTTCCCGTAAAAATTTTGCAAATACAGATCTCTTAATGTCCTTCACCAACAGAGGTTACAAATAGGTCTTATCACCCTAGTTGAAAGGCATGAACTAAAGAAGTGAAGATAGATAAAATCCTCAATAGAGGTGATATCCATTTCTCCAACACCTGAGTGACAAAGAGTCAGTTGAATCCCCTCCCTGGATAAAAAAATGAGTTATACCATGATTCATTTGTCTCTAAGTATCTTGTTAAATCTGTGATGTTGGTCCTCTCACCCTTGTTGGATACGACGCCATTCTGGTTTCGGTATCCAAATTGATTCTCCCTTGGAAGATGAGTAACATCATAGATTTAACAAGATACTTAGAGACAAATAAATCATTGTATAATTCATTTTATAGCTGAGGAGGGGATTGAGTTGACTCTTTATCACTCAAGTGTTAGAGAAATGAATAGCACCTTCATTAGGGATTTTATCTATCCTCACTACTTTAGGTCATGCCTTTGAACCAAGGTGAAAGGACCTGTTTTGTAAAAATTTTTGGTCAAGGACATGAAGAGATCCTTCTTTGCACAATTTTCATGGGAACCTTGAGAAAATATGATCAATACACCACAATTTAACTCTCACAAGTTGTCACTTCTAAAGAATGGAGATATTTTCTTAACAAGGTTTAGGTTATTAAAGACACTTAAAACCTACTTGCTTATGTATATTTTGGTAGTAGATTTTGTTCATTTGTGGATACACAAAAAAAAACATGGGTACTTCAGGTAGGATTCATGGTTATTTGAAATATTTTGTGGGGAATTAAGTAAGATGAAGTTGATTTCACTAAAACTTTGAGAACCTTTACAACAATTGGAAAAAAAACAGACAAAAATCTTTAGAATAGCAAAAATATTCCTTCAACCATAAGGCATGGATCAACGAAGGCCCATATCTGCACGGTTTCACACACTCTTCAAGAAGTCAACATGAAGGCTCGAGTTAAAGTCTGAATTAAACAGATTTAATATGGATATTATTATAATGTACAATATTATAAAAAATTCAGGTCTAAATAAAATAGGCTTTCCATTAATAAAAATATATATACATATACATATATACATACATACACATATATACACCAATTTAATCAATCATATTTTAAACAAGATTTTAAAACGGGATAAAAAAATGCCCATACCCAAATAGGAAAAATATAAATAATGTATTGAATAAAAAATAAAAATATAAACAAAGACTAGAACAGGGTTACAAATAGAACAAATAATAAAAGGATTATCCATCCTTGAGTTTGGATATCATTGCATGGCCTCTCTTATTTTTCTCCTCCCAAACCTGCAAAATGAAAATGATAAAATAACCCAAAGAAAATTAATAGGAGCTTTTCTTAAGGATAATTAGGGTTAGTTATAATCCCTAAGACCCAATGACCCTAAATAAATACATCTAAAGTTTGAGAATCTTCCCTACATAATTTAGGTGAGGGTTTTGGTGGGAATATTATTTTAAAACTAAGGTATGTGTAACTTATGAATGGGGCCACTTAAGGGGTGTTAGGTTCTTTGGATTAAATTGTGATCCTTATTGCTACATTTAGTAACTTTTATAAAAGGTTTTGACCTTTGATATTAATTAAATTGAATTGTTTACCAAAATAACTAAAAAATTTTATTAAAGGGATTAAAATTATTTGTACTTAATTTAAGGGGATGGTAAGTTTAAACTTAGCCCAAGAGTATTAAATAAATAAATGATTTTTGAACTATAAGGATGAATTATATAAAAACATAATAAGGGTATTTTAGCCAATGACTTGTAAGGGTTAATTAATGAATTTCATCGGGAACTCGGGAAGGGGATTTAAGCCCAAAATGTTAAAATAAAAAAATAATAATTAATTTATAATTAAAATGAAGGAATTATTAACTGTGAAATAAATTATATCTAGTTGAGGGTTATCCCATTACAACCCATTTTTTAAAAAAATTAGTCCATAAATTTTCCTAACTTATCACTGGATTTTTGTCTTGGGTTTTCTGGAGTAAAAATGTGGGTGTTGCACTTGGTATATGAGTTGCGCATTCAACACTTAGACCCTTGGGAAAAATTGAAAAAAAAAAATAGTTAACTTAGTATAATGTACAACTAGTTCACACAACATTTCATGATATATTTTTAAAATGTAGAAAACCTAGAAAATTGACACAAAAACTGAGAATATGATAATCAAACTTTCATCTCAGTTTGTGCAAGAGGCGTGACTTGAACGAGGGAATTTTTTGTAAGGATTTATATATACCACCTCAAGAGCATGTAGTTTCCACTATTTTACCATAGATATCACAGACATTAAAGGATTTCAATGCAGTTATATGAGTTGGAATAGTAGGGGAATGAAATTGCTAGCATGATAGGGAGCCATCAGATGAGGCTCAATATCCTTCGAGACACAACAATGAAAATAGGGTAGAGAACTCCCATATGGATTCAGCTAGAGTAGATTCACCTCAAAGGGGGCATGGAGATAGGATTACAGGAGATAGAGATAGATGTCAGAGCCCTAGGGTGAGGGGTGAGCATGTAGAAAGACCTAGGGGCCGAAAGTCATCAGTTGCTGATCATATCAGGAAGATCTTGAAACTACACCTATCTCATTATGATGACGATATAAGAGGTTTTTAGGTAGAGACTTGGTTAGTGAGCTTGAGTGGATGATTCAATATTTTCCCATGTACTAGCAACATGAAGGCTCGTATTGTGATTCATCTTATGAGGGATGGAGTAGGTTTCTAGCAGAGGACTAAGGAATAAAATCTCCATGTAGAATCAGAGGCAGTTACTCAGGATCTCTTTGAGGAGTAGTTCAAGAGTAGATACATATCTAGGAGGTTCATTCAGCAGAGGATAAATGAGTTTGATGACCTGCAGTAGGCATCCATGACATTAGTAGAGTATAATATTCACTTTCTAGACTTTCTTAATTATGTCGACTACATGCAGGACAAGAATGTTAGGATTTAAATGTTCATCAAGGGCGTGAACTTAGATTTGGGTGGTCTAATACACATTCATTATCTTGAAATCTTAGCTGAGGTAGTTGAGAAGGACCTACATTGTAGAGGAGACTAGGGGAAGACGCAGTAGGCCACAAATAGAGGAGTTGTATTCAACAGATGTAGGATAGTATTTCAAGGGGGTCAACTCCTCCTCACGGCACAAAGGGTTCTGCATAGTATTCATTCAAGCCACAAAAACAGTAGCACACTCATCCACCGTTTACACCTCCACATAGATTTGATACTCAATGGGGATGACGTATGGGGCCTCCTCCTAGAGGACCCATTAGGATATCCTTAACAACAACCACAACAGTCCATTTCAGGATCATCATCATGCATGGAACACACCACTAGAGTACCTGATGTAGCTACATCTCATTGGAGGGGACAAGGTAGTTTTATGGATGTACTGTACTTGGACACCATTAGAGAAAATTCCCACAAAACTGTCATAATAAAGGTAAGGCATCAATTTTAGAACCTACAATTGGTGACATGGGATGTATCCATCAGATCTATGCAACAATCGAGAACCACCAAGTAGAGTGCCAGAGAAAAAAGATTGAGACTATAGGTACCATTGGTGGTATTCCTACCTCTATTTTGTTTTATTCTAGCTCTTTTGATTATTTTATTACAACATCTTTAGTAGAAAGATGCAGGTTGGTGACAGCTAGGTAGGTACTTAGGTTGGATGTTTTGAAATGGCTTCTGGATCCAAGCTCTCAGTAGACTCCTTAGTCAAGGAGTGCGTTATGGACCTAGGACCCTTCACAAGTGCCATGGATGTTTGTATCCCCCCTTTGGGTTCTTATGGAGCTATCTAGGGAAAGGATTGGTTATCTACACAAAGAGTCAGAGTTGATTGTTAGAGTAAGGTTATATCTTGTACAAATGACTTAGGTGTATATTTGGTGATAGATGGAGTTAGGAGAACTATCTCTATTTTGACTATTTCCACTATACAACTTAAGCAGTGTGTGTAGTGTGGGTATCAATTATATGCTATTAAAATTAGTGATATGTAGAAGGATGGGGATAATGTACCTTCACTTGATGATCAATCCATTTTAAAAGTTTTTTCTAATGTTTTTCCCAGTGAGCTATAAGGTTGTCCTCCCCCATGTGAGATAGACTTCCATATTTATTTAGTTCCTAGAACAGAGCTTATATTACGTGCTCCACATACGATGACCACCCCTAAGGTATGTGAGCTCAAGTTTCAGATTTAGGGACTTCTTGAGAAAGGCCTAATATTTCCTAGTGTATTTCCTTGCGGTGCACCAGTGATTTTTGTGAAGAAGAAGGATGGATCCTTGGGGTTGTGTGTGGGCTCTAGAAAAATCAATAAAGTAACAATCAACAAATGTTACCCCATTCCTTGCATCAATGATTTGTTTGATGAGATGAAGGGGGCCACATTTTTTACAAGATAGATCTTAATTCCAGTTGTGATTAGACAAGGATTGCAATGGAAGATGTCTGCAAGAAACATTTCTACATGAGATATGGCCACTACAAGTTCACAATTGTGTCATTTGATCTAAAAAATTCCCCTGTAGTGTTCATGAGTTTGATAAACTGGGTGTTCAAGGATTTTCCAGACCACTTTAAACTAGTTTCCCCTGATGACATTTTGATCTACTCACGTACGCATGAGGATCATGATGAGCATGTTTGCCAGGTTGTGCAGTGTCTTCATGAGGGGAAACTATAAGGGAACCTGAAGAAGTGTGCATTTTTGTAGTTAGAGGTTAAGTATTTGGGCCACATTATTTCTAGTGAAGGTATCAAAGATGATCATTCCAAGATTAAATCTATTATAGATTGGCCAATACCTACAAGTATGATCGAGGTGCATTTTTTCATGTGATTGGAAGGTTACTATAGGATGTTTGTTCAGGATTTATCTTGTATTATGCATCCAATAACTTCCCTTTATCGGAAAGGGAAGATGTTTTTTTGGTTAGATAGGTGTGAGTAGGCCTTCAGGACACTGAAGGAATGCCTTACAACAACACCCATTCTTGCAGTTCTAGATTCATAGGGAGATTTCTTCATATGCACAGATGTTTCTTTGGCTCTATTAGTAGGTGTATTAATGCAAGAGGGCCATGTAGTATCCTTTGAGTTTCAAAAAATCAAGGAATATGATTTCCATTATCTGACTCATGACGTTAAGCTTGTAGGCATTGTGCATGCTTTGGTTTGTTGGAGACATTTCATTTTAGGCACAATATTAATTCTCAGGATGTATCACTTGAGTCTTTGTCACCTCTTTGCACATCCCAATCTCAATTCTCGTTAGTGGAATTGGATGAAGTTTATTTGTGAGTATGACATGGAGATAGAGCACATGAAAGGGAAGGAGAATGTTGTTGCGAATGCCTTGATTTGTCGAAGACATTTGGTTATGGCTAATTCATTTGGTACAAATTTGAGGACCATGATTTTATAACAACTTCCACATGATATCTTATACCTCTTAGTCAGAGTAGAGATCAAGTCTAAGAGACCCCTTGAGGGGAATTTGATTGATTTTTATTAGAGGCACATGGCCTTATTTGACATGGAGGTCAGATATATATACCTAGAGATGGAGGATTGAGGCACACCATGTACCCTATTTATCCCATCTAGGGGTGAAGAAGATGTATGCAACTTTGAGATAGTTGTACCACTGGAGAGGGCTATGGAGGGATGTAGCTCATTTTATGTCTCATTTTCTAGAGTGCCAGAACGTGAAGACTGAACATCAGCATCGAGTTGGCCTTTTATATCCTCATGTCATACCGAAGTCAAATGGGACACCATTTCCATGGATTTCATTATAGGGCTACCTACATCAAGATACCACCACAATGCCATTATGGTAATGATGGATATATTGACAAAAGTGGCTCATTTTTCTCTTAAGAATAACACCTATAAATATAGCGCAATGGCATGAGTATATATAGGTGATATTTTGACCGCGATCCCTTGTACACCTCTCACTTTAGCACCACCATGAAACATGCTCTTGGGACAAAAATCAACTTCAGTAAAACATACAATCATGAGATAGTTGGATAGATAGAGAGGGTGAATCAGATCTTAGAGAACATGCTTTGGATGTATGGCATGGACCATAACTTGAGGTGGGAGGAGTACTTGTACCTGGTTAGGTTTGATTACAACAATTTTTTTTAAAGTGTGATTGGTATAGATCCATTTTAAGTATTGTATGGCATAGATTGTAAGACACCATTGAGTTAGGATAGATTGAAGGAGAGGGTATCTAATGGGACAAATTTATTACAAGATATGGAGTAGCAGGTAGTAATGATTCGACATATATTACAAGAGGCTCAAGATAGATAGAATAAATATGTAGATTAGCAGAGGAGATATCACAATTTTAAGGTGGGCATGATGGTGTTTCTTTATGTTAGGCCTCATAAGATCCCTATCCATTACAGTTAAGGCTCTAATCCTACTTTTAGGTTTGTGGGTACTGTCGACACCTAAAATTTTTCCTCCGTAATTTCTATTTCATTAATGTATGTATTAGGAATAAGATGTTGTTAAGTATAATTATAGTAGCATCTGTATAAGATAAGCACGCTGTCAGGATAACGGCGCGAGTACGACGCCACCAATAATGTATAGTACGGTAATAGTCAAAAGTACAATAGGAATATTGTGGTAAAAAGTAAATATTTGTCATAAGTGGTCCGGTAATGTTAAAATGTCAAAGTTTGGGTAATTAGAGAAGTAGGTCTACATGATTAGGAATTAGAAATATTATATTGGTAATAAGGACAAGGAGTGGAGGTCATAAATATTTTGTGCATTTTATTTGTAAAAAGTCTAAAAATGTGGAACCCATGTAAAATGATAAGGTTTATCTTATCTTAAAAGATAAGCTTACATGTACAGATAAGAGTTAAGGTATGGAATATGATTCGTCAGAGTGGATTTCTTATCCTATCTTAGAGATAAGATGAATAAGCCTGGAAGTTCTATAAATAGAGATGCCACCCCCCCTTATTTAGCATAGAAGGAAGTAGTGAGAAATATTGTAGGAAGTGTGCAAAGGAAGCCATCAGTTTAAAGATGTGTTGAAGAAGCCATTAAGAGGTGTAATTGTAAAGTTTCTCCCATAGTCTTGGTGAAAGGCAAGTGAAGTCAATAACACTTGAAGTACCTCATGGGTGAGATTGTAACAATTTCATGTTAATATTATCATATTACTTTGATATTTTAGATTTGTGATCATTCTGTCTTATCATAGTCGATGGTATTCTTGTGTTACGTTGTTGTTTTGTTTCCAGATTACATCCACCAAACTAAAGGCTGTGCATTAGTAAATAATCATAGCACGAGGAGTTCGCGGTGAAGACTTATCATATGCCAGATTGGTGATGACATTTTGGTTCCGTTGCCGGGACCATTCCTCGTTGGTGGATTTTCTGGAGAGATATTCCCACTTAGTTCAATTGGAGGGTAACCTTATTTTTACTGTGCATAGAGGAGTTACCATGGTAAAGTCATTTTTACCGTGAATAGTAGTTTACCATGATAAAGTCATTTTTGCTGTGAATAGTATTTATCACAGTAAAATCACTTTTTACCGTGAATAGTATTTACCACAGTAACTCACTTTTTACTGTGAATAGTGTTTACCATAGTAAAGTCAGTTTTTACGGCAGTAAGTCAAGTTTTACCATAGTTACCGTGGTCATTTCTATTTTACTGTAGAAAGGTGTAAAGTCACTTTCTAGTATAGTGATTCCAATTATTTGTGCACATAAGTCTTGTTGATTGTACTTGTGGGTTAGTATTTCACGGTGGTTACTTTTGAAAATGGGAAAGATTCCTGTTTTTTCAGCTCAATCTAATGAAGATGCTTCTTCTTTCATTCAAGAGTTTAAGCGATCTTGTATTTGTAATGGCCTGATAAGAAGGGGAACAATGGACTGAATTTTTTCCTACCGTTTTGGATGGTTTAGCACTTAGGTGGTTTGAAACACTAGGTGATAATGTGAAAAATTCATGGGATGTATTAACTAAAAGTTTTCTTGAAGAATTTGGTGAACAACAGAAATATGCAGATCTCATGATCGAGATCACAAAGCTATCCCAAGGAGAGAAGGAGAAGATAAGGGATTATCATGCTCGTGTTCTAGAGCTAAAGGAGGAAGCTCGATGCCCAGATCCAGAAGGAAGGATTAGCGGATGGGTTGATGAACGGCATGGATAATCTCCTTTGAAAGCACTTCATTCTTGGGATGAAGCTAGAAATCAGACAATGAGTGAAGTATGACTGCCCAGCTACCATTAAACAAGCAAAGGAGATTGCATTAAACAAGCAAAGGAGATTGTAAGAAGGTAAGAAGAAAGCATGGAAGAGGAGCCCAAAGAAATTGTTGCTAAAGTAGAGCCTACACCAGCACCTTTGGTGCAGAATCCACAACCACTCCCGGTGAGCACAAATATTTCTCCTAGTACATCTACTGAGTATGAAGATCTACTCAAAAAGATGGGTCAGTTAACTATTAATCTTCTTCAAGGAAAAGAATTTAGTTCTCAGGGAGGAGATAGAGGTCCAAAAAGAAATATTTCTAAAGTTGTATGTTATGGTTGTTATAAAAAGGGTCATTATAAGTATAATTGTCCAGATAGAGCTTGTACATCTGGTAAAGGAGATAATGATAAAACAAAAGCACCCTGTGAATTCTTTTGATGTAGTAGATAAGAGCAGAAATAATGAAGTAGATGTGTTTGTAACAAAAAGAAAGAAAGAAAAAGATAATCAAGATGGAAATGATCCTAAGAAGATGAAAGAAGAAACTAGTAAGAAACATAGGAGAAGAAAGTTGGGTGTGCAAGATTTTCTGATTTCACAGGGGCAAGGACCATACTTCATCTTGGAAGATCTGTCCAAAAGGCCTGCCAAATATTACATATGGTCAACTCTTAGCTATGTCTTCTGAGAAGAGGCGGGGAGCTGCGAAGTGGACTCAATGCTCGACGAAGGAAGGAGGTTGAGGTACATGTTTTGGAGGCAGAGGTGGATCCCTATGCTCCACAAGCTGAGGTATTATGTAATGGTATTTCAATTCATGATGCCTTAGTTGATGGAGGTGCCACAGTTAATGTAATGACCGAGTCTGTAATGAATATGTTGGGGTTAAAAATTGATCGCCCTTCAACACTTATGTTAAGGTCATTAAATAAGGGAAAAAACTAAACCAGATGGTGTAGTTTCAAATGTGGCAATATCTGTTATGGGTGTTGTATGCTGTGGTAGAATTTCAGGTGATGAAAAATGGTACTAGCTGTGTACCCAATGCTGCTGGAAGACCATGGCTAAGGAGACTTCATGCAAGAAACTACTAGAATGAAGGTTTCATGACACTTGGACCCGTGGTAGAGAGAGGGTGAAAATAAACGTGATCCCTCGGCATCATAAGGCAGAACCTATCAATTCAAGTGATGAAACTGATGATTGGACATCCTCTGATTACTCTAGTACCAGTGAAGTGGACACTGAAGATGAAGAAAGTGAGGTTGATGTTTCAGTCATGGATATCCTTCCAATCACACCAACTCATGACCCCATAAAATTATCTGAAGAAGAAGTTGATGATCGTCTCCAACAAATAAAGATTGGTGATGCTGTGATGGAGAGTGAGAAGGAATCCTACCTCCAGCTCTTTCGAAGGTACATACACATATTCACTTTTGATTACAAGGAACTCTGTCAAGTAAGTTGGGTAGAACATTCTATTGAGTTGGTAGATGGTGCTAAGCCCATAAAGAAAATGCCATATAGAATGAATCCTAATTTTTCCAGGACTGTAATAGAAGAAATAGATAAGTTGCTTGATGCAGGATTCATATTTGCTGTGGAGAATTCAGAATGGGTTTATCCCATTGTGATATCAACAAAAAAGAATGGGAAGCTATGCATTTGTGTTGACTACAGGAAGCTCAATAAGGCAACAAAGAAGGATCATTACCCTCTTCCATTTTCAGATCAGATCTTGGACGAAGTAGCTGGCCAAGAGTGCTATAGTTTTACTGATGGATATAGTGGCTACAACCAAGTTCGTATAGCAGAGAAAGATCAGCTGAAGACCACGTTCACCACTCCTTGGGGAACGTTTGCTTATAGAGTTATGCCTTTTGGATTGTGTAATGCTCCAGCAACATTCTAGCGTTTGATGAATAGGGTGTTTGAACCCTACATTAGGACCTTCATCAGATTATTTCTGGATGATTTTTTCATCTAGAGGTTAAGTATTTGTTTCCAACAAATGAGACCTTGCATACATAAGTAACTAGAGGAGGTGTAAAGTGGTTGGTAGGAGTAGGGACAAAAATGAGAACAATAGAAATAGGCGGAAGAGTAGAATCAGGTGGTTGAGTGGAACTGGAAGTAGGTATGGCTAAAGAAATGCTGAGCATGACAAATATAGTAGCTTCCTCATAAGCAACATGTAAAGTTAAATCTAGATCTTTTGGATGCATAATGAGCTGATCGTTGATGGTCTTAAGGTGAGCTTCAGTAAACTCCAAATATGAGATGAAAATGAGCCACGGAAAGAGAAGAATAAAACCTATAATGAAAGATGGATGAAAGGAATGTCCTAGAAGCATAAAAAGGTGGGTTCACTAAAATTATTAACTAAAATGAACTAAACTAGGTAGTACGAAGATAGTTAATCTAAGTTATGAACAACTGTACTAAAGTAAATGAATTAAATAAAGAACTATTTTAATAATATACAAAAATATTTGAAATGAAATATTAAACCCTGATATGCAAGAGAGGAGAGGAAAAGAACTGAGATGATAATAGATGCTTTTTAGACTGTGTCGTAGTGATGAACAAAAAATTATGAAAGCAGGAGCAACTGTGTTGGGGTCCCACAGAGGATAAATATCAGTGATGTGGCTAAACTGGATCCGCTAGGAGAGGACTTGGGTACCCACAGGCTCTCTAGTAAGAAAAACAGGTTCCCTGGCTTGAGAAAAAATACTGGAACTATTCTTCACAAGTCCCCGAGATGACTACTATCTTTCGTATGTCTTTTCGGATTAAATTTCTCTGTACTATGCTTAGTGATCCTAATATTCCAAGAGGAAGAAATAACCTGCAAAAGACCGAAATGAAGTATCAAAACCCTAAAAAAAAACATGCAAATGAATGGGTTGAAATGACCTTAACTGCTACAGTAGTGGGCTTACTAACTGAGCCTTTCACTACATTTCAGACCCATATGTAATTATTATGAGTGTGTGAATTTTGTGCCCTACGTGCTCTTGTATCAGTCATTATTTTTGAAATAATGAGCAATAGAGAAATGTTTAAAATTTAATAGAATGTGTTTATGGAATAAAAGAGAATCCCTCCCCCAAGAAAGTGTGATGCAGATGTCTTAGCTTGTTCCTTGATGATAGAGCTATGTGAATGCCAATGCAATAGATGGATGCAACTATAGGTAGAGTGATAGTATTAAGTGTTACTAGGTCCCTCATTATGGTTTGATAGCTTTATACTAGAATTTATAGGGTAGAAGCTAGGAAGGGGGAACTTCGACAGTATTATTTCATAACTAACCCTGAAAAAGTTGACCACAAGAAAGATAAAGATGAGAAATGGCTATAAGAGGCCCAAAAAGTAGCGGGAAAGTGCTAGATGGATCATAGATCCCCCATGTGGGACTAGGGAACGCATGGGCACCCCAATTCAAAATCTTGTCGCCCCAACCAAGGCTAAAATAACACGGAATGTCAGAAAAAGGATATGCATATGGGTTTAATAGGTCGCACATTATGAAATAAAATAGATAAGATGGGCAAAGGACAAGGGTTAATTGGTACTTTATTAGTCACTCAAGAACCTTTTAAATAGTAGTATGAGACCATGATAAATAAATGTTTAAAGTGCAATATTTTTTGACTCCACCATGTCCGATTTTATATTAAGGAGTCATATTCTACATCTGTGGCACCCTTCTTTCAATCTGGATGACTGAGTGCCTCACTAACTAAACCATGTTCACTGCTATCAACCACTAAACTCATGAGTTGGATATTTACCTCATTTATTTCCCATCTTCACATTCAAACTCCTGATGAAGTTTCTGGAAGAGAGTTTAGGTGGGAGTTTCTCATGCTACTTTGAACACATTTTAGATGATAATGCAGTTGTTGATGTGAAGAATTGATTTCCATATTCTTAGGATCAACGAATAATTATCCTTATAGCTCAGATTTCTTTTCTAAAGAATCCTCATGTTAATTATTTGGATGTGTGAGAAATATATGAGAGCATGCCAGTGTTGAATCTTCCTTATGTGGAAACGAGTCAAATGATGACTCATCACAAACAACATCTCTACTATCATATATTTTGTTTGTGTCAAGATCCATGAGACGATATACATTTAAGGTGTTATTGTACTCCAAAAATAATGTACTGGAATTTTTTTACATCAAGATTCTTCCTCTTTTAATCTGAAACATGCATATATGCAGTACATCCAAATACTATAAAATGAGAAATAGAAGGTTTAAGATTACTCTATAACTCTTCCAGTGTGTTGTCCTTTATGATCTTTGTAGTTTCTCAATGCATAAGATATACAACATTCTGAACTGCTTCTGCCTAGAATCTATTCTCCAAATTCATAGTAGAAATAATCTAATGAGCCATCTCCATGACTGTCTGATTGCAATGTTTTGAAATTACATTATGCTAGAGAGTATAGGGGTAATCAAGTTTTGTGTGATGTTGTGCTCCTTCAAGAATGCCAATAATTTCTTTGACATGAATTCACCCTTGATCTACGTAGGGGACAAGAAGGGGATGCCCGGTCTGTTGAACAACTATGTTATAAAATATCTGGAAGTGTGTAACATCTTCACTCTTCTTTTGGAGAAATAACACCCAAGTATTGCAAGAATAATCATCAGTGAACAAATCGAAGTACTAAAACACCTTAAATGAGGTATGAAATGGTCTACAAAGATCAATATGCATGATCTTGAGATGATTCTTGACATGGAATGTACTCGACTCAAACAGATCCTGATGTTGTTTTCTCACCAGACATCTAGGAAAAATAGGTGATGACTAAGAGAAAGGAGGAATTCCTTGTACCATATACTTCAAACTGAGTTGAAACAAATATGTCCATACTGATAAGGCCAAAGTGCATTTGATTCTATTGATACCCAAATTTAACCTCCTTCAAATAACGAGTAGCACCATGGATTTTGATAGGATACTCAGAGGTAGATAGATAATCTTGTATGGCATTTTGTAGCTAGGGAAGGAATCTATCATACTTGTTATCACTCAGGATTTAAAAAGAGTGGGTAACACATTAAAAAGTATGTAATCTAATCCTAACTATTTTAGGTTGTGCCTTTCAACCAAGGTAAGAGAACCTATTTTGTAACCTCTGTTATATGAAAGGAGATACAGGTACTTTTCTTTTGCATATATTTTATAGAGAAGACCTTAGGAAAAATATGATCAACACACCAGATCTGAATCTCACAAGTTGTCACTTCTAGATCATGGAGATACTTTCCGAACAAGGCAAAGGTTACTAAAGACATTTCAGATGGTGATTTCTTCTGCATGTTTTGGTGATGAGGATTGTGCATTGGCATACACACATGACAAATAAGGGTAGTATGGGTAGGATTGGTTGATGTTAAATGAATTTTTTGGTGGGAGGTGGGGCAGGGTGAAACTAGATTCACCAAATCCTTGAAGAAACTCACAAAATGGAAAATGAGACCAACATAATGCCACATAATAGATAAAATGATTTTTCAACTAGAATATGTGCTTCAATGGAGGCCCAGATTAGCACTCTTTCACACAATCTCTGAGATTTTATCATGAAGGATCGAGTTAGAAAACCCAACAAAGCATCAAGATTTGACCCAAATCACGCCTAAGGTACACACAAAGGCTTACAGACAATCTCTGTCAACAAATGAGAGAAAAGTGATTTTAAAATCATTTATTCCAATCCCAAATGAAAGCTCTTCTGAGAAATGGAATTGTATATGCCACTAAATTTCTCAAGGATTGAGGCCTGTTTGACTGAATCAGACTTTAATACAAGATTGCAATAGAAACAACAAAAACTACTTGCAGATGTTCATAAATAAAACAAACACATTTTACTCAAGACAACATAGAAGTACCTTGAATTTGATTAAATCTATCAGCAGTGGAAAGTTTCTAGAACATTCTCAGAGGTTGTCAATGGTTGTACACTTTTAACCACCTTGACATGATCAGATTTTAATACAAAAGAAATAGACAAGCTTCTTGAATGGTTTCTCAAAAGGGACGGGCTCTATCAAGCTTTTTATTAGAAAAATTAGTCTAGACCTCTCACACTCCAACAATTTGCATGAAAAATTTGTGCCATTAATAGCATTTACAACAGAGCCTCTTCCTCCTAAAACATAAAAACTTTTAATACACCAGTGTTCGCCATGATTTTTTCATGATTCATAGAATCAGATCTATAAAAGCCTCTAGGTGTTCGAGGGGGTAGATTTCATTGAATACCTCCCGTATTCAACTCCTTTCTTTTGTAGATCACTCTTCCTTCAATTTTCCAACCACTTCCACCCCAAATCTGTCAAATCTAGCCCCTTGCATGCTTAGGAGAAGAAAAATGGAGAATCAGATCGGGCATGAAAGCTAGACCATTTTAATGGTGAAAGACGTCCTCGAGATCTTCCCACCAAACTTCAGATATCAACATTAACTTCCTTCTCTACTTGGCATGTAGAAAAGACTAAGAAATCATGGAGACTCGCACTTCTAGATGTGTTTCAAAGAAATGGGTGGAAAATCAAATTTAGACTCACAACTGCCATTGATCTTCACTTTGAATTTGGACCGTCCACGTGGCATATTCAAACTTTAGAACTGACCAAGGGGCTTCCCTTGAATTTTTACAACTTTTTGAAAAAATGGAAAAATTTCACATTTTTCTCTACACCTCCGCCCTCGGGAAATGAGCCTGACATGTGTCCAAATGTGACTGGAGTGCAACCATAGCTAAATTCTACCATTTTACTCTCTTTTTGGTAAAGGGAACATTTTCCAAATTTTCCTTGCAGCTCTGCCCTCAAGAAACGAGCCTATCACGTGTCCAATTATGATTGGAGTGGGGCCGCACTTGCTTTTTTACTTCTGACTCTTTTTTTTCAAAAGGAATTTTTTTCAAATTTCCCCCAGAGGGCCCGCACATCTGTCGTTGACTGGGGAAAAACATTGACTTTTTCCCCTCATTGGGCTTGTGGGCCATTTTGAAATTTTAATCCTTAAGGGGCAAAAAATACAAGTTGCCTCTGATGGCCTGCCTCCCCACCTTTTTGACCTTTCAAACTACCACATGTCACCATGGGTGCACTTTGAGGTGGTCCCAAAAATTTGATACTATGAAAAATCACAGGCTCGCCACCTGTCCTATTCTGAAAAAGTATGACTGAATGCTTGAAGCTTAGCGGAAGGTGCCACATGTCATGCTCGAGGAAGTCTCCTTTTGGTCATTGAAAAGTCTAAGTAAAATACAAAGTGAGCAGAGGCCTCCACGTGTCATCTCGGTGCTTCTTTAGAATGAAACTCAAGTGCCGGTCCCTGAATATGTGGGGTTCCTCTATGTGTGTCCATGGCGCAACTTCAAGATGGTGCCCAAAGAGGAGAGTCTGAATGAGCGCGAGCCTTCCACGTGTCCTATTCTGCCAAACTGCTCCAATTGCATGAAAATTTGTCTAAGTCTGGGCCAAGCAGCGGAAGCCTCCATGTGTCCTCCCGATGCTACTCCAAGGCAAAACCAAAAAGTAGATTTTCAAATGAGTGTCGTGCCTCCATGTGGACACATTTTGAGTTGAGGATTTTCATGAATTATTCTAAATACCCATATGAGCCGCGTCCAACCAAAAGGTGCCATGTCCCCTGTAGATACAAGGATGCAAGTATGACCGAGAGAAATGCCCGTCAAACCGTAAAATACAAAAAAATGACCATTTGAGCCTGGGAATGAAATTTTCTTCAAGGTTAGAAAGTTTAGAAATGTTATGTGACTCAAATACATTCTTCAGGGACACATCCATTCATTTCCTTCAAGTACTTAGGGCAAAAAACAGCAAGGAAGAACAAATCCCGACCGTGGAGAACAGAAAACATTGGGAAACTTTAAGTTTTAGATAGGAACAGAGAATGAGGAGACCCAATTTACAGACCCTTAGGAGATTTATAACCCAAGAAATAATTAAAAATGGCCACAAATACTGACCAACATGGGGAAGGAGAAAATGAAAAAGGCCGTAAATCATAAATTTTTCAAAGGAAAATTGGGGTGAGACTAATTTGAGCACTAACATCAGCCCCAAATTGGGGATGGGAACTCCCTGTGAGTGCCACAAGAACACAAGTAGACAAAGTGCCAAAAATATCCATTGGTCAATAGAGTCATCTTGCAGAGTAGAGAAACAGAGCCATCTTTAAAAAAAAGACAAAGGAACCAGCAAAAATAGGTCACCGAGGACCAAAATGAGAAAAACACAAAAAGATAGGAAACAAATGACAGACTATACACTATACACAAAATTTATGCCTTGATTCAGGTGGATCAATCTAGGAAATGCTTCAAATACCTGTCATTAATAGGAAACTTGAGAAGTTCACCATCTAAGTCCTTGAGGAAGAAGGTATGCTCCCCAATTATGATATCAATAGAGTAAGGGCCCATCCATAATGAGTAAAACTTGCCATGCTTGCCCTTATCCTCATGTTTTCTATCCTATAGCAACACAATATCTAAAACATTGAAGGATCTGGGAGTGAAATTCTTGTCAAACAACTTCTTTAGTTTCTCTCTGAAGTTTTTATGCCTCTGGTGGGATGCCCTCCTCTCTTCATCAAGCTCAACAATTTGGTTAATACAAGCATCATAAGGACCTACCTCTTAATCTTCTAGCTGTTGGATGAAATCATAAGAATATAATTTCATAGTAAGGGGCAATAGGTCCTAAGTCCCATACATCAACTCAAATGGACTCTTTCCATTGACCCTCTTGACAGTGATCCTATCTGCCAAAACAACAAACTTCAACTATTCACCCACATTCTCTTGTTCTACTCCAATGTTCTTCTGATGATATTCAACAAATTTTTTATTACTAGACTCATCTTGTCCATTTCCTTGGGGATTCTAATTGGAGGCATATGTCAAGTTGATTCCATACTCCCTGCACATTGCCACTAAAGGTTTAGCTCTAGAGCTCATGGCATTACCAGCTACAATCTTGACTGGTATCCCAAACCTGTAGATGATGTCAATAAACACAAATTCCATGAAAACTTGGTTTGTTTCCTTCTTGGAAAGGATTGCCTCCACCCATTTTGTAAAATAATCATTTGCTACAAGAATCCATTTGTGGCCAGAACTTGAAGGGTCTAAAATATCACCAATAAAATCCATTCCCCATTGCTTGAATGGAGCTTCAATTGCTACAAGATACAAAGGAAGGGAGCCTAAAGATTTTATCCTTTTAGATAAATGCTGACAACTCTCACATATTCTAACTAACAAGATTGTATCCTTGAACAAAGTTGGCCACCAATAACCAGCCCTCAGGATCTTATGTGCTGTGACTCTTGTAGTAAAGTGCCCCCCACAAACTCCTCCATTGAGGTAAACAATTATCTTGGGGGATTCTTCTTCAGTAATGCACCTTAAGAGTAATCCCACTGGGTTATTCCAAGCTATCCCATAATCAGTGATGACATATTTCTAGGAAGCCAACTTAAAGGATCTCTTTTGGTTCTTACTTAAGTGTTGAGGGAAGCTCAAATGTCAGACATAAAAGATTACATATTAATACAAGTCATAATTAATTAATGTTTGAAATACACCTACCTTTTCTTCTTCTACCCCATTTACCTCAATAATTTCCAAGTTTCTCTCAGCCATAAGCTTATGCAAGCCCAAAAATATTACCATCTTTGTGGTTTTGATTTCCATATGATATTCCTATAATTTCTTCATCCATCTACATCTTTTGCTTGAGACTTCCATATCTGATAAGATGTCCTTTACCATGGTATGGGGAACATAAGTAACAAGCTTTGAACTTAGAATATAGGGTCTGAAAACCTTTGTTACCTTTACTAAGGAAAATGCCTGCTTTTCCATGATAGTGTACTTTAGTTTTTCCCCTTGCAATGCCTTACTGAAAAAGGTAATTGGCCCCTCATCCCCTTCATTATCTTTCTATAACAAGACATAATCAATACCATTTTCCGAAGTAAAGGAAAACAAATGGAAATGTTTCTTATAATTTGAAGCTTCCAAAACAAGGGAATGCTTACATGCCTCTTTCATTCCATTGAAAGCTTGGATAACAACCTTCTCCCACTTGATGACCTGGTCCCTCTTTAACATGGAAGTTATTGGGATGGTCATCTCAGCAAAGTTTGATATAAATATTCTAATGAATTTTATCTACCTAAAGAAGGATTGCACTCCTTTCTTGGTTCTTGGAATTGGGACTTTGCTAATGGCCTCTGCTCTTTCTGGATCAATCATCACTCCTTCTTGTGATACTATGTGACCAAGAAAATTTTCCTTCTACACTCCAAAATGGCATTTCTTTGGATTAAGTGAGATACCATATTCTCTACATCTCATTAGCATATTCTCCAAGTGAAGCAAGTGGTCACTTCTCTTCCTCGAATTTTTTTTTACAGCATCCTGGTACATAGTAATAAACTCATTTATGTAACCAGTAAAGGAAACATCCATTGCTTTTTGAAGGGTAGCTCCAACATTCATCAGACCAAAGGGCATCCTGACATAAACATAGGTCCCCCAAGGAGTAGTGAAGGCTATCTTGATCCTTTTTGATTCCTTCACCACAACTTGGTTGTAACCAGAGAAACCATATAAGGTGGAGAGTAACTCAGAACCAGTCACTGACTACAGTATTTGCTCCATGTTTGGTAAAGGATTTTTGTCTTTAATTGAATCTTTTTTCAGATTCCTGAATTCCACACACAACGTGATGTCACCATTTTTCTTTCTAACTGGTACTAAGTTTGCCACAAAAGAGGAATATCTCGTGGGCTAGATAATCACTCCATCTCTCAGTTTCTTCAGTTCCTCTTGAATTTTAAGAGATAGAAATGGATTTATTGGCCTCTGCTTCTGCTTGAATGGTCTTGCATTGAGCTCCAAGTGAATCTCATGTTGAAACAAGTCTTCTCTATATGCTTTGAGCTCAAAATAGGTCCAAGCGAGGCAATATTGGTATTTTTTCAATAGCTGGATGTATGACTGCTTCTTCTCCTTGCTGAGATTGCTGCCTAACCAAAACTTCCTTGAATTCTCCTCTGTACCAATATCATGTTCCTCAATATCCCTTGAAGCTTCCATACATCTGTCAACAATACGATCAACATTATCAAAATTTCACTCAAGAGCAACCGGCCCTCTTGGAATGGTATTGGTCTTTAACTGGATAATGCCCTTTCCAAACTATGTTTCCTTTCCCTCTGTTGTACATACCATTGGCTCCAAATCAGTGCACTAATCAACAAACTCTCCCTTGTTTATCAGAAATCTTCTAATCTGAGTATCATCATCAAAAACCTGCCAATGTTTAATATTATCGGGGACAAAGGGTCTTGTCAATACCTCAACCACATATTCACAATATGTGGACATTGTACAATAGTCAAACCGAGACCCCAACATGGAAAGCATTTCTGCTAAGTCATTGAACTTCCTATCATGATGCAAAATGTTGAATGAATCAAACATCTCAATAAGATCCCAAACTGCATGCTTGTAGTGTTTCATTCCATGATTCTTTGTGGCATATAACTTTCTGAATTTTTTAAAAATTAGTTCTAAGTATCCTTTGACAATGATGTCCCTGAAACCATACATCCAAGCTATTTTTAAACCCAAAAATAATGCCTCATACTCAACAATGTTATTGGTCCGTGCTCAAAGTTGAGTTTGAAGGAGAAAACAAGTCTCTCCTGACTAGGAGAAAATAGAACAACACCAACACCATTATAAAATTTTGAGCAAGCTCCATCAAACAATAGAGTCCATGGAGAGCTTGTTTGTTCAAGGAATTTGCATTCCTCAATCTTGTGCTCCCTTCCATCAAAAAATCCCAGAAAGTCATCTACATCAACACTCATGTACAATACTTCATAGGATGCATTGTTGGGATCCATAATAAGATGAAACATTTTATTTTCCCCATACAACCTTAAAAGGCTGCCCTCAATTTGAATGGTGGCATAAGACATATCCATTTGGACACTCCCACCAACACTTATAGGCCATTTTATTGACAGTAACATGCCCCACTTGGCTGGGCAGTCAACAATTACAACATCAAGTTTTAAGTTTTTACCTGGGTAAGCTACAAGCTACACCACCAACCATTCACACATCCCACTACTGGATCTTCTCTGGAGTCCATGGCAATGCACTTCTCATAAGCTGTTATTACTTTGATGTTTATCACATTCATGACCTCTAAAGGCATGGCATTACAAGATGCCCCTGATTCAAACATACAATTATGGAGTAGTCTATCCTTGATAATCACAATGGTGAAGAATGGATCCACATTCATTTGAGAGTCCACCAAGGATGTTCCCAAATAAACCTCATGTGGTTCATCTAGCTCTTTCTGATGTTGTTGGTGTTATCACCGAATCACAACACCCTTCTATTTATACAAGCGCATATACTTGAACTCACGGTGTGATTGCATAACATGGGTACTATCTCCAAGTTGTGGGACTTGCTACTTGAGATAGACCTCCAGAGAAAGCTGGTTCTTGCTCCTAATCTACCTGCCACAATCTACTCTAATGCAGGGAACTAACTATTCTAATCTAAATTTCCAAGGGACCAGGGAGAGAGAATGCATAAAATGAAAGAATACACTAAAGAGGTGATACACCAGAAAAGGAGGGTGTGAGAGTAGTCTCCAAATGTGTGAAATACAGAGGCAAAGTGCACACTAGAAGAGGTGATGAAAATTCTCCATAATCTAGCAAAATGCATTCACAACAATATTCCAAGCATACAAAATGATAATGAATCCCTGCAACAACATAATAATAGACACAATATTCTTGTAGAAAGATTAAAGGGGCAAGAAGAATGCAAGAAAAAATAGCAGGGGAAGATACATCCACAAACTGATATTTTATTGCTTCATGAGATGCACAGTTCAATCTATTACAAGATAAGGGCCTGGATCACCATGCAAGGAGTCGACTACAAGGGCCTGCAGTACATTGGCTTCACAAAGCAATTTTTATAGAGCTTTGCTATCAAAACTACCTCTCTTTACAATGAGCCCAACACTCCAATTTATAGAAAAGATGAGAAAAGAGAGAGAGGGAAAAATGGAAATCCCGAAATCTGTCCTTCAACCACCTGTATGGGGCGTTAAATGGAGTAAAATGATTATATATTTCTTACAAAAGGATCCCCATACTGTCCCATGTGCTACAATAGAGAAATAATGATGACCATGCCTCTTTATTACACTCCCAACTACCAAATAAAACAATGTCATGAACCTGGCCACGTTTTCTTAAAAACATCGATCAATCTCTCATCAAATCTTGAATTTATTGATTGCTATGCGTTGAGCTTAGAGCCATGATTCCAACGGTACCAATTTTGTGTGATTTTGTTGAGAAATGCAAAAGTTATGGCCTTCTGAGTACGGGTAGCTATTTTGGGTCTGGCAGGCGTTTTCTGTCATTTGACGGGAATGAGCATTAATTGGCTAGAGCCGAACACGTTTCTCTTAACTAAATATATCTACCCTCATCAAAATTAAGAAATCCAATTTTTTTGGCGTAGAGGATGTCGTGCTCATCCCAGAAAGTCCAATTTTGTGAAAATCGGAGCTCGGAGTCAAAAGTTATGGCCGTTCGAAGTTTTAGGGCACAAAACAGGCGAAACTACGTTTTGAAGGTCTATCCCACACTCTGCCACCTGGATGACACGTGGCATGCACTGATTGGATGCGTAATTATCTCTCCTTCCCTGCTCCATATTCCTTGCTCCATAGGACACGTGTCCTCTTTTGATTGGCTCGGGCTGACCCTTCAAAAATCACCCTTTGACTTTTGGACCTTTTCCCCTGTGACATGTGGCATGCTTTGATTGGCTCACGAGTCTGCCAGATTTTTTCCCCATTCGCGTCCTTCTGTCCCAGATGTCCCAAACCGTTTTGGACATAAACTCCCGATCCGCCTGAAATGGGCTTCCTTGTTCCTCATTCGGCCGGTGACATGTGTCGCATTTCCATTCGCTTTCGGATTTTTCAGCTATCCGCGTCCCTCATGTCCCTGCAGCCCGGATGTCCTAGTACGAAAGACCTCTGATTCGGCTGAACTGGCTGGTTCGTGTCCTCACGACCCAGATGTCCCACTTGCTCTTGGACTGTCAGGGACAAATTTTTCCGATAGGCCCGATTCGCATCCGCCGCATACTCTTGTCCCGCTTGTCCCAATACAAAAGTTATCCTTTTCGGCCGATCTGGGTGGTTCGTGTCCTCACGGCCCAGATTTCCCAGATTGTTCCGCTCAGCAGTTAGTCGATTTTCCTTTCCACTTTTCGTCCGAACAGGCTTTTCACATCCCGCGCGTCCCGACGGCCCGGATGTCCCATTTGCTCGCGGACTGCCTGGCGGCTTTTCGGCTGATTCGCGCCCAGATGTCCCAAATGTTCCGACTATTGCAAGGACTAGGACTTAGACATTTTTCATGATTTTTCCTGGCCCAAGCTTGTTTTCTGCAACTTATTCACCTTTTCTCAGAACTTGCTCTTTTCTTCTTGGACAGGGGGGTTAGAAAAATTCTGAGGGGACTCTTGAGGGGTGAATTTTGGATAACAATTTTGGTGCTTCTAGTTCTTTAATGATTAGCGGAGTATCCAAAATATTTACATTTCTGCCTAGGGAAGTCTTGTCTTCTTTCAACCCCAAGTATTTAAGTGCTCTCTTTTTGTGCTCAGGAATCTGAAGCAACTCAACAATAGGGACAGAGATTTTGATTTGACTCAACACTTGGGCAATATCATATGGGACATTTTTTGGCAAGGCAGTATTCGAAGGAAAGGCAACACACTAATTAGATGGCAAAGGATTCTTGACAATTTGGGCATGGGGAGGAGTATGATTCTTTCCTATTTCCTATGATCCTCTTTAGGAATGTTTGAAAGTAAGGGAGCTTTAGGCTTGGCTTGAGGCCTTGCCCCTTTGACAACCTTACTTCTTTTGTTATATTCCCTCTCTTGACCAACGAAGACATTCATCAATAACTGCCTATCTTTCTCAGATGGAATTCCTCCATCATACTTCTTTATCATTAAAACCCTTAAATATTCAAAGTCATTCTTAGGTAGTTCAAAAGCTTGTACATTATCTACTTCTCAAGTATGAGAAGGGGGAATAATATGTACCATATGAATGTATTCCCAAAAAGTGGCATTGGTTCTAGCACTTATCACCTCAGTTAAGGTTACCCTTTGTTGTATACTGGTGGAGCATCCAATCATGCAGACATCACTATCATTATCATCAGCTTCTTCCTCTTCTTACTAATATTCTTGAAAACAAGGATGAGAAATGAATTATTTGTCCCACCAATCAATGACATCAGTCTCTTCCACCACAACAACTCTTGCAGCAAAAGGATTAGGCACCATGCTATTCTCTCTTCCACGGGTCTGCCTATTTCCAAATCCAACAGGTCCCTTGCATCTTTCATTAGATATTTGGTGGTTTGTGAATTGGTCTTGACCTTGCTGCTTGCGCTGATCCTATGAGCTCTGCCCAATTCCTTTCTTAGCTCGGGATAGTTTGTAGGAGATCTCCTTGACAGCCCCTGCCAAAGTCTTCATAGCTTCCTCCAAATCAGCAGCCTTGCTTGTTTGAGGTTTCTCTGGGTTAACCAGCTTTACACCTTCCCTCTTTGGAGGCTTCCCAATTACCTGGATGTTGTTCTCTATCTGCAAAGCCATGGAGAAGGTCTTCCTAAAATTTTTGGGGTTCTTATCTCTTAATTAATATGAATCCTTTTTATCAAATGCATCAGTATATTTGATCAAACATGACTCATCACAAGGCCTTATTCTAATAGGAAATCTTCTCAATGTATTATTAAATCTTGCGTTAAAATCATGTACTGAATCATTAGGGTTCTTCTTGATGTTTTAAAATTCTTTCAAGAGAAACCTAGGGTCATTTCTATCACCATACTGCAATTTGAATGCATTGCTCATCTCAGTCCATGAATCAATAGAGTTATTTGGCAATGCTTTATACTAGTCCCTAGTATCCTCTTCCAAGGTATCGATAAATAGCTTTATATATACATATTCATGTTCAATATCAAAATCTTCCATCATATTAATAAAGAGCTTTAGATTCTGATCTCCAGTAATAGCATTATTTCCCTACAACTTTGGAATTTTGTTCCTTACATATTGAGGCAGTGCATTTAGGTAACTAGCAATTCCCACAAAATTTATAGGTCCAACGGTGTTTACAACAAATGTAGGCATGGGTTGAGCCATATTGATTTGAGGAGGTGATCCTAGAGGGGTGAAACACTGATGGGGGCAAAGGGTTTTTGGAACATAGGAGTATAATTTTCAAAATGGATATCCCCCAAAGGCCTTGTTTCTTGGAAATCTCTATCAACCTTAGAAAAGACAGGTGCAGAGTATGAATCAAACCTTTCAAAAGGGATGGGATCTATAAAGCTTTCGATTAGAAAAATCATTCCAGACACCTCACACTCCAACAAATCCCAACCATTTCCATGAAAAATTAGTGCCATTTATAACCTTTACAACAGAGTCTCTTCCTCCTAAAAGACAAAGTCATTTAAGGCACCAATGCTTGCCATGATTCTTTCGTGATTCACAGAATCAGATCTGCAAAAGTCTTCAGGTTCTCGAGGGGGTATATTTCATTGAATGCCTCTTGCATTCAACTATTTTCTTTAGTAGATCACTCTTCCTTCAATTTCCTAACCATTTCTGCCCCTAATCTATCAAATCTGGCCCCTTGTGTGCTCGGGAGAGGAAAAATGGAAAATCTGATCAGGCACGAAATTTAGATCATTTTAATGGCAAAATACGTCCTCCAGATCTTCCCAGCAAACTTCAGATATCAACATTAACTTCCTTCTTTTCTCAGTGTGTAGAAAAGACCAAGAAATCATGGAGACTCATAATTCTAGACGTGTTTTAGATAAATTGGGGGAAAATAAGATTTAGATTCACAGTTGCCATTGATCCTTACTTTGAATTTGGGCCATCCATGTGCCAGATTTCAAACTTTAGAAAAGACCTGGGGGCATCCCTTGACTTTTTACATCTTTTTGAAAAATGGAAAATTTTCACATTTTTCTCCACGACTCCATCCTCGAGAAACGATCCTGACATGTGTCTAGATATGATTTGAGGGGAACCATGGACAAATTGTTCCATTTTACTCTCTTTTGGAAAAAAAGAAAATTTTCCAAATTTTCCCCGCAGCTCCACCTTCAGCAAATGAGCCTGATACTTGTCCAAATATGATTCGAGGGGAACCGTGCTTCCTTTTTTACTTTTGACTCTTTTTTTTGTCAAAATTAATTTTTTTTAGAATTCCCGCAATAGCTTGCACCCCAATTGTTTATCGGGGTAAAACATTGACTATCTACCTCATCAGGCTTACGGGCCATTTTGAAATTTTAATCCTTAAGGAGGCAAAAAATCCAATTTGCCTCCGATATCCCACCTCCCCACCATTTTGGCTTTTCAAACTGTCATGTGTCACCATGGCACACCTTGAGGAGACCCCAAAAATTTGATCCCTTGAATGAGTGTAGGATTACCACGTGTCCTGTTCTAGAAAGGTTTTCATAAATACTTGAATCTCAGCGGAATATGCCACATGTCATACTTTGAGGTAGTCTCCTTTTGGCCGTTGAAAAAGTCTAAGTAGAATGCAAAGTGTGTGGATGCCTCAACATGTCAACTTGGTGCTTCTTTAGAATGAAACTCAAGCACCGGTCCCCGAACATGCGCGGTTCCGCCACATGTCTCCATTGCACAATTTCAAGATGGTGCCCAAAGCGGAGACCCTGAATGAGTGTGATCTCACCATGTGTCTTGTTCCACCAAACTACTCTAACTGCATGAAAATTTGTGTAAGTCCGGGCCAAGCAGTAGTAGCCTCCACATGTCCTCCTAGTGCTGCTTCAAGGCAAAATCATAAAGTATATCTTCAAATGAGCACCGTGCTTCCATGTGGACACATTACTAGTTATGGCTTTCCATGAATTTTTCTAATTACCCCTCTGATCCGTATTCAACCAAAAGGTGCCACGTCTCCCGGTAGATACAAGGATGCAAATTTGACTGGGGGAAATGCTAGTCAAACCAAAAAATACAGAAAAATGACCATTTTTTCTTGGGAATGAAATTTTATTCAAGTACAAAAAGCTTACAAATGTTACAAGGCTCTAATACATTCTTCAGGGACACATCCTTTCATTTTCTTCAAGTACTTAGGGTAGAAATAAAAAAGAAAATAAATCTCCACCGTGGGGGACAAAAAACATGGGGGAACCTAAGTTTTTGAAGAAGCAAAGCACATAAGAATAAAAATATAGACTCTTAAGTGATTTACAACCTAAGAACCAATTAAAAATGGCCACAAAGACTAGCCAAGCACAACACGGGGAAGGAGAAAATGACAGGGGCCGTAAATCAATAATTTTTCAGAGGTAAATTGGGGTGAGACTATTTTGAGCACCAGTAGGTTGTTATTGTTTTTTGGTGTATTTGAAAGGATGTTATAGCTTTTGAGTGTTGTTTAGTCAACCTTGTATGTCAAATTCAGATTTGGGCTTCATGGGTAAATTTTAAGGTTTTTGGGTTAAGTTAAGCTTGTCCCACACCTCTTACGTTTACCTACCAACTACCCCTATGGGTTAAGGGGGAAGAAATACCCCATTATGTGATTGTAATAGAAAAAGGTGCTATTTATTGCTTTTTCTTACACAATATTTTAATTTTTCCCTTTAGAGGCGTGGGTTTGAATTGGAGTGTGTAAGATTTTTGTCATTCCCTCAACCACAAATTTATAGTCCTTTCAGGATTCGGTTTGACCATGTGATGTGGAGTGGAGGAGAAATTATGTGGCATCCAAAATGGATCCACATCACCTATCTCTCATCTCTTTTCTATTTATTCTAATTTGTTTGAGGATTTGGGGGTTACCTTTTTTTTTTTTCGAATCTTGAATTTTTTAGGATCTCAAGCTTTTGGGGTCTTCTTTTGGACTTCGAGATTGGAAAATGCTTGCTTTGAATTGGAATGTCTTGGAGCTTGTTCTTTTAGATTGGATTCTATTGAAATGGTTAGTTAGGGACTTCACCCTTCTTTTCTTTTGGTATTTTGTTGTGCATATGTTGTGAATGGACGTTGTTACATGTTTGTGATTTTGGGAAGTGGAATGGCATTTACGTTGTATAGGAGAAAAAGGAAATGGGGGTATTTTGGAGGGAGGCATAAGATTATTATTTTTTAGTTTAGGAGGGAGTTGGGTTGGGGTGTCCCACCTTTTTGATAAGTGAAATTTGTGCGTATCTTGTTTTTTTAATTGTGGTAGGCATAAGAGTGAGGTAGGCATAAGAATTGTTTTTTATTTGAGGGAGGCATAAGATTTTTGTGGGTATACGATTGAGATCTTGGAGGATTTAAGGTGGACACCACAACCCTAGGGAAGCATAAGCAGATCCCCATGTTCCTTCCTCTTTCCTAGCTTTAGTTTATAGCCTTTGTGTTTGGAAAATTGTGTGTTTATGTGATTTTTGTTATTGTTCTCATTGTGTTAGAATTTGTTTGAATGTTGTTGTGGAAACCATGTAAAGTTTTCAATGGTTGTATTATACCCCTCATTACTTCATTGTTGGGGCTCGGGGGCCAATGAGGAATAAATATTCTCTTCCCCATTCGATTATTGTTTGGGTGGAGATTTTTTCCTACTCCCCTATTTTGTTGTTGTGTTTAGTATTTGAATAATTTGGTGGAGCTCGAGTGAAGGTTTTTTCTTAGTATCACCTTGAAGAAAATGAGAAAGATCCTACCTTCGCAAAAAAGAAATAATGTTGTCTCCACTTAAGTGGAGGGCTTGTAACTATTATTTTAAAGATTTTCAACCTCTTGTAAATGTGTTGATAAATGGTTGAAAATTTTCTCAAAATTTATGTGTGTTGGAAAGTAAGAAAAATAATTTATATTTGTTGGCATGAAAAATTATTCAACCTGTAAATTCTATCAAGAGTGAATTGAACGAAATATTGTATTTTCAATGGTTTAGTTTTTGTAATAGAAATGAAACTAGAAAACCTTGCATTATTTTGGAAAAGTAATAACTTGATATGGTTTTGATAATGAAATTTAAGCCCTCTAATTCCATGCCTATATTCAACTTAAATATTTCCTCAAAATCCTAATATACTTCATTTTCAAAGATTTTAGTTCTCTTTGAAAATCCACTTATTGTTTGAAATGGTTGTCATTTATTTATCGTGAAAGAAAGGAAATAGTTGTTATAATTCCTGAGGAAAAATCTTTCCCTTACAAGTTATATACGTTGAATGAGATTTTTTTTTTCTTAATTTCACTTTTATATGTATAGGTAGAAAACTGCCTTATTAAATTCCCCGGTCTCCCTTCCTCTCCCGGCCTGGCTTTGTTGGGTTCCGTTGCTGCCAGTCCTGTCTCCCCTGCTGTCCCTGCTGCTGCCCCCGCCTCCGGTGCTGATACCCCCATGCCGGCTGCTCATGCTTCTCCTTCTTTTCCTCCTGTTGCTGCCCCTGCCACCCACCCTGTCTCTACCTCTAAACGTGTCACCAGGGCTTCTAGGAGACTCAACCTTGAGTCTACTACTGAGGGGGATGAACCTTTGGAAGACATTGCTTGTGATCTGCTGAACATTAGTAGTGCCAGTCCCCAGGCGGCACCAACGGATAACCCTTCTAGGATATTGGAGGCCTTAGAGGCTGAGCTTAAATTGCTGAAGGATGAGGTCAAAAACCTTGCTAAGCAAAAAGGCAAAAAAAGCATTGAGGGAGAAGGGAGCATTGGCAATAGCCAGATTGATGACATATACAAAAAACTGACCTCCCTTGACTCCCGCCTAGGGAAAATGAAGACTAGGCATGAGTATAATATTGCAGCATTCAGGGCCATCGAGGAGTTCATCGAAGGTCATGCAAGAAGTGTTTTGCATCTTAGCGGTGTCCCGGTTACTCTTTGGGGCAATGAGAAAGAGAGAAAAAGAACCAGAGAGGAGCTCGATAAGACGGATGCTGCTCATATGACCACGCTGGGCATGTATCATGCTTGGAAAAAAGTAAAGATGAGTATTGATCAAGCGGCCAAGAAGTAGTCCAGACTACTTTTGCTGGTCCTTTTTGTTTTTACTACTGCTTCTTGGCTGTAGGCTTGCTGTTTTGTTGCCGTTGTTTTACTGTTAAGTCTCGTTTGTGTATCTGTTTCTGGGCTTCTTTGTTCTTTGCTGTAACTTTTGTGCTTTGCTACAGCTTCTCTGCTCCTCTCTCTTATTCAGGCTTTTAGGCCTCCTTTTGTACACAAGGGTATAGTCCCTTCCAAAAAACTATTTACCAATATTAAAAAAAAATATTAGTTAGAGCATAACCAATAGAATAATTGAAATGAATCAGGTAATAAGGGAATAGTAAACCTTACGATATTTAGTATAAGTGTAAATAAACCTTGATTGTTTGAAAGGGTGATACCGGTTAGAAATATGAATATATATATATATATATATGTATATATATATATATATATATATATATATATATATATATATATCTATGTGTGTGTGTGTGCACATGTATTTTTCGCACCTTTGATTCTTCAAAATATATGACACATTCCAATTATGGGGTACATTTAATCTAGTATTGGGAAATATATTTATAATTATTATTATTTTAAATAAGAAATTGCATGTAATATTATTTTCCTCTAGCCCTAATATTAGTTAGAGCATAACCAATAGAATAATTGAAATCAATCAGGTAATAAGGGCATAATAAACCTTACGGTATTTGGTATGATTGTAAATAAACCTTGATTGTTTGAAAGGGTGATACCCGTCTGAAATATGAGTGTGTGTGTGTGTGTGTGTGTGTGTGTGTGTGTGTGTGTGTGTGTGTGTGTGTGTGTGTGTGCATGTATTTTTTGCACCTTTGATTCTTCAAAATATATGACACATTCCAATTATGGGGTACATTTAATCTAGTATTGGGAAATATATGTATAATTATTATTATTTTAAATAACTAACATAAAGACCTTAAGTTATCCACCTAAGGTAAATAATTCCTTTCATTGTTAAATTATTACTCGTGTAACACTACCATTCCACAAACCCTTCTACCATATGCAATAAATGCCATGTAAACTACTATAACACCCACAACTTCAACGCTCAAAACCACATCAAATTTATTAATTTCTTAACGAAAAATTAAGGTAATTTTTGTTTAAATTTGAAAGTCATTATAAACATTACTTGTGGTCAATTAAATTCTCATGAATGATTATACACCTTCATATTGAATTTTTTTTCAAATTAATTATTAAATATTATTAATTTTGCTTCCCTAAAATATTATACAGTTTAATAGCATTTCATAAAATTCACTTACTTTAATAGAGTTTTTGTAAAAATGTTTAATAACCTAGGTTCATTTAATTATTTAAATAAACGTTACCATTAATTATTTATGAACCATGTTTTTATTCATTAACAAATACTAAGCACAATTTCTTAGTTCATCCTTACCACTTAAGGTAACAACTTGACCTAACCCCTAATTGGCCCCATTTGACCAATTTACCCATACCATTTTAATAAGTTAGAATCCAACAAAATCCCCATCCGCTAATGTTTTAGGGTGTAATCTCGTCTATTAGATTAGGTTATTTTTGGCCCTTGCATTAGAAATTCCCTAAAATCCTTATGTTTACCTTTTATTACCATTTTGCCCTAATTTTATCTCATTTTTGTTTTAGAGGTTTTTGGGAGCATGGAGGTAATGGAGGCCATGGAAGGTTGCTCATTGCTATTGGATGGATATACACATGTTTGAGGGTCATTTTTCTTCCCTTTCCTATGGTTTCTTGTATTTGAATGGTTATTTCTCGTATTTAGTTTCTAATTTATTTATTGGGTAATCTACCCTATTTGGGTATGGGTATTTTGCCCAAATTTTTTTATGGTTTCAAATAAAATATACACACAGATCTAGGGTTCCTCTGTGTATATATATACACCTATTAGTTTTTACTTTTTTTAAAATACCAAATAAAAGAATGATAGATTTATATATAAATTAGGTGGCCTGATAATATATATATATATATATATATATATATATATATATATATATATATATATATCATGCTAGATCATGGTTTTGGTCGAGTTTAAAGAATACACAAGCACATAAACAAAACTAGGTCAGAACCATTAAATAGGATACATGTTTTAATATGTTTGCAGGGGGGGGGGGTGTGTGGGTAGGGGCATGGAATCAACCCCACCTTATATAATAATATATGGGTCGGGATGGGGATGGTGCCCTACCCTAACAACCCCCTTTTTTTAATATTCTACTAAACATTACACAGGTCGTGGCCATTTGGCCTAGCAAAAATCTTAACAAATATTTTTTTGATATATATTTGGTTTTTAAACACAATGTGAACCAATTAACATATGGTCTCTTAATATTAATTAAGATTACTAACATATGTATTAATATTATATATCTCTAATATATTAATATAAATTAATAATATATATACACATATTTTATATAAATGTCCCATTGATTGTATGCGATTACAATTTATGCAAGAAATAAATTTGTAATTATAAAATTATGTAAACATAGGTATTTATAGTTGTGTATATTTTTTTGTATTTCAAAATTTTAAACAAATTATGAATTCAAACTCATTTATAATACAACTATATGGGTATAAGTGGTTGTGTTAAATTTATATTTATTCATATATGGGGGTACTTGGAACAATTGTTATTGCAACAAAGAAAATTTTGAATATAAAATTAACTCAATTAATTTCTTCTTGCATAATAACTTAAATAGAATGAAAGTATATTACACTTAGATGAAACTTATTCCTTCCCTTTTTTAATCATGTTTACCAACCATGTAAGAAGGAACAACATATACTTTACATAAGACAATATTATTTCCTTAAAATGGATACACAAATCAACCTTCCAATAATTTCAACTCTTCAACATATTAACTCCTACGATGAAATGATAAGGTTCCTCTTTTCTTTCCTTACAATAAACTCCTACTTTTACAATATTACAGATGGAAACAAAATAATACTACACTCTTTTCTCAATGAAATTTTTTCATTTTCTTATAATACAATGGTTTTTATTTTCAAAAAATAGGACAATAGTTTACAAGATTACAACCCTAACTTTTCAACAATGGGATAACATTACAAAGGTAAAATATTTGGATCCAACATAGAATAAATCCTCCAATATTCAACTTTTCATTCTTCTCTTATTATCAAATTTGAATCAAAACACATTGAAAGGGGATTAGGTGACGCTCTCTGCCCAACCTATAATCCAATAACAAGAGAATTCATTCTCCTTCTTCACCCTCAATCCCCAACCATATAAGAATGAGGTGTGTCCTAAAACTTTGACAACTTCACAAAAATGCTTTCCAAAAACATACAACACATTCAAATATACATACTCAACAAGATTTACAATTTCCAATAAACACATAGTATTGACAACAAACCAAAAATATAAAGGTATATATGAACCACCACATTTTTCCTCCCAAGTGAAATAGGGTTTCCACCTAAAATCATCCATGGGCACAACACCCATATAGTCAAATAAATACTTATCTCTTCCCTTGCAAATATTGAAAAATATGTCCATGTTTTCATTTTCAATCCCCATAGGTGGAATTCCTAATCACACTCCCTCAAAAAGGTATGCATCACAATTCCATTTTCCCTCCTCAAAGGTCCCATACTTAAATCTCCCACACCCTTCTTAAGGCAAGTTACCCAACCCATAAATATTGCATCCACAACACTCATACAATTACTTAAACAAGCACAAATTTCACATCTATTTTCCTAAATAAAGAAATAACAAAAGTGTAGATCTGGCCTCTCCATTAAGCTTCCAGAACTATTCAATCAAATATTTCAACACCATAAAACAAAGAACAAACAAAAATTCAACAACAAAAAGACTCCAAACATGTAACTCAAGACAAAATTCAAAAACGTGCAAGCGAAGAAATAAGAAAAGTAACCCAAAATCCTTCACATTCATTCAATAAATAGAAAAGGGAGATGATGATGATGATGTGGCTCAATGAAGGATTCCACTTCAGCATCCCTCCATTCCAAATCAACTAGTAAACACACCAAACCCAATGAAACTAAATTAATAAGTAAGGTTTATGACATCCAAACATTACATTCAAACATTCTCTCATTACCTTTCAAGGAAAAATTAAATGTGGTAAGTAGAAAAGTGGCTTTATTTCCTATTTTACACTCAACAAATTCATTAAAAAGGTCAAAATAAGCTCCACACTTCATAAGTATGTTTGGTAGAGAAGTTGTAGATGTAAGGGACAAGGTTAACACTTCCCATAAGTCTCAAAAAGTTTCCTAGAAGACAAAATTCGAGTTTGGGAATGGAAGAAGAGTACACTTAACAAAAAATCAATTTTATTCATTCCACATCAAACACAAATAAATGACCATCTACCCTCTTGATTACCTAATGTCACATCTTCCTTTTAGTTTACAATTTAAGTTAAATTAGCTACTTGAAACACATCAACAAATACTCATAAAGTAACTAGATTTTACAATTAATTAAATACATGCAGAACAAAATAAGAAACACAAAATTGAAAAAAAGGAAACATCACACCCCATGGCCACACACATAAGGTCACACGCCCATGGGAAGCCTCCTAACTAAGAATGTAATAACACAACATATACATAGACACAAATTGTCAAATTGGCCATGTTGCAAAATACCTAACATTCTTCTAGGGTTGGTCTCATATCCCCTTTCGATGTATAGTCATATAATTCTCCTACAATCGTAAAAAAGACCTCTCTATCCTCACAACTAGATCAATATGTCATGGAAATCAATGCATATAAAACTTCCATCATATAATCCTCAACATACATCAATAAAAACAACACACACAAATATATATATATATATATATATATATATATATATCAATTATTATCGTACACATTGCCATATCATCATAAAATTTACGAATTTTTATTAATTATTTTCACTGACTTAACATTTCAATTCTAATAAAGTAAATAATTTACTATCACCAATAATCTAATTCACATTCTACAATTTGGCAATACAACTAGAACAAGAATGGCCCCATGCATATACCAACTAACATTTATTTCATCAAAATTATACTCCAACACAATTAGAAGTTCTTCCCTCCCAAATCCAAAATCATGCTTTAATATATATATATATATATATATATATATATATATATATATATATATATATATATGTAAGTGAGCACACCCTAAAACTCTTTAAAACAAAGTTCACACACAATTTCCATAGAAAAAATTAAATTTCATTTCAACATGAAAGCTTCAAAGTTTCAATACATCAACATTACATGTAAATACAATCAATTTTAACTTTTCAATAATAATTTTGAGGAAACATATTTACACTCTAAACTTTCTTAAAATAAATTTTCAAACATATTTAATAGCAATAATAAGTAAATTTTTTATAGGATGAAAATAAATCTTACAAAGGACCAACATTCCTTCACAAAAGTGAAAAATACAATGTTTATTACAGGATAGGAAAATTTAATAGTGGTTATAACATCATTTCAAGAACCCAATAAAAATAGAAATATAAAAGACTTCCCAAAATTGGGAAACAACATCTCAAAAACTCCTCCTTTTCTTCATCAATATTTAAGCTTAAATTTACATGTTTTCCACTCTAAAATGGTCTTCATAGCACCAGGACAAATGTATCAGCTAACTCTCAACTTATTTGTATTATTACATACCAACTTCAATACATGAAGGACTAGTTAGTCTCCCTTCAGGCCTATGCGAGAGAGAGGATGTATGCCTCAGTTTGCACAAGTGGATAGAGAAGCATAAACACACATAAAAACACACATTTTCACATACATAACACCAAAAATAAATAGCACATAAGGGATAAGATCCATGTTTTTCCCAAAGATGGGGAACAGTGTTAATAATCCCATATGTAGCCAAGTGGTAAATCTAACCAAAGAAAACACAATTTAAATCTCCAAGCACCCACACTATCTCTCCAAATCACAATATCCCTCCTTATCTCTCTAACCCATGCACCAAGCATCCTCTATGGAAGGCTTTTCAAACCAATAATATTTCCTTGCCAAGGATGTGAAAATAAGTTCAAACCTTATTAAATATTTTCCCCACATCAAACCATATGAGGGGAGAAATAAATAATACCATCATGTCTTACCCATCAAGCTATGTGGTGAGAAGGGTATTCCTCCCTCTTCCCCAAAAATCCAAAATCCATCAATAATCATGATGGAAGGAGAAAAATACATCAAAAAATATCCACAACACTCCCATAATCTAACTTACAACAACAACACAAAAAGACACCAACTTCATTTCATAACACATGATATTTCCATATGCAAAAACATAGTATAAGAAAAAATAGGCATACCTCAATCAAGTTCTCCAAAATATCTACGAAACCTAACAATCCAAATATCTAAACTCCACCAGCTCTATCCCAAAATCTCCAACACCTAAAAGCAATAATGGCCAAGAAGTCCCAACCGATCTCTGTCAGGGAATATTAAGAGAAAACAATTAACAATTCTCTCAAATGAGAGGTTTACATCTGTCACCCTTCTCATCTCCCCACAAAAATATTCCAAAAATAAAATAAAGAATAAAATAACTCTCATTTGGAGGTAAACTCCAAATTTCCCAAAATGTGATTAAATCCAAAACCTCTACAACTTAAAATAAAAACAAAATAAAGCCTTCTTACAATAAAGTGATGTGTTAGGGGTCACATGGGAGGGAAACTCCCATTTGTCCTTGATACAATACCCCCTATCCATTGGTAGGGTCCTAGGTTTCCTTTTCCATGAAAGGGAAGCTCCCAAAATGAAAAGAGGTCACCAAAATTGCCACTATTAACCCAAATTCGAGATTGGTCAAAATGACACAAGGGTTGATGTGGTGGGGCCCACCCAAGTGACACTTAGGTGGTCCCATACCTAAAAAAATATACTTAATTAGCATTAAACACAATTAGCATAAGTAGGGACCCATAGGTACCTGAACGAGCTCCAAATAAATATAAATAAATTACTAATAATAAAGTTACAATTAGGTATCTCTCATGGTACCCAAATACAACATGTAATAAAATATAAGAATTCAAAAAAATCAAACATGGCTAGGATTTATCCTAGTTGGCCACTTGTGCAAACCCAATGTAAACTCTAAAACCAAGACTCTCATCTACCCTGTAATATGCACACTGAATGGAAACATTAAACATACATGCCCAATAAAATATAACAATTAAACAATCCCAATAATTCATGCACGGATCAATCAAGATAACTACACCAAATAATTTCAAAATATATCAACCATCTAATTAACACATGACGACATCTAATTAGCCATGACAATTGAAATGATAACCAAGTATATGATGACACCATAAGTAAATCCATCAAATGTAAAATGAAGCTAACTATAACATAATATGCCAATATCCAAAATCATAACCGCAAAAGAGATAATAAACAATCCACAATACTAACTTGGCAATATGTGCCCAATTCGTTAGAAGTGTTGTAAAGCAAGTCATAATAAGAACATATAGTAACCAAATGATGCTAAAGTTCATGTACATAATCAAATGATAGGAATGAGTTAGCAATGAACTATGGTAGGAAGAGGTGGGAACTACATCCCCCTCTACTAAAATTATACGTCCTCCTAGAATACATTGGAAGAGATAAGGATAAGACCTCATGAGGTATCGTGTCATTTCGTGTGGTTAGTCACAATAAGCATGTACCACCAATTCAAAAAATTTCCTCTACTTAATGTCTATCTCATTTAGAGTAATTTAATTAAAGAACGTTATAGCTTCCAATAAAAATTTTATCAACATCATTATCTAAAACCTATAAATGTTCACATGTAGTGTATGTCAAACATTAAGGTCACTGTAAAGGGATTATTTTTCTTTATCTCAACAAACATGTCTCATCAAATATAACAATATTCAAGGTCCATTGTATTTTTCAATTAGGATAATATTAATCATGGAAAATTGTATCCTCCAAAGGATTAATTTTCATCATCATCTAACTTTTCTGTTCTGGGGCTTCCATGTTTTGAAAGGCTAAAACCTTAAATTCTAAAAGTTAAACTTCGGGTTTCAGACCTTTACATTTTAGGGGGTTTTGGGATTTCTCGGTTCATGTTTTTAGGGTTTCGGGGATCAGGGTTTCAAGGTTAGTTTATCCATTTGGGAACATGAAACCTCCAAACTGACAAAATTCTAAATTCTGAAATTCAGACTTCAGGGTTCAGATATTTTGAATTTCGGGATTTCTGGGTTTGGGTTTTCGAGGTTTTGGGGTTTGCGGTTTTGGGATTTTTTTATCCATTTGGGCACATGAAACATTTTAAAACAAAATTTCCTAAATTAATACTTTGGGTTTTTGAAATTTCTTTCTCCCTTTTCGGACTTCTTTTCACACAGTCTTTGAATTTATCCCTAGCCTACCTCCAAAAAGTCGTAACTTCGAAATCTAAAATTCCACACATGAAAGATTCTTCATTTCCCAAAATTCTCTACAATGCTCGACCGTCTTCAACATATTCATAAAATCCCAAAATTCAATATCCCATGACTAAGTAAACCCCATTTTCTTAGTGTGAAACTTCATGTTTGTTCAATTTTTCCTGAGAGGAAAAATTTGATAACAAAATATTTAGGTAATACCAAATGTGGTTAAGGGTGATGACTTGATTTGAAAATTATTTTAACATTCACATAGGGATAGTATCATTAATTTGTGGGGGAAATATATAACCAACCAACAATTTAGGAACGACTTTCTACTTATTTTCAAGGTGTCATAACATGTACTATTTTCTAAAACATCTCAATTTTAGTTCAAAGCTTGTGTTAGACGACTCTCAAGAGATAGTTTTGTTATTGTCTATAAATTTTTCACAAGATTTCACCATGAAAAAATAATTTTCAAATTTTCTACACCCCAAATGAGCCATAATTCCTTAATGAACCACAATTTTAAAAAATTCAAACAGAAATATGAAAAGATTTCCCTAAATATATCATTTCTTTATCACCATAACCAAAAGAATACATAAATGAGTTAGGATAAAATAAATACATTCAAAGGGAAAATTTCACGAACCTAGCAAGATACTATGAAAATTATAACTTGGATGAAATAGACCACTTTTTTGTCCATACCTTCCTCAAGAGTACAAGAGGTCAAAACACATTTTCCCTTAAGGGAAGATATAAGCTAACGCTACTCAAGTATGGAATTTATGTTAAATTAGGATCAACGATTATTTTTTTCACTATTAATCCATTAGGTTACAATATATATATATATATATATATATATATATATATATATATATAAACACTTCTTAACTAGAGGGTGAATTTTATTTCTTAAATTTTCGCCACCCTATTGAATGGTGAAATATTTGGGGCCATGTTTTCAAGAGTACCCCATAATAACATAGCTATCTAAACAACCCCAAATTTATATTGCCTAATTAGTGTTTATACTTATAACGAAGGTTGTCTTGACCAAAGATGGGTGGAATGGATAATAAATCATTATTCTCACTCCTTACAACAACGAGTTACATAATTTATTTTGTAATAAGTTACTTAGAGTTTTTTGATGTGAAATAAATCCTACATTAGAGTTTCCTAAGAGTAAAGTAGCCAAGGTAATATTTATTATGTGGGAGTATTGCAACCTTCAATTATTTGCATTACTTTCTCACCTAGAACTTAGGAATGACAAACTCAATGCCTAATTTACCTACATAGGTCCAACTATTTAGTGTGTAACCTAAATTAGGTGAAGATAATACAACCAAAAATAGTAAACATATCATATTTCTTTTTAACTTGTATGTAACACCAACATTTTACACACACTAATACAACACTAAAAATACCATAATATATTTTTTGACTTACATTGTAGCACACATGACACTATAGGAGATCAATTTGGACAACACACAACACATGATATGTTTTCACAAACATTAACCGACATACATCACATGAAACAATGTGATGCACATCAAGGTCATGTTTTTTTAATGACAAGCCACAACATAACAATTCAACTGCAGTATAAACTTACAAATAGGGTCTTCCTACGGAATAATATTTTTAAGATTACACATTTATTAAAATCATGTTTCAATCATTAAATTAAGTTCTAGAATGGCTCATAATATGTGAATCATACATTTCCTTTCCTTTTTTGCTATATTTCATTTATACAGTTTAACATTTAACTTACAGTGTGTTTCATTAAATAAGGCTCATCTAACATATTTCAATTACTTGTTTAATTCATTCATTTGTTAATAGGGTCTTTATTTATGCATAAGGCTATTAGGTCTGACCTCTATGATTCACATCTAAGGGCATGCATATTGATCTTATATCATACCTCAGTTACACAATGGAAACAAGTGTAAATCCAAAGGATGTGAAGTTCATTTTTTTTCATGATTTAGGGTCATGTTTCTTTCACTCATTTATAAAATAATATTTTATTTAGTACACATTAAGTAATATATATGAAATAGGTTCTTTATACACAATAAGAGGATTTCATCACATTACAAGGAAGATCATGTTTCACTTTCCTGTGGAATAACATCCCAAAATTACACTTCCTAAGGTCAAGAGTCAATTATAATTTTGCTATAGTTATGCTCCAGTGATTAATTATGGATTCAAAGGAAATTAACATATCAACATACTTCCTTATTTTTATTTCTAGATTAGGTTTCTTGAGCATTTTTTTATGTTCAAATTTAGACGGTTTTTCCTAACTAGTTTCATATTCCTTTGTAATGTATTATGTAACCAATTTTATAATAGGGGAATTTGTATCCTGGTGAGACTAATAGTACCTATCTTAGATAATTTATCACTAAGAACCTATTAACATAAATTCACATCATACATCCATTACATAATAAGACATGTGGTGGAGCGAGATGGAATAGTCCATTGTTATAAGGGTTAAGGTTCACATTATAGTTTACACAATGTAGAATTATTTCTCACCACCAGATGGTTTAAACATGATATGAGAACGACATAAATTTCACCTTTATCTAAGCACATCATATTATGCTTACAATTTCAGTAGTTAATCATAAATTAAAATGTTATTAAGTTTAAAAATTAACTCTTAGTATTGCACCATAAAACCCAAATGATAATTGAGATTGGGTATCAAGTTAATTTATGATCCCAACTCTTAAAGATGACTTCCAAGGTTAATTGGAGATCTTCCCCACTAAACATGTATGTCAATCCATGAGGATTTTACACTATGTTTAAGATTGGTTCCTGTACGCACCCAAAATTGCATGTGCTACATTGTTGGAAAATAGTTACAAAAGTCCCCAGTGATTATTCATGTCCTGTAAGAAGGTTTGCGAGCTCCAAAACCCATTTTTAGTGTATATTTGTAGCCTAGACATCCTTAATTAGCTTTTCCACGCTTTCTTCTAAATTCCCACTCATTTTTGTGCATGTTTTGGCTTTAGTGTCAGGACCGCCTCTAAGGCAAGGTGGCAATCCTAGGACTACTTGCTTGGCTTAGGTGGCCATTCTAGGACCATCTCCCTTGCTTGGGTGGCAGTCCTAGGACCGCTTCCTAGACTTTGGTGGTGGTCTTAGGACCACAACCCTGTGCAAGGCGGGGGTCCTGAACACTTTTTCCATAACTCTTCATGTGTGTTTTAACAAGCGATGGTTCACTTAATTTCACTTTTTGTATGCATCCGTGAGCCAAATTGTCTAACATTAGCTTTAATTGCTTGGTTATCCTTCCTCCTATTTTAAAAAATGATTTAAGTTTTTGGAACTGCTCCTTCATTTCATGTACATGAAGGCACCTCCCATCCTCCATTCCTATATATTTCATGTATGTATTCAAGCAAAAGGGCCTGCAATTTTTTTGTATTTTGTATTGTATTGTTGCTTTGATCTTGCTAGGAATTTCATAGCTAAGCTCAAATATCTTGTGCTATCTCTCTTCTACCTTAATTACATCTAGACTTCCATCAAGATTCCATTACTCAAGCACCATCCGCATGTTGCTGTTCTTGCATTCCCAATCCCTTGAACTCATATGAACACTTAGATATATAAAGAAAAGAGTGAGGGGAAAAATTACTACACAGCTGGATTGACTTCTACTCTGTGAATTCCAGGTTGGATTTGTTGTTTGATTTCCTTCATTCTTACAATTTATCATTTTTACATCATATCAAATAGAAAATAAATCAATTTCCTTTTATTTACAAGCAATTAGTTAATTTCAAATAGGGTTTAAATCATTAGTAGCAGCCCCTGTTGATAGATCCCCTTCTTCTTATCCCTATGGATTTGAAGGAGAGAATATCTATAGGATGTTGTCTACATATCATAGTTCATTTGGAAAAGTTATTGTTTTAAATTATTTTAAATTCAATACACTCAACATAGGTGAATAACCACACCAGGTTGTCTCACTTGTTTAGTTTTAGTGTAGAAATATTTTAATTATTTATAATAGATGTAAATTAATGTTTGTGATTGTAATATTTCAGTTTTGTGATTTCTTTAGATTAGTTTTTTTTAGTAGTAGCATAGATTCTTAATTTCAGTCAGTTTACATGGACACTTCAAACTAGTTTAGCACTTAGATCCTAGTTAAGTAAACAAACCATAGGCAATTTATGCTACCAGTTCATAGCCTCTGAATCTCCCCTTTTCCAATTAAGCTACTAGGAGATCACACTACCAGATCTTAGTCAATGATCCTCCTATAGTTAGCCACACACATTCAAACATTAGAGTTTCTGACATGACCTTGGGGGGTCAAGGGAAGTTGAAGATCACATGTTAATTTTCATCCACGTACAAATTGATGAACCTAACATGAAGGATTATTACCTTCTTGTTTCCTTTCTTTCATTACTATTACCTCATCTTTCCTTTTCCTCCCCTATTTTGGTAGGTATTTTATATCTTTTAAAATATGTCTGGAAGAGATTTTTTGGGCCATTTGGTTATGATAGATATTACACCAAGAAGCGACCAAAACAATCCCCTTCTCATTCAAGGTGGAGTGAAAATCACGCAAGCAACATCCAAAGCTCCCCTAGTTACATTTGAAACCCCACTAGCCATGTAATAATGGAGGAGGTTGATCAACTGTTAGACAATTTTGAGGAGTAGAGGAGGATACAAAATGTGATAGAGACTCCCAAGTTGAATAAGTTTATGAGAAAATCAGTGATGGCGGGGCATATTCAGCATGTGGTGGAGTCAGGTGTAGATGGTGTGAATATGGTGTGTTATGTAGAGGATATTAATCGTGCACATGATTCAAATTTTGGTATAGGGAGTGAACAATTGGTGGAGGTGACTTGAAGTTTATCTTGTGGGTTTAAACGATCCACTGGGTGACAACCTTGTTAAAAAAAATTATTTGGTTTTTTTTTTCATGGGGTTTGGGTGGAGAAATGATGATTGGGAAAGCTTCTTTGGAAAATGACATGAGAGTAGATCTCATTTTTTATTTTGGGGTTGACGTGGGGACATTTTGGTTTTCTAGGTTGACTAGTTTCTTTAAGGGGGTGGGTGGGGGTACTTTGCTTCACCCTAAACATTGTACTCGGTAGGTCACTAGGAGAAGCTCTGAAGTTACTTCCTAACTAGACCCATTTTTTCTATTGTTCTACATCGACTAGTCTAGTTTGTAGTTTTAAATTTTCATTGGAAGCAAGTTAATACTTTTTTACCAATTTCTTGTTTCTTTAGATCTATTCTAGACTTCGTTGTGGTTTTTTTCTTCGGTTTGTTAGTCTTGAGTCATTCGAATTTTTTTCTATTTGTTTACATATCTACTTTGATACCTATATTTCACTTTGTATAGGGTTATTGATTCCTTTAATATAAATTCTTATTACCTTATCTAATAAAAAAATATTTATTTAATATTTTAATTTTTTTCAAGTGATCATGGTGTTACTATCGTAAAAATTGTATGGGGATTTAAGAAGATTATAAACCTCATCAATAACAATAAAATAAACGACAAATTTATCAATGAGACGGATTTTATCATTGTGATAGATGGGCTTGTGATGTTGATGAGGAAGGCTATTCTCATTTTCATAAAATAATTGTAGACACAATTGTATGGCATATCTCGTCTCCTTCACCCCATGCTTCCTCGCCTTTATTAGGATTACCTATTCAAATCCATTTTTCTCCTCAATTCCAATAAATCTTGTTTCCCAAAAAAATACATGTTCAATTAATTAATCTTAATTGCTTAATTTCTTCCCTTTTAAATACCTAAACCTCATTATCTAAATATTCCAAATTTAGTCATATCATTCAAAATTATTTAAATCATGAACCCCACTCATGATTTAAATAATTGAAAAAAAACCTTATCACATCCATTATTTCACCCACTAATTCAAATCATGAGCCCCACTCAATCAAATGAAATCCATATCAAACCTAATCACTCAAATCATGTCCCTGAACTATGGTTACTTTTTCAATCCTAGGTTACTTGATAACTACTAGACTAATGCCATGTCTAGGCTATAAATACAAGCCTTCCCTTCTCTCTTTAGAAGAAGTGAATAGTGATAGAAAACCAAAAAAATTGTAGCCTATTTATTATCATAATATCATCACAATGCCCTAGTAATGTAACTTCAATTACCACAACACCATCCTCAGTATTTGGTAGTTATCTTAGCTTAGTTTTCTTTACATTCACTATGATCAGACCGAAAGCCCTTCCATATATCGATGTTTTCAAGTTATGTGTTTTGTCATTTTTTGCATGTTATCTATTTATTGTTTATTTATATCATTTTATCTTATTAATCGAGGGTTAACATCCACATAAGGAAGATCATGCTTCTTGGAACCCAATTCATTAGGTAAACCCTGCATATAGCATCTAATTTTTTTTCTTCTTATTTCCTCTATTTTCTAGGTTTATACGCCTCAAAGTGGAGATCACACACTTTAGTGCCTCCATCCACCACATTACATATGAGTTACCTTAAAATATCCATTATTTGAGGTTATTGGATTTCTTGGTTATCTATCTCACTAATCATAATAGGTACAAAAAAAATTGAAAATCATTTCTGGCATGTCCGGTGGGACCAAAACCAAGATCTGGTCACTGTTTTTTGTGTTACTCATCTTGTGTAGATGTCATAAGTATAATGGTTATTGAGTTTCGTAGTTCTTGTCAATTTTCATATCTTTTTTGAATATTTCATTTTTTGACTGACTTACTTGTGAGGTTTAATGTTTTCCCCATTTGTGTGGTGTGTTCCATACATTTAGTCATTTATGTTATCACCAAGGTAAGTGGTTGTGTTTTCTTACAAGGTTCTTTAATTCATTTTTTAAATTTTATTATTATTACTATTCAAATATATATATATATATATATATATATATATATATAATTAAATAAATAAAACAAAAAAAAGGGTTATTATTATTCTAAACTACCCCACCACACCTATCCCCTAATTCCCCTAGCTCGGCCAACTCAGTCGAGCTATTTGGTAATCGACTCACTTCCCTTCCCGATGACCTCAGAACTCCATCCTCACCTATCAATCGAGCAACTCAGTTCCCTATCACCATTACTCACCTCATCCTCACAATGTTGACCTTGGCCACTCAGCCACTCATGCATCTACCTAGTTCATGTTATCTCTTAGAAGTGCACCGTAATTCATGGATAACAGTAGGTCTTCTAAGCCTGATCTTCCCTAACTACTGTAGATATAATGGAAACACATAAGGGATGTGGGTATCCTTTTGTTGAGGTGAATCTCCAGGATTACAAGTATGGTTCCTTATTGATGTATCCTAAACTATTTTTTTGGGGTTTTAATAGAACAAGATGGTTGTAACTAAAATTTAAAACTAGATTATACACCACAATAATTGAGGTATTTGTCTAAGTACATGCACAATTTACTGAGACAAGATTAAAATAGCATAAACCAATGGATTTTAGCTGAATTATAAGGAAAACAAAATTTGTGTAGAGGGATAAATCACAATATAACAATAGCTAACATGCACACTAAGCCTATGCAAAATACACCATATTTGTTGCAAGGTAAGATAATTAATTCAGGGAATTGAAATTCATAAGATCTAATAGAAATAACAAAAACCACTACAAATAATTGGAAAGACAATAAATTATTCTCATTCAAGGGAAAAACTGGCAAAAATTACTTCAATAATCCTACATCAAAAAATTTCTCCTTTGTGCTTTGCGAATGCACACAATATATAGAAAAAGTATTCACCCAACCCTTTAAAAATAGGCTGCAGTCTAAACTCTCCCATGCATGTTCATTATTTTTTAACATGAATAAATAAAGGGATAAAATAAACACGTTTTTTACAATGAGGCAATAATAGAATTTAATTTTAACAATAACAAAAATCCTTTAATTCCAAAAATACACTTTAGTCAGAGTGTAGTTGGCTACTTTAATTCTAAACTAATGAATAAACTTTGGTTAATATTTTGGCTAATAATATCCCTTGCTTGATGTGTAATTCTTCTCCAATATGCATACAGTGTTTATCTTATAGCTCTTATGTGACTCTATATACTTGAAAGGATATTTTTTTCTTCTTTTTTATTCTATCCTTTAGTAATGAAATGCAAATAGATAATCCTGTGTAAGAAAAAATAATTCCTTGGTCCTCATACTTAGAAAAAATAAAATACTTTCACTGTGGGCACCACTTGTGAGCATGTGTAAAATAAGATTCCCTCCTTTTGTAAATAATAAGGATGATCAAGATAAAATGGGTACACCTTGTGCAAATGTGTAAAAACAAACAATACCTCTATGTGGGAACTCTGTAATAATAAACACTCATGATATAGGTCATCTTTAATTAGTATGAGGTTTTTGGAAAAAATAAGGTTTTTGTTCAAAGTTTGAGGTAAGGAAAATTTGATTTTGGCTTGACCCATCATGGGTTCCTCCTTGAATTGGCATGTCACACATTATAGTTTGGATAATAATCTTTTGATTATTAGACCCCACATTTGTGATCATTAGTATCTGTTTGATTTTATCATTGCATATAATAAGGTTTGAGTCCTGATTTTTTTTATTATTGTTCAGACCTTAACCAATGTCAAGCCAATATAATTATTTGAATGGGACATGGTCCCCTTTCATGATGATTTGACCCTTGATTTCTTTGTCAGTGGAGAAGCTAACCATGATTTAGCTAGGGTTTTCTTAGAGCTCACCATGTCTCTCCTTTTCCTGACTTTGATTGAGTTGGAAGCCCCTGTGGTTGAATTGTGGTTTTCTCTGTAAAATTTTGGATTTTGTACTTTAAATTTTGAATCATAGATGTCAACTCATTGGTGATTTAGGTTTCATTATGGTTGAGTTTTGCTCATTTTTTGCATCATAGATCTTGGTACTTTGCAATTAGAACCATCAATCACTGTTCTCTATTTCTGTGATGAGTTAGATGAACTCATTCCCTAAGTTAATGGTAGAAAAATGAAACTCTTGACCTATCATTTGATCATTCTTCACTTGCAAGCATTTGTCTTGGAAAATCCCTATCAAAATCATTCTAGGAACATAATTTTTTGAGTATTTTGAGATCTTTTTAGTTCATTTGTAGACACTAAGCATGGAATTTTTCATTCTCTGTGAACTTCTAGTGTATCCATTCTTTTTCTATCAAGTTCTTGAGATCTAAAATTTTTCTTTCCTGTCGAGTTGAACCATTAAAAGAGTTCTATAATTTCTTAATGTAGGCCATTGATGGACAAGGTGAGCTTACCATTTCTAAGCACTGTAACCTTCAATTTTTTCATTTTGAGTTTTCTTGCATTGATACTTAGCTTCTTTGCATTATTCATGTCTCTTTTGTGTATTCTTTAAATTTTGAGTTTAACAAATCGTTCTAGGAATTTATCTTTCTATCTGTATTTGATGGCCTTTACATGGTTTTGAAAATTTCAACTTCAGGTAAGTTTTTGCACCTTAATTTAAAAAATATTTTGCAAAAGAGTAAAAATATGAAATGGTCATGTATGAATAATTTGTACTAGTAATTATGATGAAATACAAAGCAAAGCTCTAAAATTTATATTTCCACCACAACCTTTCAGGATTGCCATTTCCATTCATTCTTGAGATTGTTCTTGCATTTAGTTAGTTGCATATTTACTCCTCTTCATTCTAAATGGATATCATTATGGAGAAAAATACTCTCTTTTAGGCTATTTTTGAGATATGTTTTATTTGATTGCATTCGTATGTGGCTCGAGTCAGGAGTTTTGATGTTGATAATTTCCTTAGATGTAATTAGTAGTAGCTATATCCGGGTCTTTAAATTTCTAGGTTATTACTTCAAATATTTAAAATTTGTTTCCATCTATAGGCCAGCACAGTTGAGTGTTTTTGAGCTTTGTGTTCATTTTGTATTTATGAGCATGTGTTCAAAGCTTCAATCCTCCCTAATATTTTCCTTTTAGATTAAAGTTGTAAGAGTTTCGATGTGCACTCCTAATGAAAGGCTTTGATCTTTATTTGTAGATTTTTTTTTGACCGCATGCCCTTCTCCTATAATTCCTTCAATTTTTCATAGAAGAAATTGATGTATATGTTTATGATTCTTCAAAAATTCCTCTGATCTCTTTGTTCCTTGATGTATACTTGATAATTTTCTTGAAGATAGAACAAGGAATCTGTAACTCTTGATTTACATTCTAATTTAAATTTCTACTTTTTAGAATTACATCATATCATCTTAAGTAGTAAAACATGAGGACTTATATCTTATCTAGCTTCATTTTATTAAATAATCATCTCTCTTAACTTCAAAATTATTTGTTAAGACTATTTACAGGAATAAGCGTATACATTGTTCTTGATGATTACACCAGAAACAGTCTCTACTTGAATTTGATGCTTTTATTTTATGAAAATAAATTAAACTATATCTTTTGGCAATTGTATGCTTGTAACTACTTCTCTATAATTTCATTTGTAACTTTTACAGAAACTATTATTTCTAAAGTATAAGGCATTGATTTCAGTTTGAAATTTTATACGAGATCAATCTTTCTTCAAAAAATTATGCATCAGGAATCCTGGCATGCTACGTGATTGTTATCTGTCTATTCATTCAAAAATAACACTATGAAGCTAACATTCTTTATATCTCTGAAAATTGTAGATAGATATTTTTGTTACTGAATAATTTATCCATTTGTTAATGATTTATTATTTGAAGCACTTTAAGATCAGTCTGTGTATTCTATAGATCTAATTAATCTGAGTACCAAACTTGAAAAGTTTATTTAATGAATTATCATTGATGTTTTACTTAGAGAGCATGTGTTCTCAGTTTTTTACTTTCTTATATTCTCTTTATTCTATCATTAAATAGTGTATTCCTTATCTAGTGTAAATGAATGCATAAATGTTGTGTTCACAAGCTTTACTTCTACTTTCTTGATTTTATTACAGAGCTATGAACAACACTTCTTTTCAGAGTTTTTATTTGACTTCATCTACTTATAGTAGCAACTTGAACTCGTGATACACTGTACTATTATACTTTTTCTGGTTTGTATTTTGTGAGTGTTCTCTACTAATGCATTGATAAATTGATATCAATCAATACTTTGTTTACAATTATACCTCCAGAAAGACACTTTAGGGCTCTCTTTGATACTGTTTTGTACTCTTGATCTTGTAAAAATGATGTTGCAATATCTTCCTTACTATTTGATTGGACTTAATTGCAAATTTGTTTTCAAATCTTGTATCCTAACTGAAACTTTTCCCTGCTTGATTATGCAATTTAAAGTATTTTCTTTATTTTTGGACTTTTGGAAAACTATAAGGCTTTTGTTTTGATATGAAAATAGACATATTACTTTCTTTTATTTTAGATAGAAATCTACTAATTCCTCTCACTTATTTTCAATAAAGAAAAGTAATTTTACTTCCATACTCATCTTGATTTGTTTATTCACACGAGTTTTTTTTTTCAATATGCAATTTGATGTTCATTCCAAATTTACCAGTAGCATTGATATGTAAAGTATATATCATGATTTTATTTTAATTTTAAAGTGTATTGTACTTGCATCTTGGAAATCATTTGACCTTAACAGTTACTCTTTTGTTGTTTATAGATGTATTTTTTATCTGAAAGAGTTATTTCCTTCAACAATATTGTAGGTTATTGATGTTCCCGAATCTTCATAAGTACTTCTTCATTTAATTTTGTATCTTTTCAATGAAATATTCTTATGAAGGCTGCAACTTACTATAGTTTATCATCATACTTTGATATTGTGCTATGAACCTTTGGCTGTATTTTTATTGTTCAAATTATGTCATGCAATTTTTTCTTATTATATGAGTTTTTCTTGAAAGTTTCTTTCATTCTTGTAAATACAATAGTTAGTATGTCCTTTTCATCTCATAAATTTACCTACACACTCAAGATGAATGTTAAAAAATAAATAGGCATTTAGCCTCTCTTGTATTGCATTAACACTTTCTTTTCCTTCATTTGTATCTCTTCATTCTAAGAATCACATGTGCTTATGCAAGATAGTAATTTTTCAATTTTGTATCAGCTTTGATGTACCTTATACCTATTGATTTAAAATGATTCATTAGCATGAAAATAATAGCAAAGGCATACTAAATTAAACCCTAAGATCATAATCTGATAAAGATTCTTTTATTATTTTCAGGTGTCATGATGTAATGGGAGATGAAGATGAAGAAGAAGGAGATGGAACTGGATGAAGACCAAAATAATATTCAATGGATATGATAGGTTTCTTCTATATTCCTTTTCTTTTAAATATCTGTACATGTATCTTTTGCTTTAATAATCTTAAGTTACATACCACAACTTGTGTGGGAAACATTTAATTTGTTCTCGAATAACTAACATTAATTTTTGTAATTGAGTTGTATACTTCTTTCTCCATTCAACTTTCATGATATGTATTGATTATATAATGAAATAAACAAATTAATCACATGATTAATAACATTTAAACATAAAAAATAATAATGAAATTTAATGTACCTGTAACTTAATAATGAAATCTTTTGCATGAAATCATCAACTTTGTCTACTGATTTGGATTTTAATATCCCACATGTATTGCGATTCCCACCTTCAACAAGGTTATGCATTGGTCCTTCATGGATTATACATTTTCTTGTTGAAGACAAACATGGAATGACATCATATGTGAGACGTTGCATTCCACAACAACACACATAACTACATATTACATGTTGTTAATCAATGACTCTAAGATGAAAAAACTAATAAAACTATATGCCTTCCCTTAGTTAGGTCCATATCATCAATTCCTTTTGTCTAAAACGAAGTTTTGAGTCACCCTTTTTTACACAACTGTAAAAATCATCAACATTTCTGGTGATATTTTTGGTAAATGTTGTTTGTTTTCTTTAAGACCAGTATCTTGCTTTTTTCCATTGGGCATGGAATCAAAAGCATATTATGAAAAATTTCCTTTTTTTGGAAAATCATCCATTTTGAAAAAAAAACTAAAGTTGGGAAAAGATATGGTAAACCAGAACTTGTGCATAAAATGCATTTATTGAAATTGAAAGCATTTCAAGTGATGAAATTCACTTTACTAAAATGGAAATCTTATTATAACCAACACTTATAAGATTTTTAATAACAGTGCTTGGGAAACATACCATTCATAGGAATGGGAAGTTCCTCTTCATTAAGCCTTGAAAGATGAAATGCATTGTGCTCTTTACAAGATGAAATCATATAAGGACCACTCCATATTGTATCAAACGTCTCCTTCATTAAAAATTTTGTTTTTTTTATCAAATGTGGACTTGTTTCTGATTCTTATCCATGTTCAAGTGGGCTTGGTCTCTTAGCTCTTGCAGTTCCATAAGTTCTCCATAACGAACTTGTATTGGTTCATTCTCAAGTAACGCCATCTGATGTAATAATCCAATGTGGGAGTCTCAATGTCAATAGGAACTCTTACCTCATGACCATAAAAAAACTTTTACGGAAAGTTGCTAACTTGTATTTTAGGGGTCACTCAATCAGCACAAAGTGTTGAATTCAACATTAGATATGAAGCTCTTTAGTTGTCTTTGAGTGTTCTTCTAATAATATTTAACATATTTTTGTTAGTAATTTTAGCTAATTCGTTACCTTAAGGGTAATAATTAGAAGTACTCAAATAATTACCATGTTTAACAACCCAATCTATCACTTTTCCTCCAAGGAATGATGAGGAATTATCTGAAATTATAATGGCTGAAATGCCAAATTAGAAAACTATACCTTCGTAGAATGATAAGTTTGAAGTTTCATTGGATTATTTCGAAGCCACTGCTTTAGTCCATTGTGAAAAATAATTTGTGGCATTCAACATCCAAATTTTTCATTATGATGAAGGAGGATTTATCATACCAATGATGTCAAGACCCCACTACATGAATGACAAGTCCATTGAAATAGTTTGTAAGGGTAGCGAGGCTAATACTTCTTTTCCAACAAAGAAATCACACTTATTACACTTTTTAATCCACTCAAAATAGTCCTTGAGTATTCTAGGCCAACAATAACTATCTTTCATAATCTTAAGATCTATAATACATGTTGAGAAGTGACCTCTTTCAGGTCCTTCATGAAATTTAGATAGTAATTGTTCTACTCTATCATAATCAACACAATGCAGAAAAAATCCATTGATATATTTCTTTAAAACCACACAATCAATGACATCATAGGGTATGTCTTGTAATATGAATTACCTTCATCTGTTCTTGTCCATAACTTTTGGATAAGTACCATGCTATAAGTAATTGATCAAATCAATAATTCAACTTGATCCTAAAACCTCTAGATTGATTTCCGATTGCTAATATTCAGGATGTAATTAAACTTTTGGTTGCTGGTATGCAACTACAACATGCTGTAATAAGTCTATAGCTTATTATTTTTCCATATCAACAATAGAATCTCCACATAATCCTTTTCCTTTGACTAGTTTTGGAACACGGATGTCAACATCATACTCAATAACCTTTTTAATCCAACCCGCTTACTTTTAATCCAATTCCTTGTTCAACAGTAATGCTTTAACAGTTAGGTGAGAAACTAGTATATGAATTTTATTATTTGAAAGCATGTACTTGAAGTTCCTCATACCTGTAACTACAAAAAAAAATGTTTTTCAAGAAAATCATACCTTGTTTTATACTCATGAAGGCTCTTCGCAAAGAAATAAATCTGCTATTCTATGTTCTCATCATTAACCTAAGTTAATATGGCTGAAATAGTTTCAGCTCCTGTAAGTGCATACATCGTGAAATCCTTATCAAAATTGGGATTTTCCAAGGTAGGATATTTTTAAATTTCTAACTTAATAGCTTCCAATCCTTTTCTTCATTCTCTGGTCGAAGTGATTTTTTTCCTTTCTTCAGCATAGCTATTAGTGGCTTAAACAATCGTGCAAAATCAGGAACAAATATTCTAACAAATATGATTTTTCTAGGAAAAAATTGTAATGTGTTCTTATGATGAGGTAGAGACAACTAAAAAATTGATTCAATTTATAAATGATTGATAGCTAGAACCTACTTGGAAAAATATGTCAAACTAATTTACCTTCATGCACTAAGATGATGGACTTTTTGGGATTCAATGAGATTCCAAACTACCTAGAAAGCTCAAAAGTGTCCCTTAAATGCATAAGATGATCATCATAATTATTTTAAAATATACTAGCATCATCTAAATAAACCAATATGATTTTATTCAAGAGGTTGTGAAAATCCATGTCCATTACACGGTTAAATGTTGCACTGACATTACAAAGTTCAAAAGGCATCCTTTTGTATGCATAAGTGCCCTAATTTGTGGTGAAGGTTGTCTTATATCTATATTCATTACAAACAAAAATTTGATTGTATACAGTGTAACAATCTAACAGGGAAAACCTATTTGAAACATAAATTGTTCTCAAAATTTGATCCATATTGGGTAGCGGATAGTGATATTTTAATGAGGCTTTGCTAATATCTGTAAAATCCACACACAGTTAGATTTCACTATTATTTTTCCATTAAAGCAAAAGTTTGTCTACCCAACTAGAATGCTTACCTAGAAAGATAATACATGATTTAATAAGGTTAGACAACTCTTTTCTCATCAATGGTTAAATTTTGGGATTTGTAGGCCTTTGTTTTTTCCTAACAGGTTTTGAGTTTGGCTATAATTCGATAGTATAATTTTCCAAACTAGGATAAAAAAATTTAAGATATTTTTATTTCCAAACAAAAATATCTTTTAATTATTTACATAAATTGATAAAATACTATTTTTTAGCTAAGGAACATAAATTTCCAATCTCTAAATTTTTACCTTCACCAACTGAGATCTCTTCATAGTCATCAACATGTGTTGAGATCTTTCCTTTATCATTTCTGAGTTGATCATATGAACTAAAAATATCCTCTAATGTGACAAGTACTTGAGGCAACTTGTTTGTATTTATATGTACAATGTGATCACATTTTTAATGTTGCTATGTTTCTTGATTCATTATAGAAAATTCAGCTTCTTGTTATAGAAATTTGCATATTTGTCTATCATCTTTGAAAAATTCTAGTTTTATTTATTATTAGTAACAGAAGGTATGATAACCAGCTTCATATGAGGTTATATGTTTTCATTTTCAATTTGTTCTAGCACTTTAAAGCTACCATCGACTGCTGTAAGTCTGTAAGCATGCTTATTTTCAGCTCTTAGGACTTGTTGAATGTTAATATCTTCAAATTCATCCATTAAATCTGAAACTCTATGTTTGTAATATTTCAGCAATGAATTCTTAAAGACATTATAGTTCTTAACTTCATTTATAACTAATTTAGAATCTCCATACACTTTTAACATTCTAATTCCTTTTTTTCTTTCCCCTTGTAGGGCGATGAATCAGTGCTTAGTATTAAGCTAAGTTACAAATGCATGAAAATTACAGACTTAGAGATGAAAAATACCTCTTTTTTGAAGGAAAAGTCAACATCATACCTACACCTTGTCATTTTTTTTTTTAAACACCATCATAATGAAGTTTCCATATGCCTTCAATAATATTTTATGGTTTAGACAACAAAAGAATAGGTCTTTCTTCCTGATGAAGACAATAAACAATGAATAATCCATGTTTTACTTTTTTGTAAGGATCATATGCATGTTCTTATTAAATTTTTTCATCCATAAACAAATTAGAGACACCATCTAATGAATAAATTTGTGTTGTAACATAAAAACTAGTCTAATTTATAGCTGAATAATTTCTTGCACCATTTGCAACATGAGGCTCAATGTGAATATAGCCATGGGCTCTGAGTTTATTGTAAATTTAGTTCCATACCTCATAGTGAAGAAAATAAATGCATAATTTGAAGAAATATAACCTCTTATTTTAGCAATGAAATATCTTGATAAAAAAAAAAAAAGGTAGGGAGTTAGATCTACAATAGTTACATCTTGTAAAATAAAAACATTAGGACAAGCATGTAATGTTACCCCTAATTTTTTTATGACACCAATGGTATTGGTTATTGTCTTGTCAAGCTGTAGTAAACTTTTTTATGTTGATTCATACTGCAGGCCCAATTGATCTATAGTTGCTATAGGAATTACTGTGTTTCTCACACCACTGTCAACCATGTAGTTGTGAGCTAAATGATCACCAATAGTAAGAGAAAGATAAAAATGTGATGGTTTTTTTAATATCATGTTCTTTCAGTACTTTTTGTACCATCCACTTAACATATTTCATATGATCTTACTCAACTATACCAAGAACCATTTAAGATATTTGAGCTTCTTTCTCTATAATTGGTTTTGAAGAAATCTATAATTTAGCAAGCTCATGAGAAAGAAAATATTGTTTTCTTCGAATACTTAAATTGTACCATAATAAAATATTGATATTATGTTTAATCATAGCCTCAATAACATTAAATGAAACTGGAACAATTTTAGAATAATCTTTAGCAAAATTTTATTATGCTTCTTCATCTTTACAAATACGAGGTATGAATAACCGTCTAGGATCAGGTTGTAACTATTTTTGATATTTTGTGTGATTTGAACTACTTGTTGTTTTCGGAAATGAAAAAGGGATGTTTTCTATTTTAGGGAATGTACTTGATGATTTATTTATAATTGTAGATAAAATAGGTCCTTTCTGTTGTTTTTCTTCATCCTAATCTCTTTACCAAGAACTAGTTGTAACAACAATAAAGTATTCCTCTCCAAAGAAAACCAAATTCTTTTCTATGTAAAATGAAGAACATGGACAAAATCGTGGTTATTTTATTAATAATTAGTCCAATTAGACTTACAATGAAGTGTTGCAATTCTTATTGGAATTATAGATCCATGTGTAGACAAACGATATGTTGAAACAATAAAAAATAAACATACCCATTCACATATAATGATAAATATATGGTTTGAACCATATAACAACATGAACAAAATGCTACAGGAATATTATTCCCAAATACAATTAAAATATTATCTATAACAAGATACCATTTCAATATTTATGTTATTTATGCAGAATAAACGTAGGTAAAATATTATTTACCCTAAAATTCCCCCCCTTAATTTTGCATTGTCTCAAGGGATGAGGAGAGGAAATCTCTAAACAACTCGAACTTGTCCTACGTAAGTGACTTGGTGAAAATATTTTCTCATCGTTCAGCTATTAGAAAAAATTGAAGATGTATATTGTGTTTTAAGACAAGATCGTGTATGAAATGCACATGTACTTCAATGTACTTTGTTCTTTCATGAGAAAATAGATTAAAAACAAGTTTGATAACACCTTCATTTTCTATATACATGGTGGTCACTTTGTCTTTGGGTACCGCAAGTCCTTCAAGTATGTGACATAGCCAAATCACTTCACAGACATCTAGTCTTAGAGAATGATACTTGGCTTCTGTGGAAGAGAGAGAAATAAAATGTTGTTTCTTGCTTCCCCATGATAATGGTCCAAATCCTATAAAGAACACAAACCCTTAGAATAATTTTATATCAACAATATTTCCTTCATGATCTGAATTTGAATATCCTGACAAGAAGAAGTTGTCATTATTCTTGTATTCTAGACCAATATCTACTATTTCATTGAGACATCTAAAGATGCGACTTACTACCTTCCAATGAAAAATGTTGGGTTCTTGCATGAACTTGGATAGATAGCTCACTACAAAGATGATATCTGGTCTTTAATAGGTAAGATAAATGAGACTCCCAATTAATTGTCGATATCGAGTGGCATTTACCACATCAGATGGATCTAAATGAGATAATTGAAATTTCTTCTCCATGGGTGTAGCAATAGGTATGAAATATATCATCATAAATTATCGAGCGTTGTCTTGGTATATTTCAACTAAGAAAAAAATATGTGATTTTATTATTTCCATACTTCGAATCCAAGACCATAATCTTTGAAAGTGTTGGTTAAGACCAGTTTCAGGAAGATGCCTATACATTTTTCTTGACGATAACACTTGAAGAAGTATTTACTTGAATTTGATGATTTTCTTATATGAAAATAAATGTAACTATTCATTTTAGAACTTGTATGCTTGAAAATGCTTTTTTATAGTTTCATTTTATACATTTATCAAAATTATTCTTTCTCAAGTAGAAGTCATTAAAGTGAGATTGATATTTTAGATTACATAAATTTTGCTTCGAAAATTTATGCATTGGGCATACTAACACTCTTCCTAGATGGTTATTATTTGTCTATTAATTCACAGCTATTTTTGACACTTTGAAAGCTAACATTCCTTAACTCTATGAAAATTTTAGATAGATATTTGTGTTACTGAAAACTATAACCCTTTGTTAATAATTTATGATTTATAGCACTTGAAGATCAGTCTCTACATCTTGTAGATTAAATTACTCTGAGTACTAAACTTGAAAATTTTATTTGATGAATTATCCTTGATATTGGAATTTTAGAGCATTTGTTCTCAGTTTTGCAATTTGTTATACTATTTTCATTCTATCACTAAATAGTGTATTCCTTAGCTATTGCAAATGAATACATAAATGTTGTGTTCACAAGATGCACTTTTACTCTCTCTTTTTTTTACAAAGATATGAACAAAACTTATTTTCTAAGTTTGTATCTGACTTCACATGGCTTATAATAGAAAATTAAACTAGTGATACATTTTACCGTCATATTTATTTTGATCTATATTTTCAGAGTTTTTTTGGTTGATGCATTAATAAATCGATTTGAATCAGTACTTTGTTTGTAATTATACATCTGGAAAGAAACGTTTGGGATATATTTGATACTATGTTGTACTCTTGAGCTTGTAAATAATGATGTTACAGTATCTTCCCTGCTATTTGATCGGACTTAATTTAAAATTTGATTCAAATCCTATATCTTAACTGAAACTCTTCCTTGCTTGATTGTGTAATTTAAAGTAGTTGGTTTATTTCTAGAACTTTAGAAAACTATAAGGCTTATGTTTTGATATGAAAATAGACATCTTCCTTTATCTTTAGAGAGAAATATTCTAATTCCTCTCACTTATTTTCAATACAGAAATGTAATTTTACTTCCATACTCATCTTGATGTTTTTATTCACATGAGTAGTGTTTGTCAATCTGTAATTTGATGTTCATTCCTCTTTTACCAGTAATAGTGATATGTAAACTCTATATAATTATTTATTTTTAAATTTAAAGTGTGTTGTACTTTTATCTTGGCAATCACTTCACCCTAGAAGTTAATATTTTTATGTTTATAGATGTATTTTGTAGCTCAAAGAGTTATTTCCTTCAGCAAGAGTGTAGGCTATTAATGTTCCTTCGTCTGCATAAGTACTTCTTCATTTAATTATGTATCTTTTCAATGCAATATTATTTCAAGGCTGCAACTTAATGTACCTGATCATCATTCTTTGAGACTATACTATGAACCTTTGGCTGGATTTTGATTGTTCAAAATATATAATGAAATGATAGCTTCATATATGAGTTCATCTGGAAAGTTGCTTTTGTTTTTGTAAATACAATATTTAGTATATCTTTTTCAACTGATACGTGTACCTGCATACTCAAGAAAAATGTTATAAAATAAATAGGCCTTCATCCTCTCTTGTACTCCATAATGACTTTATTATCCTTATTTTCTCTTTCTTGATTATGGGAATCACACATGCTTCTGCAAGATAGCAGTTTCTCAATTTTGTATCAGATTTGGTGTACCTTATATCTGTTGACTTAAAATAATTTATTTGCATGAAACTAATAGCACATGCATACATATCAAACCATAAGCTCATAATATGATAAACTTTATTTTTGTGTTTTTAGGTACCGTGATGCAATGGAAGATGAAGATGAAGAAAATGGAGCTAAAATTAGATGAAGACCAAAAGAATACTCAAAGGTAATGATGGATTTATTATATATTCCTTTACTTTTAAATTTGTGTACATAGATCTTTTTCTTCAATAATCATTAGTTACATCGCATGAATTGTGTTGGAAATATTAACTTTCTTCATAAAAAAAAGAAATTAATTTCTATCACTGAGGTCTATACTTCTTTCTGCATTCAACTTTTATCATATGTACTGATTGTATAAACTACTAAAAAACTCAATCACATGATGAATAGTACTTAAGAAAAGAAATAATGAAATTTTATGTACATATAACTTAATAATGAACTCTTCAACATGCAATCAACAACTATATTTTTTGTTATGGAGTTTATCATCCGACAACATATGTTATTTCCATCTTTAAGAAGGCTATGCATTGGTCCTTCAGGGCTACTGTGTTTCCTTACTAAAGAGGAACATGGAATAAAAACATATGTTACATGTTGTATTCCACCACAAGACACAAAATTTTAGATTTCATGTTGTGAATCGATGACTGCAAGATGAAGACACTAAGAAAATTATATGTCTTACCATTTTTAGGTCCATATCATCAATGCCTTTCATCTTAAATGAAGTTTCAGGTTGGCCATTTTTAAAGAAGTGCAAAAGTTGTCAACAGTTCCTACTGAGCTCCATGTCGTATATCCCATCTTCCATCACTCTTGATTTCAACTCCCTTCCTCTTCCACATAACTCACCTCCTCTCTCTGTTATATTCCTAAATGACTTCTCCCCCATCTACCTATTCACCATGTCCCCACCATTCTCCTCTCTTCACCTCCCTTGGATTATGTAATTTTTATATACCTATCTTGATCCCTCGGCTTGTTCTGATCTCCCATCCTCACACTCAAGCTCCCCATCTCCCACTTAGCTATGACACATCCCAAAGAACCTCCCAATCCATGACTCCTAAACCTCTTGCACACATAACCCATACCTAATCTCTACTATAACCTTCAAAAAACACCAACCCTCGCTTCCCATTCATGACCAATTACTCAAGCCATCGTCTCAACATTATTTCAAATGACTCACACCAAATTGGTAACAAAAACTGACATAAGACCTAAGCACCCAATCTATAGGCTTGGATTTGTTGGTGCCATTTTTGAGCTTGCACCATGTTGCTCTAAAATTTTCAAATCTATATTTTCTCAAAAAAAAATTATCCTTTGAATTGATGTTTTGAAATTATTCCTATCCAATTGAATTCTTTAAAAATGCTCACAAACTTGTTATTTTCCCCTAATTTGAAAGAATAATGCAAGTTTTCCCCTTCTGTGCCCTAGTTTTCCAATTTTACAGGCTATGTCATTTTTTCCCTTTGCCAGATTATGGAAAAATTGACTTTAATCAAATCATACAAGTTTGTAATTGAAAAACCTATCCCAAGGTCAAAAATGTCTGAAAATCATGCTTCAATTCATTTAAAATAAAAAAATATGCCATCATTGGTGAAAAAATTCAATTCTAGGGCATCCCTATAATTTTTTACATTTTGACATTTAGATGGACGTCATTTTCACTTGAAATTTATCCTCAGAAGGCATCGGAAATGTGGCAGGTTTGCTTTGGCTGAGAAAAGGTGGGGAGGTGCTCTAACTTTTCATTTTTCACCTTTTCAAGAAAATGGGGCATTTTCGGGCCCAGGGACCCGTTTTATCCAAATTTTCCTACGTGGCATGTTCTGATTGGTAGGTGGGATGCCAGGTGGATGGATTTCCTTATGGTTTTTAGACCTTATTTTTGAAAAATGTTAAAGTCAAAATTTTCCCTGAAACCTCGTAGCCAACCAGAGGAGGACGCGTGGAAGTATTTTGGTCAGAGGGGATGTGGGTGGCGGAGAAAACTTATGAATTTTTCTGTTTTGGGCTCAAATGGTTTAAATTCAAAATTTGTTCTAAATCCTCATAGCCAATTAGGAGTGGACAAGTGTCCTAAAAGACCAAAAGAGGGAGGAGCGGGCCGAGGGAGGACTTAGAGTTTTTTGGCTCTATTTCTATAAAGCTTCAAAATGTGTTTTGGCCCTGCTCAAATTAGAGGAGGACACGTGGTAGCATGGTAGGTGCAAGGCGGGTCGACAGGCTGACAGAGGTAAAAGGGAATTTTTTCCCTTTTTCACAAAGGGCTCAAAATAAAAAATTTAAGCATTGTCCTACTAGTGAATAATCAAGCGACACATGGCAGTGGAGAAGGCGGGTCGGTGGACCGGCAGAGGTAAAAGGGAATTTTTCCCCTTAGTAAAAAGGGGAGTTAAAATGAGAATTTGTTCAGTGGATTTTAGCAATAGAGGAAGCGACACGTGGCAAGGGAGAAATCGGGTGTGCAGGCCCGCAGGGAAAAAAGTGAAAATTTTCCCAATTTCCAAAAAGGGTCAAAATGTATAGAATTGAAGCATGATTTAAATGGGACTCACCATATGCCACTTTTCAGCTTCAAATTTCAAGGGCAGAGGGGTGGAGAAAAACCTCAAAATTTTCCATTTTTCCAAAAAATGTGGAAAAGTAAAAAATGATCCCAATTTCGGTTCCAATAATTTTTGCCACGTGTTTGGCCTTATCAAAAAAATTTAAAGGTAAATAAATCTTATTTCCAAGTCCACATCTTCCATGTGGACGGAAAGGATTCAAAGATGGATAAAATCAATGGTTTTTGTGCATCCATTCGTTTTGACCGTCATGGGAGCTCCAAGAAATTTGGAATCAAGATTTTTGCATCAAAATTCATCGAATTTATAGTGATATTGTGTCCAATTGGCCTTCCTGGATCATTGGTAGAACTTTCATGGCTTAATTATTTGACCTAAGATGTTTTTGAAGTAATTTTCTACCCCAGCCCAAGAAAAAACATGAAATGAAAAAATCGAAAGTTGTAGATGTAATTTGAAAAGGTAAAAAGGTGAAAATGATGAGAAAAAGGTGTTTTCTTGCCTCAATGAGGAAAAACATGCCTCCATGATGGATAATGATCTAGATATTTGTAATGATTTAATATTTTGGGCACACCTGGCAACCTGCGAGTGTTTTTCTATTTGATGTCATTTTCATTGAATCATGAGGATTATTTTGTAACAAACTTGATCCCACGGCATATTCTTTTCTTGGGAAAGAAGGCTCCAATGTGACATGAGGTATATAATGCATTTTAGATAAATTTTAAAGGGGGGGAAGAAGTTGAAAATCACGTGTAAATTCTGAGAGAAATCTCATTTTATGAGAAACCCACCAAAGAACTAGAATAATTTGTTTTGTTCCGGATCTTCATGTATGTGAGTTGGATACAAGTTTATATCCATCACACAGCTCTGAGATTGTTCATGAAACTCTCCCCTGCTAATGAATCTAACAATTTTTTGAGTTAATCTGTGTTTTTCTTGGCAATATGATGTATGTTATCATTTTTAAATGCCTGCAAATAGTTTTCATTGTTACTGTTGCAATATTGCATTGAAAGTCTTTAGAAATCACACAGAATATCCATCTCTAGTTGATAGTTTAGTGGAATTTGCAATCTCATGTTTAGAAGAGCCTTCATCTAATAAAGAGATAAACAAATTTAAAATCACTTTACCTTCCTTGATTGCAAAGATTTCTTGTAAGCCTTTGGGGGTACCTTAGGTGTGGTTTGGTCAAGGATTTTTGTGTTTAATTGAGTTCTTTAATAAAAGATTTCTTGGTGAAGTCTCAAAGATTGTGTGAAGAGTGCAACTTGGGATTCCAGTTATGCCTCTTCTGGTTGAAAGAATATCCTGATTATTTAAAGCATTTAATCTAATAGTTGTTCAAGTATTGTAGGGGTTGTCAAAGATTTGATATATCCTAGTTTGTCTTGTCAACACCCCACAGAAAATTCATTTAAACAAACTAATCTTACCCACACTACTCTTGCATTACATTGTGTGACAATAAAATAATACAATTCATTTACCAAAATGCACAAAGAAAATCAGAATTCTAGTAACCCTTGCCTTGCATTAAAAATATCTGCATAATCTGGGAGTGAAAACTTGTGAAAGTCAGATTTGGAGTGTTGATCATATTTTTCCCAAGGCCTTTTCATACTATTTGCATAAAATTGAGGGATATCTTCATGTCCTTCACCATTTGGGGCTTACAATATAGGTTCTCTTACCTAGGTTGAAAGGCACAACCTAGAATAGTGACGGTTAGATCAAATCCTTTGAAAGTGCTATCCATCTCTCCAAAAATCTGAGTTCCAGTTAGATCACATCCCCGGCGACAAAATGACACATATCATGATTTATCTAATTTCAAGCGTCATGCCATATCTCTGATGCTGCTTAGACTGAAAAGGAGAACAAATTTGGTTACTAACACATTCTAGAACCGTTTTCGGGGAATTCTTTAAATTTGTTGGTGTTTTTGAAGTGTTTGAAAAGTTTGAGCATTTGTGTATTCAATTATTTGAGATGCTACATTATTAAAATATCATTCTATGCTTCAGATCTGTAAGTTCTAAACAAGGGTTTCAAGTTTTATCCACCATTTTTTCCATTTCCTAGCAGTTCATACACTTTGGGTGCATTGTGGTTGATTGATTTAAGAAGAAGAAGGTCTGATTTATAAGACCTTGCAAAGGTTTCAGTACTAGCAAACATTCAGCAGATTATTTTTGTGTATCCTTATATAGCTAAGGTGAAATTCCTTAGTGGCAACTCCATGCTGATTTGATATTGAAAATACCAGTTGTCTTACCTTTCTGTCATATATAATTTGTTGTTAATCTCTACAAAACTGGAAGGAAGACGATCTCTCTTCCTTAGAGACTTTTCTAAGATGTTGTTTACATATTCAAGGAATTCATAGTTGGATGGGAGAAAGGTGTCGAAGGTTGTTGGAGACTTGACTACAAGAAAGGAGATCCCTATTGTTGAGTTTGAAAGTCAGCAACCTGTTATTGAGGAATGTAATTCTTCTTCAAGTGGATCTGGTTCAGACAATCCTATTGCTGATTTAAATTCCCCATTAGGTGAGAGACCTTCTTGTGCATTTGAAAGGATTGCTCCTAAATTTTCTCCTATTTTTTCTAAATTTTCTAGAGATCATCAAAAAGGAGAGTCCTTAAGAGAGATCTATCTTGAAGTTCTCATTCCCTTTCCCCAAATATCTTGCACTCCTCATCAGATAGTTTCACCTCCAAGATCATCTCCACCAAACAATAAGGCTCATCCTAGACCTCCATTTTTTGTTATCACCCTTGGTCCTATAAATTTTAGAGGAATGGATGGTTACCCAAATGCTGTCCCACAAGATGTCAGAAATAGGTTGCCAAAATTCCAGGGTAACAATGTTATTACTGGTGATCAACATCTTAAAATTTTTGATAATATGATGGAAGAATTTGAGATAGAGTTTGAGGATGTGTATGTAAAATTGTTTATTCATACACTAGAAGAGGATGTTAGGGATTGGTACAAGGCTCTACCTGATAATTCTATTGATTCATGGATTGAAATTAAATATTCATTTAGGTTACAATATGGTGACAATACTGATCCTAGATTTATTTTATCTAAGTTTGAGAATATCAAGAAAAACCCTAATGAATCAGTCTGTGATTTCAACACAAGGTTTAACAAAACTTTGAGAAGGTTTTCTATTGGTTTGATGCCTTGTGATGAATCTTGTTGAATCAAATATGTAGATGCATTTGATAAAAAGGCAGCCTATTACTTGAGAGACAAAAACTACAAATTTGAGGCAGGCTTTTACCATGGCACTGCAGATTGAAAACAATATTAAAGCCATTGGTAAATATCTCAAGAGATATGGTGTAAAATTGATAAACCCTGAAAAACCTCAAGCTAGCAAAGGTTCTGATTTAGAAGAGGTTGTGAAATCTTTGGCAGGGGCTGTCAAAGAAATCTCATACAAGTTGGTAAGAGCTGAGAAGGGAATTGGGCAGACTTCACAAGGTCAGCCTAGGTAGCAAGCATAAAACCATGATATATTTGGTAATCATCCTAGGGGTGATCAAAGACAAGATGATAGAGGTAAATGACCTATGGGAGGGGGAAATAGACAACCCCAAGCATGTGAAAGTAGATTGGTTCCTGACCCTCTAACTATCAGGGTTGCTGTTGTTGAAGAGGTTGCTAATATTGATTGGTGTGATAGGTGTTTTATACCCCATCCTCCATGTGAAGTGAACCAAAAAGAGGGTGAAGCTAATAATGATGATGGTACTGGTGATGAGATTTTCATGAATTGTTCTTCAAGCTCACAAGGAGGAGCAACATCTACTAAAGTAATAAGTTCTAGGACAGCTACAACTTTTTGGGACTGAATCAAACGAGTACAAATCTTTCTTCCCCCTCATGCTCTTGAAGTTGATGTAGTGCAAGCTTTTGAAATTCCTAACAATGACTTTGAATACTTAAGAGCTTTGACGATTAAGAAGTATGATGGTGATATCCCTTCGGATGAAGATAGACAATTGTTGATGAATGTTGTTGTAGCTCAAGAGAAATATTATAACACTAGAAGAAAATTTGTTAAGGGATTTGGGTCTCAAGCCAAACCTAAAACACCCTTGATCACAAGCATTCCAAAAGAAGATCCTAGGAGAGAGGCACCTGTCAAAAGTTTTGTTGTCCCAAACAAAAAAATATAGTCCTCCTCATGCCCAAGATACCAAGAATCCACTACCATCTAATGAATATTCTTTTCTCCTTCTAATGATGTTTTTCCAAAGAGTGTCCCCTATGACATAGCATAGATATTGAGCCAAATTAAAGTGAGTGTTCCAATCATTGAGTTTCTTAAAATTCCTGAGCATAAGAAGAGAGCATTTGAGTACTTCGGATTGAAAGAAGAGAAGGTTACTTAAGGTAGAAATGTAAATGTTGTTGGAACTCCACCTCAGATCATTGTTGACCTTGAAACACCATCAACAGTAGAAAATCTTGGAGAGACACCTTAGGTATATTTGGGGAAATATTTGGTTGATTCCCAATTGAATATTGATCCATTCTTCAAAAATTTGATCATAAAAGATAGGATACTTCACAATTGTATATTTGATTCCAGTGCATCATGTAACGTCATGCCTCTAGAAGTCATGAATGAGTTGGATATAAAAGTAATAGCTGCCTATGGGATGTGTACTGTCATGGATTCAAGAGAAGTGCCGATGGTTGGTTGTGTGAAGGGTTTCGTAGTGCAACTTGTAGCCTATCTGGGTAAGAATTTCAAACTTGATGTTGTAATTGTTGACTAACCTGCCAAATGGGGTATGATTTTGTTAAGAAAATGGGTGGAAAGTGTTGGTGGTGGCGTTCAAATGGATATGTCTTTTGCCACCATTCCAATTGAGGGAAGCCTTGTTAAAAATTTTGGTGAGAAGAAGATGTTGCACCTAATTGAAGATCCCAACAATGCTTCCTATGAAGTGTTGTTTGTTGATGTAGATGTTGAATTTCTTTGGTTTTGCTGATGGAAAAATCAAAGTGGCTTGATATTGTAGGTTATCGATGGATATTGCTATTTGATGGAGTTTTCTCCAAATTTGGGAATGGTGCTGGTATAGTTCTGCTTTCTCCTAGTTTAGAAGAATTTGATTTTTCCTTCAAAATTAATTTTGAATGCACTAACAACGTTGCTAAGTATTAGAAATTGTTTTTGGGGTTAAGAATTGCATGGAAGTATGGAGTGAAAGATATTGTTACAAAATGAGACTCATAGCTGGTTGTTAAAAAAATAAGAAAGTTGTATGCTACAAAAAATCAGGGTATGAAACAGTATAAGCATGCAGTTTGGGACCTAATTGAAATGTTTGATTCCTTTAACATTGTGTATCATGACAGATGTCTCAATGCTGCTACTGACAAGTTGGCAATGTTGGGTTCTAGATTTAAAAATTGCAGCATTTCACCTTATTTTGAATACAACATTGAAGTGCTAACCAGGCCAACTGTCCCTAATAATGTGAAACATTAGCAAGTGTTTGATGATGATTCTCAAGTGCTAAGGTTCTTACAAAAACAAGGTTAATTTATAAATCATAATATTGCTTGGGAGCCAAAGGTATGTATGAGTGAAGGAAGAGAATTTTTTTTTTGGAAAAGATATCATCCAATTGAAAACAAACACCATTCCTAGAGGTCTTGTTGCACTTGAGTAAAATTCTAACAATGCTGATTGCATCATAAATAGAAATATGTCTACCTCAAGGGATGTGGAAAATCATAACTTGGGCACTAATGGTAAACCAAGGAAGATTTGGCTGGGCAGCAATTTAAGTAAAGAGGAAAAACAATCCTATGCCCAACTCTTGAAAAAATATCAAGACTACCTTGCTTGGTCCTATTCTGAGCTAAAAGCATATAGAGAAGAATTGTTTCAACATGAGATCCCTCTTGAGCCCAAGAATAAGCCATTCAGATAGAGGCAAAGGCTAATTAATCCACTTCTCTCCATGAAAATGCAAGAGGAGTTAAAAAAGTTGACAGATAGAGGTATTATTCAGCCCACTAGATATTCATCTTGGGTTGCAAACCTTGTGCCAGTTATAAAGAAGAACAGAGACATTAGAATTTGTGTGGATTTTAGAAATATAAACAAATCATCCATGAAGGACAACTATCCCTGTCTAAATATGGAAAATATATTGCAGCTCATGACAGGGTCTGAGTTGCTTTCTACATTGGATGGTTTCTCCGGATACAATCATGTGGTTGTCAAAGAATCAGAAAGACTTAAGATAGCATTCACTACTCCTTTGGTAACATATGTTTTTGTTAGGATTCCCTTTGGTTTGATGAATGCTGGTGCCACTTTTCAAAGAGCAATGGATCTTGGTTTTTCTGGTTACATCAATGAGTTCATTACAATTTACCAAGATGATGTGACTCTGATTTCAAGGCAGAGAGATGATCATTTGCAGCGCTTGGAGAAGATGTTGATCAGATGTAGGAGTATGGAATTTCTCTTAATCCAAAGAAGTATAATTTTGGCGTGCAAAAGGCCAAGCTGCTTGGTCACATTGTGTCAAAAGAGTGGAAGAAATCAATAAAGTACCTATTCCAAGAACCAAGAAAGGCGTCCAATCTTTCTTTGGTCAGATTAATTTTATTAGAAGGTTTGTTTCCAACTTTTTTGAGTTGAATCTTCCAATCACAATCATGCTGAAGAAGGACCAAGTTATCGGGTGGGAGGAGGCTGTCATTCAATCTTTTGAAGGAATTAAGGATGCACTCAAACATGCACTTGTTTTAGCAGCCCGAAACTTTTCCTTTACCTCTGAGTATACCATTTATTTATTTTTTCTGCAAAAGGATGAGAATGGGGCTGATATACCTATTGCCTTCTTTAGTAAGGCTTTACAAGCAGCTGAGTTGAAGTATACAATCATGGAGAAACAAGCATTTGCCTTGATGAAAGTAACAAAGGTTTTCAGGCCATATATATTGAGTTCAAAAGTTGTTTGTTATGTTCCACACACCATGGTGAAATACATCTTATCAGAGATGGAGGTCTCAAGAAAAATATGTAGATGGGTGAAAAAACTGCAGGAGTATGATATGGACATCCAAAGCACAAAGTTGGTAAAAGTTTTGGGTTTTGCTAAGCTCATGGCTGAGAGCAACTTACAGAATGTGGAAGTGAATCAAGTATAAGAAGCAAGGGAAGATGTTCTTAAACAATTGGTAAGATCTGAGTGGTACAAAGATGTGATCTTCTACCTCAAATACCTGTTCTTCCCTAGTCACTTAAATAAAAATAAAAAAAGAGCCCTCAGGATGGCTTCGCAAAAGTATATCATCACAGACCTTGGGCTAGCTTACAAGAACCCAAAATGTGTCCTCTTGAAATGCATAATGGAAGATTGAGCTCACAAAGTAGTTGCTAATTTCCATGGGGAAGTTTGTGGAGGACACTTTACTGGAAGAGTAATAACACATAAGATATTGAGAGTTGGTTATTGGTTGCCTACTCTCTTTAAAGATGCAACTCAACTGGTTAGAAAATGTGATAGTTGCCAACATTTCTCTGGAATACTGAAAGCTTCAAGCTCCCTTCCATTGTAGCCTGTATCACTTGAAACTCCTTTCAAGCAATGGGGAATGGAATTCATTGGTCAGATTTCATATCCTTCTAGTGCTGGCCATAAGTGGATCCTTGTAGCCACTGATTATTTTACAAAGTTGGTAGAGGCAATCCCCACCAAGAAAGAAACACACCAAATAGTTATGAACTTCTTGTTAAATCAAATCATGTGCAGATTTGGAGTCCCAGTCAAGATTGTAGCTGATAACACCATGTGCAATGAATATGTAATCAATCTAAATTATTCTTCAAACTATAACCCCAAAGGGAATGGACAAGGTGAGTCCAACAATAAGAATTTGTTGAAGATCATTAGAAGAACCTTGGAGAAAAACAAGAAGAAATGGGGTGAACAATTGAAATTTGTAGTTTGGGCTGATAGGATAACTCCTAAAAGAGATACTGGTAAGAGCCAATTTGAATTGGTGTATGGAACTTAGGATTTTCTTCCCTTGCACCTACAATTGTCTTGATTTCAGTTTTCCCAAAAGTGGTAAGATCAAGAGCTTGGCCCATATGAATCAAGGATCAATCAGATTATTGAGCTTGATGAGGAGAGAATAGCATCCCCTCAAAGGCATGTCAGATCTAGGGAAAAATTGAGGATATTTTTTGACAAGAAGGTCACTCCTAGAGCCTTCAATGTTGGAGATCTGGTTTTTTTGTGGGATAGTAGGCATGAGGACAAGGGCAAGCATGGAAAATTTGATGCATTATGGATGGGCCCTTATGCCATTGATATAAGAATTGCTAAACATACCTTCTTTCTCAAGGACTTAGATGGGGAATTGTTGGAGCTTCTTGTTAATGGCAGACATTTGAAACATTTCTTGGATTAATCCCCAAATTTCAGTTATGCACAGCTTGTACAGTGTATAGTGTTTGGTTTTCACTCTGATTTTTGTGTTTTGCCAGTTTTGTGGTTTTCCTTGCTATGTGGCAGCCATTTTTCTCAGGTTCTCAGTTGGTTTTTGGTGATTTTGGCTCTTGACTCCTTTTCCCAATGGATATTTTGGCACTTGGTCTACGTTTTGTCCTTGTGGCACTCACTAGGAGTGCCCATCCCCAAGCAAGAGTCGATGTTGGTTCCATTTTTGAGCTTGCACCATGTTGCCCTAAAATTTTCAAATCTATATTTGCTCAAAAAAAATTTATCCTTTGAGTTGATGGTCTGAAATTCTTCCCCTCCAATTGAATGCTTTAAAAATGCTCACAAACTTGTTTCTTTTCCCTAATTTGAAAGAATAATGAAATTTTTCCCTTTTATGTGCCCTAGTTTTTCCAATTTTATGGGCTATGTAATTTTTTCCATTTTCCAAATTGTGTAAAAATTAAAATTTATCAAATCATACTTGTTTGTAATTGAAAATCCTATCCCAAGTTTGAAAATGTCTAAAAATCATGCTTCAGTTGATTTAAAATCAAAAAATTTTGCCATCCTTGGTGAAAAAAATTCAATTCTTTGGCATCCCTAGAATCTATTACATTTTGACGGTTAGACGAGCATCATTTTCCCATCAAATTCATCATTAGAAGCAATTGGAAAAGTGGCAGGTTTGCATTGGCTGAGGAAAGGCGGGGAGGTGCTTTAACTTTTCATTTTTTGCCCTTTCAAGCAAATGGTGCATTTTCCGGGCCCAGGGACCCATTTTTTCCAAATTTTCCTCCGTAGCATGTTCTGATTGGCAGGCGGGATGGCGGGTGGTCATATTCTGTTAAGGTTTTTAGACCTTATTTTTCAAAAATTTTAAAGTCAATATTTTACCTGAAACCCCACAACCAACCAGAGGATAACGTGTGGAAGTATTTTGGTAGGAGGGGATGCGGGGGGTGGCAGAGAAAACTTATGAATTTTTGTGTTTTTGGCTCAAATGGTTTAAATTCAAATCTTTGGTCCGAAGCCCCACAACCAATCCGGAGTGGATACGTGTCCTAAAAGACCAAAAGAGGGAGGAGCGGGCTGAGGGAGGACTTCCATTTTTTTGGCTCCAATTCTATAAAGCTTCAAAATGTGTTTTGGCCTTGCTCAAATCAGAGGAGGACACATGGCAGCACAGAAGGCGTAAGGTGGGTCGGCGGGTGGTGGAGGTAAAAGGAAATTTTTTTCCCTTTTTCACAAAGGGCTCAAAATAAAAAATTTAAGCGCTGGCCCACTAGCAAATCATCAAGCGATACATGTAACAGTGGAGAAGGTAGGTTCAGCGGGCTAGCACGAAGGTAAATGGGAATTTTTTTCCATTAGCAAAAAGGGGAGTTAAAATGAGAATTGGGCCCGTGGATTTTAGCGATAGAGGAAGCGACACGTGACGAGGGAGAAATGGGGTGTGTGGGCTCACACTGGGCAAAAAGTGAAAATTTTCCCAATTTCCAAAAAGGGTCAAAATGCACAGAATTGAATTTTTATTTCAATGGGACCCACCATATGCCACGTGTCAGATTCCAAAATTTAAGGGTGGAGGGGTGGAGAAAAAAGTCAAAAATTTTCCATTTTTTCCAAAAAATGTGGAAAAGTCAAAAATGAACTCAATTTCGGTTCCAATCATTTTTTGCTACGTGTCCGGCCTTATGTAAAAAATTAAAAGGTAACTCAAGCTTATTTCTAAGTCCACATCTTCCACGTGGAGGTCCATGATTAAAAGATGGATAAAATCAATGCTTGTTGTGCATCCATTTGTTTTAACTGCCATGGGAGCTCTAGGAAGTTTGGAATCAAGATTTTTGCATCAAAATTCATTGAATTTATAGTGATTTTGTGTCGTCTTGGCCTTCCAGGATCATTGGCATCACTTTCATGGCTTAATTCTTTGATCTGAGATGTTTTTGAAGTAATTTTTTGCCCCAACCAAAGCAAAAATGTGAAATGAAAAAATCAAAAGTTGCAGAGGTAATTTGAAAAGGTAGAAAGGTTAAAATGATGAGGAAAAGGTGTCTGCATGCCTCAAAGATGAAAAACAATGCCTCAAGGATGGATAATGATCCTAGATATTTGTAATGATTTAATCTTTTGGGCACACCTAGCAACCTATGAGTGTGTTTCTGTTTGCTGTCATTTTCATTAAATTGTGAGGACTGTTTTGTAACAAACTTGATCCCATGGCATATTATTTTGTTGGGAAATAAGGATCTAATGTGGCATGAGGTATATAATGCATTTTTTAGAAATTGTATAGGGGGAAGAAGTTGAAAATCATGAGAAAATTCTGAGAGAAAATTCATTTTCTGAGAAACCCACCAAAGAACAAGAATAATTTCTTGTGTTGGATATTCATGTATGTGATTTGGTTACAAGTGTATAGCCATCACACAATTTTGAGATTGTTCATGAAACTCTCCCTTGCTGATGAATCTTATAATTTTTTGAGTTGATCTATGTTTTTCTTGGTAATATGATGTCTGTTATCATTTTTAAATGCCTACAAATAGTTTTAATTGTTATTGTTACAATCTTGCATTGAAAGTCTATAGAAATCACATAGAATATCCATTTCCAGTTGATAGTTTAGTGGAATTTGCAATCTCATGTCCAAAAGAGCCTTCATCTGATAAAGAGATAAACAAATTGAAAATCACTTTACCTTCCTTGACTACAGAGATTTCTTGTAAGCCTTTGGGGGTACCTTAGGCATGGTTTGATCAAGGATTTTTATGTTTAATTGAGTTCTTTACTTGAAGATTTTGTGGTGAAGTCTCAAATATTGTGTGAAGAGTGTAACTTGGGATTCCACTTATGCCTTTTCTGGTTGAAAGAATATCCTGATTATTTAAAGCATTGTATCTGATAGTTGTTCAAGTATTGTAGGGGTTGTTATCACCGAATCACAGCACCCCTGGATGTTGATCAGATTTCTAGTTTGATCACTCTAAGCATCCAGTGTGATCGGATAACATGGGTACTATCTCCAAGTTGTGGTACTTGCTACTTGAGATAGACCTCCAGAGAAAGCTGGTTCTTGCTCCTAAACTACCTGCCACAATCTACTCCAGTGCAGGCAGGCTAACTGTTCTAATCTAAAATTCCAAGGGACCAGGAGAGAAAATGCATAAGATGAAAGCCTACACTAAAGTGGTGATACACCAGAAAAAGAGGGTTTGAGAGTAATCTCCAAATGTGTGAAATACAGAGGCAAAGTGCACACTAGAAGAGGTGATGACAGTTCACCATAATCCACCAAAATGCATTCACAGCAATATTCCAAGCACACACAATGATAATGAATTCCTGCAAGAACATAATAAATAGGACACAATATACTTGTAGAAATATTAAAGGGGCAAGAAGAATGCAAGGAAGCACATCAGGGGAAGATATATCCACAAACTGATATTTTATTGCTTCATGATATGCACAGTTCAATCTATTACAAGATAAGGGCCTGGATCACCATGCAAGGAGTCCACTACAAGGGCCTGCAACACACTGGCTTCACAAAGCAATTTTGACAGAGCTTTGTTACCCAAAAACTCTCCCTTTTACAATGAGCCCAACACTCCAATTTATAGAAAAAAGAGAAGGAAAAGAGAAGGGAAAATGGAAATCCCGAAATCTATCCTTCAACCACCTGTAAGAGGCATTAAATTGAGTGAAATGGTTATACATTACTTGCAAAAGGCTCCCCATACTGTCCCATGTGCTGCAGCAGAGAAAGAATGATGACCATGCCTCTTAATTGCACTCCCAACTACCAAATAAAATACTGTCGTGCTCGTTCCAAAAAGTCCAATTTTATCAAAATCGGAGCTCGGAGTCAAAAGTTATGGCCGTTTGAAGTTTCTGGACCAAACGTTGACTTTTCTTCCTATGACACGTGTCATGATTTGATTGGTCGACGGGTCTGCCAGCTCTTTCGCGCCCTTCGCGTCTTTTTGTCCCGGATGTCCCAAACCGTTTGGGACAAAAACCTCCGATCCGCCCGAAATGGGCTTCCTTGTCCCTCTTTGCATTGGAGACATGGCAAGATTTGATTGGCTCTCGGCTCCTTCAGATTTTCGCGTCCTTCGCATCCATTTGTCCCAAATGGCACAGTGCTCCTTGTGCTGATTTCAGGTGAACTGGCCAGTTCGCGTCCATTTGTCCCAAATGTCCCAGTTGCCTTCGGACTGCTTGTTCCCATTTCACCCGGTTCAGCCGGTTCGCGTCTTTTTGGCCCGCTTGTCCCACTTTGTTTCAGACTGCTTGTGCTGATTTCGGGCAAACCGGCCGGTTCGCATCCAGATGTCCCGGATGTCCCAAAGGTGACCCTCTCAGCAGTTAGCCAATTTTTCTTCCTCTTTTGGCCGGATCGGCCTTTCGCGCCCACCGCGTACTTCTGGCCCGATTGTCCCAAATGCTTAGTGGGCCACCTGGAGGCTTTTCGGCCGATCCACGTTTTTTTGTCCCAAATGTCCCAATTGCTCCCTTGAGCAGGACTTAGCCAATTTTCACGATTTTTTCTGGATCAATCTACTTGCCTTTCTGTAACCTTTTTGCATTTTCTCAGAGCTTGCTCCTTCCTTCTTTGGCCAGGGGAGTTAGAAAAATATCTGAGGGAACCTCAGAAACATGATGTTTGCTCTGAATCAATCAATGTGCCTGGGACTTGAATATTCTGATGCATGTTATCAAATTACCCTGGGGGGTGAATTTTGGATAACAGGGGTTTTTAAAGATTTGATATATCCCAATTTGTCTTGTCAACACCCCACCAAAAATTCATTTAAACAAACAAATCCTACCCACACAACCCCTGCATTGCATTGTGTGTCAACAAAAGAATACAATATATTTATAAAAATGCACAAAGAAAATAAGGATCATAACATGTCTCTAGTAACCCTTGCCTTGCATTGAAAATATCTCCATAATCTGGGAGTGACAACTTGTGAAAGTCAGATTTGGAGTGTTGATCATATTTTTTCCAAGGCCTTTTCATACTATTTTCTTAAAATTGAGGTATATCTTCATCTCCTTCACCATTTGGGGGTTATAATATACGTTCTCTTACCTTGGTTGAAAGGCACAACCTAAAATAGTGAAATTAAAATCAAATCCTTTCAAAGTGCTATCCATCTCTCCACAAATCTGAGTGCCAATTAGATCACATGCCCAACTACAAAACGTCACACATCATGATCTATCTGATTTCAAGCTTCATGCCATATCTCTAATACTGATCAAACTGAAAAGGAGAACAAACTGGGGTACCAAAAGGATTTTTCCTAACGAATCACACCTCTCTCATCTACCTAAGCTCCCATCTCTTCTACCTCGGTTGAGCCACAATCACACATCCATCAGTATTCCTTTACACTCTTTCCCAATTCCACAGCTCATCATAACTTTCATTTTATTCATGTTTTTTTTGTAATTTCTCTTGGAGAACCTTATGGTAGCATCATGTATTGAGATACAACTAATTTGGTATTCATCACCATGACCATGGGGGTGTTGTCTCCCATCGTTAAAAATAACATAGTATTTTATTTTATGCCATCGTTGGACACTCACTCTAAATCCGCTATTTTTCCTTGTGCTCGTTTAACCTAAAACATCAACTCCTATCTATCCTTTCCAACCACAATCCTCTGTGCAAATAAAAACCTTTTCGCACCTGAGATCCCACATCCCTTCACATAAACCAACCACTCCAAATCCAATACACTTCGACGAATTGACCATTTTTCAATCCAAGTCAATTAAGTGATTCATTCACCAAATTGTTTGACTTCCATCACCAACTTTCAAGTATATTAATTGTAGTCTTCCCCTTCTACATCATGTTATTTTTCTTTTATAAATTCTATAATAGTCTAAGTCATTTATTTTGTTCATGGTAATATCTTATATAGAAATTCTTTCATTTATCTTATCCTTTGTTCCTTTTGGGCTAGATTTTCTCATCAATCTATAGTTTATATTATTTATAGCATTCTTATCTGTGCCCTTTTGTCACTTATTTAATATTAGTCTCAATAATTTCATTGGTTAATTGTTTACATTTTGTATATTAATCCTGCATTCATATATAGCTAGCTCTCGTGGATCGTGTTTTTACTCTAATTGAATAAGATTTTTAAAGCATTTAATAATTCTGAGTGTCAATAAAACATATTTTATCATACAATATATAGGTTTTCTTTCCCTATAGGTTATTTTATTTATATTTCATTTCATCGTGTAGATTAATTAGTTCATAATTTTGATTACTATTTCATAGTTTAAATTCATTATTTTTATTGTTTTAATTATGAAGGAACTTTTTGTACAAACTACTTATGACATCTGTATAATTTTTTAACCACATTAGCTAATTATATTTTATTTTATTTTACATTAGCTAAATCAATGAAGATACGACCAAAAATTTACTTCATGGAAGATCAATTACTAAACAATAAACACGTTGTAATTATCCTTTCAGCGAACCCATCCGAAATTGTGCATGGTACAATCCTAGGGTACCCTGACGTTCCTTTCCACTGACCATCAATTTCAAATGCACCATTAACAAGTACAATCAAAAAATGAGGGAAATATTTCTCTAGGTATTCCTTGTTTTTTTCATATTTTCTCCTTTATGTATTGTAATTTTCCTTTCCTAGGTCATTGTCTACATCAAAATTCACATTTAAAATTCAGTTTAAAATGAACCCTGTGCATCCTTCCTTCTCACATAGATTAAATATGGTTTTAAATATCTTCATCACACATTTTACCACACACTTCCAGAAACCTCACAAATTAATCAAAACGTTACTCTCACCTAGTTCACTGATTATTATTTTGATCACCCAACAGGAAATCATTTAAGACATTTCCCAACCACAAATCACCTGAAATCAAACATAGTTTACCTTATTCTAGGTCATCTTTCAACCATCTTATTTTTATTTTAATACTGTTTTTTAATCAAAATAATTTTCTACTTGATTTTTTAGGATAAATTTTTTTTCATGCCCGTAATCATTAGCTAGTTGCTAAAAGAATGAATTTTTTTTTCCGTATACCAGTTATTTGCATCAAACAACATGTACAGTGGCATCATCATTACCTTTGGTTACCTCCCTTATTTAAATTCAACCACTTATTGATATTTCTCATGAAAATCCCTTCGCTGAAAATTCAAACCTGGGCTAGACTAATCCATTATTTTATCACCAGTTGGTTCCATCCCAACTAGTTACTCAACATTATGTCAGTTCAGAACCTTCTAGACTGATTTTTTTCCCTCGCGGTGATGTGTACTTTAAATAACTTCTAGATACTACCCCAACTTCTCTCTAAGATTATTTACTTTAGAAATCTATTTAGCTTCCCCCAGATATCCCACTGATTCAACATCTTTATCCTTACTATACCAACCCTCAAACCAACCTATTTTAAGTAAATGAGCTCTCTACATCTCAACTTGTCTCTTATTATGCAAATTTATCATCCCACAAGAGCATTCACGTAGTTAGACCTATCACCCATAATCTTCCCCCAATTAATACAACAGTAATCACTACCCCTCCTCTCATATCTTCAGTTGTTATTGCCACTAGCATCCCTAATCATTATGTCTAAAAATCATATCCTACACCTGAACAATAAAATCCTCTCACATCCCATCCCATCACATCTTAACCTCTATTTACCAATTCTTTACAACATCTACAATCACACAAGTTTCATCAAATATATAAACCTATGCATACCCATAACCCTGCCCAAAATTTTCCCCAACATCCCATTGAATCCTAGCAATCGTACTATCTTCCTAACTCCTAGCCACAATTTTATCAAAAAAATCTCCTCCAGTGATAATATTTAGCATATAATCATCCCCATCTAGTCCCTCAAACACCAACTCATCCATAGGTTCCTCACAAAACTCCTAACCCCACATCCAACACAAAACCACCTCCTTTTATCTCTCAAAAGATTCACTCAAATGATCATGTTTAGGCTCTAACGAGTAGGTAAGTGAACGTTGAGGCCACCACCTTAGGGAAAAAAATTTCCTTATCATATAAAAATATATGTAATGAGCCCATTCGATGGTTTGTACCTATCAATCCATATCTTTCACATTGGGAATTTCCCAAATTCACAAAATTTAATCGCAAGGAGGATCCTCACCATCATATCCGTGCATTCAAACATAGAGAGTAAATTTTTGCATATGACCAAGAATTGATGCTCCATAGATTTCTCGTTTCTATGGGAGGTCCTACCCTCCATTGGTATAACAATATACATTAATGCACTATATTTTCCCTCTCCCAACTTGCGCAGTTATTCTTAGAACACTTCTTAATTAGTATCACACATAAAGTACCCATTAATAATATCTATACTATAAGATATTTCGATGAAGAATCCATCACGGACTTCGTCAACTGATGGTGTAACACCATAGATATTTTATCTTTCCCTCTTCCATAGATTGATTTTATCAAAAAAAATTCACAATCATGTGTGAAGCAATTAGCCTCTACATTAGAAATTCAATCTTTCCAAACATTCTATGAATCCTTCACTATGGTTCACAAGCTTGACACATGTGCCCTCAAACATAGTCATTTAAAATTGATTTCCAATCAACCTAATAATGAATTTACCAAATCATTTGTCCAAAATGATAAGTCAAAGGCACCGACCAAGGTTGTAGTTATCAAATCATCCCCTTCATCTACACCTATTACATAGAATCAACAATGAGATGCGAGACCAAAACCTAATTATAATTTTCTCAGGAAGTCATACAACACAATATTAAATAAATAAATGGCTTTCAATCTCATCACACTTCCCCCTCATCTAATTGTTTGATGATTCTAGACTAACACCTATGTGATATCGATAAGACCACTACTATAAATATCACCAATTCTAAGGGCATGATATAGAGAAATGTCTAGCCTTTAAATATCTAGTCCAAAGACTCATCGGCTAGGGTGATCTGTAAGAGGAAAATCCTAATGCATCCCCTAACTAGCCACTTGACATCTTTAAACAACCATGCACTAACATTGCAAGCCACCACTCTTTCTACATCCCAAACACCTAACACTCATACCATAAACACTATGCATACTGTTAATCAAGATCTTAACTCATCTATATATTTAATTCCTTGATCAACCATCACATCCACCTCTCTAGATATTTATCCTACAACTACAAATTCATAAAAACTTCTCCCTATTCCTACATCAATCATATCTACATTTATCTCAGCATTTAGTCCCACACCCATACCTACTTCCACACATGTCGCATCTCTCCCATTCACAAATATACCAATCCCCCTTGAAACATTTATACAATATCTATCACAATCTCATCCTACAACCACAAATTATGCAACATAAATATTTTCTCCTTTATCTATCACTCCTACTTCATCACTTTTAACATCCACTTCACTAGGATTTCCTACCTTATCTGGAACCATTATGCCTTTATCCATTATACCATCCTTAACATCAGTCCAAGTTCCTCTTTCCACACTCTTCTCTGCATCCACTACAAACAACATTGTGATCACATCTATAGCACCTTCTTCTTTTACAACACTTTTATCACTTGAATATTTTTAGAAAGCACTTAAACATCCTTCCCTTAAGACTAATCCTCCTAAGGCCATATCATAATCCTCTATTTTGAGGCTCCTCCCCACATCCTCTTCTTCCATTTTGGGACCACTACCTTCTTCATCTCCTTATCTTTTGGGAACAGTCCCTTCATCATCTTATTCTATTTTTATATCACCCCCTTCACTAAAAAACTATCACTACTAATAAAGCAAGCCAAAGACAAAATCTTTCTAAAAAATATCTAAAAATGGAATATGGGTCATCCACACCATTACCCAATATTAAAAAAAAACACATTCAACCCCATCCTCCTCTAAAAAAAGACAATGTCAAATTCTCCCATCACACCACCACATGTAAAATCATCATCAAGTTCATCACAAAAAAAATTACCTATAGCCACACTATCACCTATTCGTTAGGGGTATTAATCTACAAGGTTTTACCATTTACTCCAGACCTCAGTAATCATTGTGCTGCCAATCAAAATCTTCAAACCAAGTGCATCAAGACCTTCATATTTTTACCCTAACATAATTTTGCATACCACCATGCACCAAGACATGACATTGAACACTCTAGAAACTTTCAAACTATCATACATAACCTTATTAATGAGAATGATCCTCGTGATGAGGGAAGACAAACTCTTCCACCAAACCAATCCTCTTCCTCACCCCAAAAACATCTACCAGAACATCTACCCGACCCCTTTCATCATTTTTTATTAATTACAAACTTGTCTTATAAAGTATATTCAAGATCTAGATAATACAAGTTAATGCAATTATACAGATGAAAATAAACATGCAACCTTCAATTGCACTCAAATCCTGAGGTCATGCTGAGGTAACCGATGTGGAAAATGTGGATGGTCAAGTGGTAGTGGATATAATAGTTAGTGAAAAGTTAGTGGAAATGGTAAGTGAAGGCAGTCAAGGCAATACGATGTTTTCGACTTGCAATCATAGAATATTCTCTTCAAGTGCAATAAAATCCTATTTAACCTGGGTGGATGAAATGGAGAACTCAGTGAGAATGGAAAAAAAGAGGCTCCAATCGATGTCAAGCTCTTGAGATATCATCTCTACTTGTTTTGAAATGAATGGAAAACTTAATGGGGCATCATAAATCTATCCAAACTAGGTAATGAAATGACAAAGAGTGACAGGTGTGACTCCATTCAGATCTATGGATGATTAACAAGTTTTTTCCAAACTAAGAGGGCCCCATGAGATTTCTTTTCTAGGACTTCTAAATTCCTAGTGATGTCTGGTGGGAGTGGTGATAATCTAAATACTAATGTTATTAATCCAAGATCTATGTATCATTAGCTCTCGCTTCCATTCGAATGAGGAACCGTAGGATCAAAAATGTAAAATACCTCTGGTCATGGCCCTGCTATGGTCATGTAGTGTGATATGAAATCTATGCTTAATGTAAATTTGGTAATCTACGCACAGGTGCGGTCTAATAATCATAGTCCTAATTTTCCACAATGTTTAGCAAGTTGAGTTTTTCTATATTTTCAACGTATCATGTTTTAGTTGTAAGGAAAAGAAGATGAAGTCTCGTATCTATGTCTTTGAGCAAGTTTGTTCCTTTTTTTGTGGAACTAGTGGATCACAATTGTAGGTTTTCTGTTGTTGTGGACCATTGATGGTCATGTAAGTGCTCAAAATAATCAGTAATTTGGTTTTTTTGACAAATACTCAAACGATTTATCATCTTCAATATTCAATGTGTCTAATTTAATATTATTTGTGTACATTCCTAGTTAATTTTAAAATCTTATACCTAAGGCCTTGATCTATATCTGCTAGTGGTACTACTAAATTTGGTTGCGGTATTATTGGTTCAAAAAAAAAATCTCTAGGTTCTCTGGGTCCTGTCATTATAATGCATGGAGATACTGAACTGAATAAAAATGCAAAATATGCAAGAAAAACAAATTTAAGTTACGTTTTTATTATTTTATTTAATATGAATGAATGAAAGATATAAAACATTTTATCTAGCAAAGAAAATCTTTTTGATTTTTTTCTAGTATTTTTTAGAAAGCTTCTAATATAATAAATGATTTTAGAACAAATAATTAACTAGATTTCATTAAATACTCATTAAAATGGTGTTAATATAATCCTAAAAAATTAACTAATTGAAATATTCCAAATATAATATTTAACCTTACCTCATAATCAAAGAATAAATCACAGTCTCAAAGAAGCTTTTATTCCCTTGAACTTCCCTGACAATTTTGAAGAAAAAACTCCTACTTTGATCTGATCTACGGATAACTTTATAATTGAAGTAATGAAAATATTTCTCTATTTTATTTGATATTGATTTGAAATTATAAATTCATAATCGATAACTTACATAGATGAAGAAAACAACACCTTCATCCTGCATATTGCAAGAACAGTGGAAAATATAGCTATAGAGTATCATCCCCAATTTATCCCTTCAATATTTGGGACAACATGAGTCTAATGGATGGGAATATAGAAACAATAGGAGAAGAAGTATGTGGGAGAAAAATTGGATTGAATTGGTAGACTGGGAAGCAATGCAAGTGGAAGAGATAAAATATAATTGAACAATGATTGGCCTTGACAATTTCAAGCAAGAAAGGCAACAACTTTGTAATAGAAAGAATATAAATTTTCTCCAAGTTTTTCTTACACAAATTCATGGTATTTATATGAATTTAGTTCGATAATGGTCGAATCCATTTGGAATCCAAAGGAGAACATAACAAAAGTAAAGAGGGAGTTCAAACTATTAACAACCATCAATCACAAATAAAAGTGTAAGAATACATTTCCACAAAGGAGTTGGGCCTTGAAATCATAAAAAAAGGTCAAAAATGTGTCTAAAATTTTAAGTTAAGTGAGAGAATTCAACGTCAAAATACGAGTGGGATATCAAGCCAAACAAGTGGGAGATCGTGCCACATGATCTAAGCTTTGTTTTTCTCTTTAGTTTATTTTCAAACCTAAAATTTAAAAATGTAAAAATATTTTCCTAGGAAGGATTATTTTTAGGATTTCTTGTTTTAAATGAGTCTCTACTACGGGCACCCATAGGGAATTATTTTATTTCACAAAAAATAGTTGATTTTAGCTTTTTTTAGGATCTTTCTAGGGCCATTTAGTGTTACAGAAAATCATTTTAGGACTACCACCCTACAAAGGGTAGCGGCTCTAAACATAACGTATTAAACTCACATTAATTTTATTTTATTTTGTATTTTTTATATTTTTCCATTTTTTTGATGAGATTTTATATTGAAAATGTCAGTGAGTTTATATTTCTAATGACATGGTGGATTTAGAAGAAGGAAGAGTATATTCGTTGGATCCGCAAGAGGGTGTATGAGTAGCTCTTAGAAATTCATGATCAACTTACTTAGGTTTTGATTGATAAATTGCATAGAGTGATCATATGACGGATTACTTGGGTGCCCCATGTTACTCTTACTAGTCATATTATTTGTGACTAGTTCTCTTATTGCGATGTATAACGGAATACCTTCTGGTTGTCGAGTGCTAGGAGTGATTGGATTATTACATTGGAGGATGTGTATCCGATACTTGGAGTTCCAATACTAGGGAGGATGCTTACTATTGATACAATGGGATCAAGAGATATTATGTTCTTATGGTCTACCTACATGGGTGATGTCTTATTTTCAGTTTTCTCGAAGAAGGGTCTAAAAGTGTGATTGATTGCCACCACTCCTATTCCTACTGCTTGTAAGACCATCCTAGGTATTATGGCTTCACGGTTGATCAGGAATAAGTGGAATGATAAATTGCTATATTGGTGGGCTCCTATATGCTTTTTTTTAATATTTTGGGCACATTGCGAGTGTTTTGACCATGCCTACTACATGATGGCATTGTACAAACTTTACGTATTATGATATATATAGATATCTCTTTATTGTTTAGCTATTCTTTATATAGAATTCATTTTAATTTATGGTTTGATTTGGGTGTGGAATTTAGATGTTTTAGAATATTCATATTTTTATGCTTTTCAAAATGTATGTAGTGACTTAAAAATGCTAACAAAATTATTTTCTTTTTGTTTTGTACTGATATTTTGATATGATTATTCATACACATTGTAATGTTTAAACTTTAGATTTTCAAGTAAAATTTGGTACTTCATTTGATATTGTCAATACATTATGAATGATGGTATGATAATACAATTAACTCACTCTTCTTCTAGCTCGACGCAACTAGCTAGATGTGAGGGCTCAACACTGAGATTTAGAAGAGACACAATTTATATGAGTTTGTTTAATGATCATGATGAGAGTCAGAAAAGGTTTTGATAAAAACCCAATTGAGAACCTACACCCTAGTTCTAAATGAGTTTGATACATAGTTCAAAATTTGATTTCTTTCCATTTTATCTAGTCTTAGATCCGTAGTTGGCTACTTGAAAAACAAAATCTGGTTTAAGGCTTAAAAGTCTCTTGAAACTTTAGACATCTAATTCACTTTTCTGGGATTTATAATTTCAAGGCACCTTTTATTGAATGAATTTCCTTTTATTTATTAATTTATTTATAGAGAACCCCTACACCTTTCCTCATTCTATGAGTAGGAAGCATGGTCTCATCACCAAGGAAAACACATAGGCGAGTAAGGTCATTGCCCTAATTTCCCAACCTCACGCCACTAGTAAGAAGTGTGGGTTTCACACTGAGGATTGGTAGGGAAATAAAGTGCGTAAATAAAAAAAATTTATTTTATTTTTACTTTACATATATACTCATTTAAAAAACACTTTAAGTTGTGCTTTTGGGAGGGATAGTTTACCCCTAGCCTCAACCCCACACAACTAGTAGAATGCAAGGGCTCCACACCAAGGGTTGAGATAGAAAAAAAAAATATTCGGGGTTAAATTTTTAGAGTGTTTTGTTTCCAAAGAGATGTGTATGGGATAGATGTGACACTAAGAAGCTTCTAGAAGATACTATAGGAAAAGACTCCCAAGGTAGAAGAAAAGTAAGAGCAAAATCAAGTATGCAGGCCTTGGTAGGATTAACGTCAAAACTATGTACCAACTTGTCAAAATAATGAAATGATAAGAAGTATTGATGAAAGTATTACGAGTGTTTGAAGAGTAATGATTTAAAATATTTCCAATATTTTGAAGATTTTTTTATGGTTACTTGAAAAAAAAAAATTTAACTACAATTCTTAGAGAATCAGTTTACAAATAGTAATGCAATCGGAAAGAAATGAGAATGTTGGTGGGCTATGAGTAGTATCTCTTAAAATGAAGATAATTTAAGGATTCAACAAATTATTCACCCTCTAAGTTACATAAATGATTTTCCCCTTTTTTGTAGTCCTCTAAGACTTGGTATGGGCCCAACCAATTGGGCCTTGAATTTTTCGCCTTCACCAATTTTCTTTTCTATCTAACTATCAAGCCTTAATACCAAGTCTCCTACACAAATTTTACATTCAAGGACTCATTTATTGTATTTATGAGCCATTAAGTCAGCATATAGTATATGTTGTTGTTTAGCATGGAATCGAGCTTCATCAACATTCTCTAAATCTGAGAATCGTGTTGCTCAGAATTATTCTTTGCCTAAAATGATTTATAAATAAATATGAAGACTAGATAACTCAACTTTGAGGTTTAAAACCACTTCTAAGAAAAATAATCAAAGAGAACAAAGTTTCCCTTGTTGGCATTCTGATCAACGTTCGATAAGCCCATAAATCTTGAAACAACTTTAGGTGCCAATTTCTTTTATTCTTCTTCATGGTTTTTAGGAGAATGGACTTTAATGTCTTGTTCTTGGCCTTAGTATGTCCATTGACTAGAAGATGATATAGGGAATTCATGTGATGGCTTATCTTGAATTTTTCACACAAGTCATGTACTTCCTCATTCTTGAAGTAATTTTCATTATACGCGATAATGACCTATGGGACACTTTACCTACAAATGATTTTTGGTTAAAGAAAAACATCACAATAATGGAACTCAGTACGGTGGTTAGAGGCATGGAATCTACCCATTTTTTGAAATAATCTTTGTTCGTGATTATAAATTTTTTACCATCCATCGATGAGGAAGACAACTTCTCTCTCAAGTCCAGACCCCATCTGGAAGAAGGTTGTTGGTGCTCTATTTGATCTCCCCCCATTTTTCCTTGAAATTCTTCAATCTACTGGCTCTGCCATATATTCTATCTCCCCGTATTGATACATGAAAGATCTATCCCTCATTTTGTTTCCATGATCAGTATTTTCATTTAGTTGAGGATCACTTAAAGTCAAAAATTTGATTTCCATTCCTCTATCCATCTGAAAGAATTTGTAACTTGGGCGTACATTCTAGTTTTTTTCTCTTCCTTCCATTTTTCCACAATCACGTTTTTTTTCCTTGTCAATATTTTCCCCAATATCTATGGAAACGTGGCCTTTCTAATTGGATGTGTCTCGGTGGATCACATTTTGGGCTTATATCATTTCTAAATTATTTTTCCTTAAAGAAAGATTCATTTCAATGCATTAATGGTGATTTCCTTGCATTTTACAGTTTGATGGGTGTGTTGTCAATTTATATCTAAGCATCTATGGAAATGTAGTCCTTTCTGATTGGATGTGGCTTGGTAGGGAATTTTGAAACTGTAAGCTTACTTCAACTAATGTTTTGAGCGCCATCTCAATTTGGAGGGCCTATGCTCATCTAAAAATTTGCCTCTTGGTTTGACCTTTGGAGTTACATCAGGGACACACATGGAGGTTTCCACTACCTTTCCCAAACTTAGAATTTTTTTCATGCGGTTGGTGCAGCTTTGTCAGTTGTGGCAAGGTAACCATGGACTCTAATCTAAAGTTAAGAAGGGGCAGAACCAATGGCTGTTGTGCATTGCATATGATTTTACCACTGTTTCTTCTCCAACACTCCTAAAGATGCAAATACGCATTGTTTTTCATCATTTTTTGATGAAATTCCTTGTCATTTTTCTCTACAAAGTGTAGTTGAATGGATTAAGAGCTTAATTTATGTGTCTAAGGAATGCAAAGGTTGATATTTTGAAGATTGGAATTGCTTAAGAACTTGCAAAAATGTGAATTGAAAAAGGTGTTGCCTTGAGGTTGAAAAGGATTTCTTGTTAGATCCAGCTATACAGGGCCTCCGAAAAATTATTAAAACATGGATTTATCGCATGACTGATTAAAAATAATGATTAGAAGGAATGTAAAAACATTTTGGCATGGAATCCTAGTCATTATTCAAGGGTTTCAGAAATGTGATCAGTTCATGATTTGTCCACCTGGCAGCTATGGGTGTAAATTTTTTAAACGTCACTTTCTAAGACAAATTGGTAACAAGAAAAGGTCCCTCAAATATTCTTCTTTTTTGGGGGGCGAATTTGGGATGAGTGAGCGAGTGAAATGTATAAATGGAATGATAATCCTCTTACAAATTCTCAGGGGTTGAATTCTTAAGAAAAAATTAGAGAGAGCCCATCTTCCTGTAAGATAAATATGAGAAACTATTGTATATATATCCCTCCCTAGGTAAATATAAAAAAACAAAAGAATATGGAAATAAAAGAAAATAAAAAGCTAACATTTATTGCGTCACTGCACCCCTGGCGTAGGTTGAAAAATGTCGACATGAAAAAAGTCGCGCCCTGGCGCAGGTTAGAGGAGCAGAGTAGAAGATGTCCACATGAAAAAAGACACACCCTGGCATAGGTTGGAGGTACAGAGCAGAAGATGTCGACGTGAAAAAATCCGCACCCTGGTGCAGGTTGGAGGCACACATCAGAGGATGTTGACATGAAAAAAGTTACACCTTGGCGCAGGTTGGAGGCGCACATTAGAGGATGTTGACTTGAAAAAATCCATGCCCTGGCGCAGGTTGGAGGTGCACATCAAAGGATGTCAACATGAAAAAATACGCACCCTAGCACAGGTTGGAGGCGCACATCATAGGATGTCGACATGAAAAAAGCTACGCCATGGTGTAGGTTGGAGGCGCACATCATAGGATGTTGACATGAAAAAAGCCACGCCCTGGCGCAAGTTAGAGGCACACATCAGAGGATGTCAACATGAAATTTTCAGCGCCTATGGTACACGTTAGAGTATGTTGACATGAGAATGGATGCGCTAAGGTGCATCTTCAGGAGGCACAACATTTTGAGCGTTGACACCCCGACAGGAAGCAAACCCTGACCCAGATATTCAAATGGCCATAAATTTTCACAGGGAACTTGGATTCATGCAAGGTTGGACTTTTTGGAAAGCTTGCAAGGTCCTCTATTGAACTATGACTGTATATCTTTAATTGAGTGAGAACAAGTTCTTCAAAAATGAAAAACATATTTCACCATTTTTTGGGTTTGCTAGGGTTCTTACCTACCACCATAATGAGATGAATTAAATACAATCTCGAGGTGGTTGGGGTAGATTTGGAATTCCTCTCTCTTCCCTCTCTCATTCTTCTTATAAATTATAGGGAGGGGCTTCTTTCTAAAGGTTGTAAATTATTGTTTTGTCCCTCCCTTCTTCTCTTTGGCAAGTGAATTTGTGGAGTTCAAACCTCCCATCTAAAACTGTAATGCAACTTTTCCTCTTGGCATTTTGTAGTGTATTGTATCAATACTTGGAGCAAATAATACATATATGTGGATGATTCTCAACACTCTCTATTTTCATTTGCATCCTCCTAATATTTCACTTCAAATTTGGTTATCTGTGCATGATCTTGCATTGTATTTTAATGGTTTGTGTTTATTGGCAGGATAGGTGTTCTTCATTCCTCGGTGCATCACCTTTGTTAGTTTAGGTTTATTTTTATGCATCTTCTTACTCTGTCTCCTTGGCAAGTTAGATTAGGTTTTTGAGTAAACCCTCTGCATTTATATGTGTGCATCTGAATAGAGGAATAGGAACCAGCCTTCATCCAGAGAAATTTCCTGATTCACAAGGTCCCACACTTGGGAAAAGCTCCATGTTATGCAATCGCACTGAGAGTCTCAAACCATCGAGTTGCAGACATTCACGAGTGTTGTGATTTGCCATGAATAGAAACCTCTTAATTTCCTGTGTTTTAGATTTGAATCATGTCAAGTTGGTTGTGAGTGTACAACCATTGACAAGCTCTGAGACTGTTCAAAGAAACTTTCTCCTATTGATGAATCTAATCAAATTTGAATTAATTCTGTGTCATTCTTGGACAAATTTGTGTCTGCTTTATTTGAGAATGTATGCAAGTAGTTTTTCTTATTCCCATTGCAATATTGTGTTAAATTCCCTCTGAATCATACAGGATATCATCCCTATGATATTTCAGTGGCATTTGTAATTTCATTACGAGAAGATCCTTCATCCTGTAGTGAGATAAACAAATTTAAAATCACTTTACTGTCATTTTGTTGATAAAGATTGTTTGTAAGCCTCTTGAGTCTATCTTAGGCATGAGGAACCAGGGGTCTTTTATGTTTAATTGAATCTTTAGCTTGAGCCTTCATGTTAAATTCCTAGAGATTATGTGAAACCGTGTAAATATGGGCCTCCATTAATGCACACCTTCTGGTTGGAGGAATATTTTAGCTCTCCTGAAGCATTATATCATTTAGTTTTCCAAATTTTGTGAAGGTTCTCAAACATCTGGCATAATCAATTTTATCTTGATTAATCTCCCACAAAAATTATTCAAAAAACAATGAATCCAACCTGAACTACCCCTGTTTACCATGTATGCCCACAAATGTATAAATTCTACTGCCAAAATATGTAGAAGCAATCAGGATTCCATTATGTCGTTAGTAACCTTTAGCTTTGTTTAGAAATTATAACCATTATTTCAGAAGTGACACTTTGTGAGGGTTAAATTGTGGTGCATTCATAATATTTTGTTCAGGGTCTCCTTTCAAATTTGTGCAAAGAAGGATATCTTCATTCTTCCTTCACCGAAGAAAGGTTAAAAAACAGGTCCTCTCATCCATGTTTGAAAGGCACGTCCTAAAGTAGTGAGGATAGATAAAATCCTTTTAATTGTGCTATCTATTTCTCTGATGCTCGAGTGACAAATATTTTGAAAAATCCCCTCCCTAACTACAAAACAACTCATAATATGATTTTTCTGTCTCTCAGTTTCCTGTTAAATATTTGATGCTGCTCAGTTTCTAAGGGAGAATCAATTTGGATACCAACCCCTGATTAGCAACAGTTTTCAGGGATTATTTGAGCTCTCGAGATTTATTTGTGGGAAAACAACACCTGATTGGAACCATTGTTGGGGATTATTTGAGATCCAAGATTTATTTGTGTGGTAAGAAAAACTTGATTAACACCATTGTTGGGGATTATTGGAGCTCTGAGATTTATTTGTGTGGCAACAACACTTAATTAGTGCCATTTTTGGGGACTATCTGACCTTTGAGATTTATTTGTGTGGAAACCACACCTAATTTATGGAATCATCTGGGATTATTTGATCTCCAAGATTTATTTTGTGGCAACAACACCTGATTGGTGTTGTTACCTAGGATTATTTGAGGTCAAAGATTTATTTTTGCAGAAATAACACATGATTAGTGCCATTTCCGGGGACATGACGGTATGTGAAAATTTTTAACACCATCAACAATGCATATAGAACCTGATAAATGCTTCTTACAAATTTTTAAAGTGCAAATACATTGTTGAAATGTCATCATGTGTTCCGATTTGTAATAATTGAGGAAATTTACAATTTCTGTGTGTAATATTTCAAATTTTTCTTGGTTTTTTACACTATGTTTACTTCGCCAATGTTAAATATGGGTAAAGGAAGGTCAGATCTATGAAAATTTGCATGAATTTAGTGTTGACAGACATTTGACACACCAATTTTAGTGCATTTGCACAGCTAAGGTGAATATCCTTAGTGGTGACTCCGTTTTGAATTAAATTTTGATAAATTCCTGTGTTGTAACCTCTGTTAATTATAATTTATCACTAATTTTTATAAATCTGGAAGGAATAAGATCTCTCTTCATTGAAGACCTTGCTAAAAGGTTGTTTCCAGAATTGGTAAAGATAAAGTTTGAAGGAAGAAGAATATAGAAAGTTATTAGAGATCAGAAATCAAGAAAAGAGTTATCAATTATGGAAACTGATCTACCTATCATTGAATATTTCCATACTTTCTCAAGTTCTTCTGAATCAAGTAGCCTTTTTCTAGATCTGAAATCTTCATCTAAAGAGTGTCCCTCTTTTGTATTTGAAAAAATTGTGTCTCATTCTCTCCCTGTGTTCTCCAAAGCTAATGGGATCTTCTAAGAAACAATGTTTATAGAGAACATTCATTCTAAGAATTGCATTCATGTACCCCAAAGACCACTCACTCCCCATCATTATGTTTCTCCTTTGAGATCACCTTCCCAAAATAATATGGCCCAACCCCCACCCAAACCCCTGTTTGATGTGAACATTTTTGGTGCTATAGATTTCATAGGTATTGTCTGGATATCCAATTGTTGTGCCCCAAGATGTTAGAAATAGATTGCCTAAAATTTCAAGGAAATAATGCTATTACTGGTGATCAACACTTGAAGCTTTTTGTCAATATGATGAAATACTTTGAGATTGAATTTGAGGATGTGTACATAAAGTTTTTTATTCATACTCTAGAGGAGGATGCACGAGACAGGTATAAATATTTTCCATAGAACTCCATTAATTCATGGAAAGAAATGAAAAATACTTTTAGATTATAGTATGGAGATAAAATAGACCCTAGTTTCTTTTATCATAATTTGAAAATATTAAAAATAATCCCAATGAATATGTTCATGAATTCAATACAAGGTTCAATAAGACCCTGAATAGGCTATCTGTGATCCTGAGGCTAAGTGATGTTTGCTATTTAATAAAATACTCTTATGCTTTTGATAAGAAGGCTACTTATTATTTAATGGATAATAATCCAGCAACATTGAGGCAGGCCTTTACCATGGCTTTGCAGATTGAAAACAATATCTGAGCAATTGGTAAACCTCCTAAGAGAGAAGGCATCAAGCTAATCAATCTAGATAAGCATCAGTCACAGTAAATTTGTGGATGTAGAGGAGGTTGTAAAAGCTTTAGCCGGAGCTGTTAAGGAAATATTCTACAAATTGGCCAGAGCATAGAAGGGGATTGGACAAGGTTCCAAAGGTCATCATAAAGCACAATGTTAAGAAATATTTGTAAATCAACCAAGGTATGATCAGAGATATGATGATACAGTCAAAGGACCTATGGGATCCAGGAAATAGATAGCCCTAATCCTAGGAAAACAAATTGGTATTTGATCATTTAATTGTCAGAGTTGTTGTTATGGAAGAAGCCAATGAAATTGAGTGGTGTGATAGATATTTATTGCCAGATGCCCCATGTGATGAAGACAAAGAAGTTGAGGAAGCTGATGATGACACTGATGATGATGTTTGCATGATGAGGTGCTCTATAAGCTCATAGTAAGGAGAAAATTCAACTGAATTAATCAGTGCCAGAAATAATGCAGATTTTTGGGATTACATCCACTAAGTATTACCCATTCCTCCCTCTCATACTTTTGAAATAGATATTGTATAATCTTTTGAATTTCCTAATAATGATTTTGAATATGTAAGTGCATTAATGATTAAAAATTATTATGGAGGAATCCCTTCTGAGGAGGATATGTAGTTGTTAATGAATGTTGTAGTTTCCCATGAAAAGGAATATAACAGTAGGAGTAAAGTTGTCAAAGGGGCAGGGCCTTAGGCCAAACCAAAAACTCTAGTTCTCACCAATATCTCAAAAGAAACTCCTTAGAAAGATACATATGACAAAAACCTTATGTCTCTTAGTAGAAATGAGTATCCATGCCCATGCTCAAACCATGGAAAATCCTTTGTTGTCAGATGTGTTTCTTAGTTTTCCTCTAAATGATGCCTTTCCCAAATACATTCCTTATGACATTACCCAATTATTGAGTCAAATCAAGATTTTTTTTCCAATTTTTGAGCTGCTTAGGATTCCTGAGCACAAGAAAAGGACCTTTGAGTATTTGGGATTAAAATAAGAAAATTTTACCCAAGGAAGAAATGTAAACAATGTTGAGAATCCTCCTACCATTGCAGAGTTGGAAAAACCCCAAGTGCTGGAAGAACTAGGTGATCCACCTGAAGTATATTTTGGAACATCCTTGGTTGAGTCCCAACTGAATGTAAATCCATTTTTCTCTACTCTAATTATTAGGGACATACTGTTACACAACTGTATGTTTGATTCTAGAGCATCATGTAATGTTAATCCTCTTGAGGTCATGAATCAATTAGATATCAAAGTGATATCAGCTTATGGTAAGTGCACTACCATGGATTACAGAGAGGTGTCAATGGTTGGATGTGTCAAGGGTTTGATAGTGCAAATTGAAGCCTACCCGGGAAAGAACTTAAGATTAGATGTTTTTATTATTGATTTCCCTACCAAATGGGTAATGTTGTTATCAAGAAAATTGGTTTCTAGTATGGGTTGTAGTGTGCAAATGGATATTTCCTTTTCCACTATACCTATTGAGGGTAGCCTTGCAAAGTTGTATGGTGAAAATAATATGCTACATCTCATTGAGGATCCCAATAATGCTTCCTATGAAGTGTTATACACTGATACTGATGCAGATAACTTTGTTGGATTTTCTTATGGTAAAGAGCACAAAATTGATCAATGCCAGTCTCTTAATAGAGTAGGTTATCCTTGGAATTTGTTGTTTGATGGGCCTTTCTCTAAATTTGGAAATGGTGTTGGTATTGTTCTTATATCTCCAAGCCATGAAGAGTTTGTTTTCTCTTTTAAATTCAACTTTGAGTGCACTAGAAATATTATTTAGTATGAAGCATTGATCTTGTGTATAAGGATTGCATGGAAATATCGTATTAGAGACATCATTGTTAAAGGAGATTTAGAGCTAATTATCAAGCAAGTTAGAAAACTATGTGCAACAAAAAATTAGAGAATGAAGTAGTATAAGCATGCAGTCTAGGATTTAATTGAGATAGTTGACTCCTTCAACATAATACATCACAATAGGAAGTGCAATACTCTAGTAGAAAAATTGGCTGTATTGGGGTCTAGATTTGAAAATTGTGTTGTATCCCCCTATTGTGAGTATAATATTGAGGTATTGACTAGGCCATCTACTCATTACAATGTTAAACATTGGCAAGTGTTCAAAGATGATGCCCAGGTACAAAGGTTTAAATAGAACCAAGCAGAATTTGTGTATCAATGTATAGATTGGGAAATAATGGTTTGTGCGGCTGATGGAAAGGAGACTTTATTTGGCAAAGGCATCATTCAATTGAAGACTAATACTATCCCCAGAGGTTTGGTAGCACTTGAATCAAAAAAATTTAATGCTGATTGTATTGGCAATAAAAACATGTCAGCCTTGAGGGATGTTGAAGAACACAACCTGTGCACGAAGGATAAACCACGTAAGATCTAGTTAGGTAGCAATCTTAGCAAGGAAGAAAAACAATCATATGTCAAATTGATGAACTAAAAGGATACAGAGAGGATATTTTCCAGCATATAATTCCCTTAGAAGCTTCATCCAAGCCATTTAGGTAGAAACAGAGGCCGATCAATCCACTCCTTTCCCTGAAGATGCAAGAAGAATTAAAAAAGTTGACGTATGGAGGAATTATACAACCCATAAGCTACTCATCATGGGTTGCAAACTTGGTACTTGTTAGAAAGAAGAACAGAGATATAAGGCTGTGTGTGGACTTTAGAAACCTGAATAGAGCATAAATGAAAGATAACTACACTCTGCCAAATATGGAAAATATGTTACAATTGGTTACTGGTTTGGAATTTTTATCATCGTTGGATGGTTTTTTCTGGATATAACCACATAGTTGTGAAGGAATCAGAGCGGATAAAGACTTCCTTTACCACTCCTTATGGAACATATGTATATGTCAGAATGCCTTTTGGTCTAATGTATGTTGGAGCCACTTTCCAAAGAGCAATGGATGTAGCTATATGAATGATTTCATTGTTGTAAATCAAGATGATGTGACTATTTTATCTAGAAAAAGGAGTGACCACCTGCAACACTTAGAAAAAATGTTGTTAAGATGCAAGGAGTATGGTATTTCACTAAATCCCAAGAAGTTTAATTTTGGAGTTTAGAAAGCAAATCTGCTTGGACACATTATGTCGAAGGAAGGGGTCATGATTGATATTGAGAGGGTAGAAGCCATCGGGAAGTTCTTTGTTGCAAGAACAAAGAAGGGAATTCGATCCTTTTTTGGGTAGATTAACTTTATTTGGAGATTTATAAATAAATTTCCTGAACTAACTATCCCAATAACTAGAATTTTGAAGAAAGACCAAAGTATCAAATGGGAAGAAGTAGATGTCCAAGATTTTGCTGGGATCAAAGAAGCATTCAAGAATGCCCCTATTTTAGCAGCTCAAGATTATAATATGGCTTTCAAAATGTTTTCTTTTGCTTTAGAAAGTACTATTGCATATGTGTTTTTGCAAAAGGATGATGAGGGAGCTGAAAGACCAATTTCCTTTTTTAGTAAGGCATTACAAGGAGCTGAGCTAAAGTATACTATCATGGAGAAGTAGACATTTTCTTAGGTAAAAGCAACAAAGGTCTTTAGGCCATATATTATGAGTTCTAAATTCATTGCTTATGTTCCGCACACCATGGTGAAAGCTATCAGAAATGGAGGCTTCAAGAAAAATATGTCGATGTGTAAACAAATTACAAGAGTATGATATGGCTATCCAAACAAAAAAATTGGTTAGAGGTTTGGACTTGGAAAAACTTATGGCAGAAAGTAATCTATAGACAATTGAGGTAAATGAAGTTAAAGAAGAAAGGTTGAATGTCCTTGAAAAAATAATAAATTCTAAATGGTACAAGGACATCATTTTTTATCTCAAACATCTATAGTGCCTTGAACATTTGAGAACAAATAAAAAAAGATAACTTAAGTTAGCTTCCCAAAAATATGTCATTATGTATTTTGGGTAAGCTTAGAAGAACCTTGAGGGAGTTCTCTTAAGATGCATTATTGAAGATGAATCCCCTAAAATAATTGTTGATATCCATGGAGGAGTTTGTGGGGGGAATCTTGATGGAAGAGTCACAACTCATAAGATCTTAAGGGCTGGTTATTGGTGGCCAAGTATTTTCAAGGATACAACTCTATGGGTAAGAAGATGTGAACATTACCAACACTTTTATAGAAGACTTAAAGCTTTAGGCTCCCTTCCTTTGCAGCCTGTATTAGTTGAAGCCTCATTTAGGCAATGCAGAATGGATTTCATTGGAGAAATTTATGATCCTTCAAGTGCAGGCCATAAGTGGATATTATTGGCCATAGATTACCTCACTAAGTGGGTGGAGGAAATCCCTACTGATAAGGAAACTCACCAAATTGTCATGTATTTTATCCTGAATTATATCATTTACATATTTTGGGTACGTTCCAAAATAGTTGTTGATAATGCCATGAGATTTAAAGATAAACCTTTGGTGGTTATGTGTCATGAATATGGGATCAGTTTTTCATATGCTTCCAATTATAAGCCCCAAGGAAATGGGCAAGTAGAGTCCAACAATAAAAATTATTTGAATATAATTAGAAGAAATTTGGAGTTGAACAAAAGGAAGTGGGGTGAGTAGTTGAAGTTTGTTATATGGGATGATCAAATCACTATTAAATGAGCCACTGGAAAAAGCCCATTTGAGTTGGTGTATGGAACTCAATCCCGGCTGCCCCTGCATATGTAATTATCTTCACTTCAATTTCTTCAACAACTAGAAGATCAAGAGGTTAGTCCCTATGATGTTGACATCAATCAGATTGTTGAGTTAGATGAAGAAAGAAGGGAATCCCATCAAAGGCATGTTAAATTCATATATAAATTGAAGAATTATTTTTATAAGAATGTGACTCCAAGAGCTTTTAGTGTGGGATATATTGTGCTATTGTGGGATAGTAGGCTTGAGGATAGGGGAAAACATTGAAATTTTCATGCATTTTGGATGGGACCTTATTCAAATGACATTCAAATTGGTGAACATACCTTCTTCTTAAAGAACTAAATGGGAATTTTTTTGAATTGCATGTTAATGACAGGTAGTTGAAACATTTCCTTGATTGATTTCCCAGAATCGAGGTATGAACCATTGTACAGTGTATAGTCTTTTGGTTTCTTTTTGCTTTCCTATTTTTCTATTTTTGTTTGTCTTGATCCTTCATGACTATTTTTGTTAGTTTTTCAGTTTGTTCCTAGATGGATAGCTCATGAATTTGTTTCCCAATGGTTTATTTTTGGCACTTGGTTTGCTATTTGTTCTTGTGGCACTCATTGGGAGTGCCCATGCCTGAGTCGGAGCTGATGTTGGCACTCATTTTGAGCTCACCTCATTTTTCCTTGTAATTCCTTAATCTGTAGGCTCTGTTGTATTCTGTTGTAGATACTATCTCCCTGTATTGATACGTGAAAGCTTTGTCCTTCATTTCCTTGCCATGATTATTCTTTTCCTTTGGTTGAGGATCAATTTAAGTCTAGATTTTGATTTCCATTCCTCTATCCATGGGAAAGAATTTGTAACTTGGGTGTAAATTAAGTTTTTTTTCCATTCCTTCCATTTTTTCACAGTCACGTTTTGTTTTCCTTGTCAATTTTGTCCCAGTATCTATTGAAATGTGTCCCTTTCTGATTGGATGTGGCTTGGTCGATCATGTTTGGGCCTTATTTCATTTCCAAATTCTCTGTCCTTAAAGGAAGATTCATTTCTAGGTGCAAATGGTGATTTCCCTAGATTTTACGGTTTGACGGGTGTGTTTTCCCCATCAATTTATATCTAAGCATCTGTGGATACGTGGTCCTTTCCAATTTGATGCGACTTGGTAGGGAATTTTGAAACTCTAAGCCTTGCTTTAACTCAATTTTTGTCCACATGGAGGGCCTACACTCATCTGAAAATTCACCTCTTAATTTGACCTTTGGAGTTACGTAAGGGAGACATGTGGAGTTTTCTGCTACCTTGCCAAAACTTAGACATTTTTTCATGTAGTCGGTGCAGTTGGTGAAGACCATAGACATGTGGAGGACTGGTGGTCATTTGAGGATCCACCTTTGGGACCTACCTTAGCAATTATGCCAAGGAAACACATGGTGAGCCCGCGCTTGTTTAGAGTCTCCACTTTCGGGTGCCATCTCAAAGTTACGCCAGGGATACACATGGAGGCTTCCACCAGATCCTCTCTATACTTAAAATTTTCAAAGCAATTTCCTAATGTTTGGGACACGTGGAGGGTTTGCGCATGTTTGGGGACTTGTGCCTATAATTTACTTTTGAAGAAACACCAAAGGGACACTTGGAGGTTTCTGCTAGATCCTACCCATACTTTGACTTTTGCAAGGCTGAAGAAACATTCTCAGACCCTAGACACATGGTGCCTTCCGCTGGTCCTTAAAAATTTTCAAAAACTCTAACATACTGACACATGTGGTGAGCTCGTGCTTGTTTGGGGTCTCCAATTTTGGGCACCATACCAAATGTGCGCCAAAGAGACACGCGGAGGCTTCTTCTGGCTTCTTTTATACTGAGACTTTTCAAAGGTCAAAGGGAAATTTTCTTAGGCCTAAGGCACGTGGAAGACCCACGGTTGTTTTGAAACTTTCACATGTACTTCTCCTTTGTATTTGTGACAAGGTAACATGTGGATGACTCTAATATAAAGTCAAGAAGGGGAAGAATCAATGGTTGTTGTGCACTGCATTTGATTTTGTTGTTATTTCTACTCAAAGACTCCTAGAGATGCAAATACACATTGTTTTTCATCAGTTTTTGATGAAATTCCTTATCATTTTTGTCTGCAAAGTTCAATTGAATTGATTAAGCGCTTAATGTATGAGTCCAAGGAATGCAAAGATTGATATTTTGAAGATTGGAATTGCTTAGGCACTTGTACAATTGTGAATTACTAGGGAAGCTAGATGTAGAGAAGATTTGCAGAGGAAAGAAAGGGAAAATGATGAAATGATGAAGGTTGTAGGTGTAAAGGATGAAAAAGGTGTTGCATTGAGGGTGAAAAGGATTTCCTTTCAAATCCAGCTATATAGCGCCACTAGAAAATGATTAAAATGGGGATTTCTTGCATGAAAAAATAAAAATAATGATTAGAAGGATTGTCAAAAAGTTATGGCATGGCATCCTAGTCATTAGTCAAGGGTTTGAAAAATGTGATCAGTTCATGATTTGTCCACCTAGTAGTTGCGGGTGTAAATTTTTTAACCTCACTTTCTGAGAAAAAATTGTAACAAGAAAGTATCCCTCGAATATTCTTATTTTTTGGGGAGAAAATTTTGGATGAGTGAGAAAGTGAAATGTGTAAATGCAATGAGAATACTCTTGCAAATGGTCGGGGGTTGAATTTTTAAGATAAAATTTTACAGATCTCATCTTCCTGAGAGACCAATTTGAGAAACCTGTAAATTTTGTGTGTTTTATATTTCAATCATGAAGTTGGTTGTAATTTAATAGCCATTGACAAGCTCTGAGACTATTCTATTAAAATTTCCCCTACTGATGAATCTAAACAACTTTGAATTAATCTATGTCTATCATTGAAAAATTTGTGTTTGTTTTATTTCAGAATGTCTGGAAGTAGTTTTTCTTGTTCCCATTGAAATATTGTTAAAGTCCCTCCAAATCATACATAGGATCTTGTCCCTATAAAAGTTTATTTGCATTTGCAATTTCATTACAAGAATATCCTTCATTCTTTAGTGAGATAAATAAATTTAAAATCACTTTACTGTTATTTTATTGATAAATATTGTCTATAAGCCTTTGAGTGTATCTTAGGCATGAGAAACCAGGTTTCTTTGATGTTTAATTGATTCTTTAGCTCGAGCATTCATGTTAAAGTCCTGGAGATTGTGTGAAATTGTGTAAATATGGGCCTCCATTGATGCACACCTTCTGGCTGAAGGAATATTTTAGCTATTCTAAAGCATTTTGTCATTTAGTTTTCCAAATGTTTTGAAGGTTATCAAAGATTTGGCATAGTCAATTTTATCCTGCTTAATCTCCCACAAAAATTATTCAAAAAACATTGAATCCCACCTGAACTACCCCTATTTTCCCTATATGTCCACAAATGTATAAATTCTACTGCCAAAATATGAAGAGGTAATCAGGATTCCATAATGTCTTTAGTAATCTTTAGCCTTATTTAGAAAATATCACCATTATTTACAAGTGAGAACTCATGAGAGTTAAATTGTGGTTCATTGATCATATTTTCTCAGGGTATCCTTTCAAATTTTTGCAAAGAAGGATATCTTTATTCTACTTCATCGACAAAGGTTACAAAATGGGTCCTCTCACCTTGGTCAAAACACGCAGCCTAAAGAAGTGAGGTTAGATCAAATCCTTAATGATGGTGCTATCTATTTATCGGATATAAAATGACTCATAATATGATATGTCTGTCTCTAAGTGTCCTGCTAAATCTTTGATGCTACTCAGTTTCCAAGGGAGAATCAATTTGGATACTGATAAGGGCCATGGTTTTCTAATTAGTTGTAGAAAATATGAGGGTATATGAATCTTGTGAGATAATTTTTGTCATTTATGGTACTTGCGTACATATAAAACTATATCATGATCTAAAGCGGGCCAAAAATAACCCATCTAATGTATTTTACGATTAGAAGCATGGCCTCATAAGTGGCCTCCACAAACTCTGTTATGACACTCATAAATATTTTTTGTAGGTTCTTCTCCATCAATGTATCTAATTACCATTCCATAAAATTCTCTACAATAGATAACATGTTCTAGAATCACATATTTAGTAGTTATGATGTGTAGCTATCTCTTTTGTTAATATGTAGCCCCTTCGGGGTATTCCTTTAGTATAATAATTTTTATTATGTCAGTATACCAATGGCATGCAGTGATAAGGGCCTTTGTTTTCACATAGTATTATTAGTGAAGAGTCAAAGAACCCCCGAATGGCATGATTTTGAGGTGGGGCATTCAGTGTGATTGCATAATATGGTGCCATCTCTCAAGCTATGGGACTTGAAAAAATTGAGATGGACTTTTGAAGAAATTCGGTTCTTGCTTCCTAATCTACCAGCCACAAGCTAGTCTAGTGCAAGAAAAACCTATTCTATCCTAATCTAACCATTCTAGGGAGAGAGAGAGAGGACAGAGAGAGAGATAGAGGGTGAAAGAGCCTACACTAAGCTGTGATACACCAGAAAAGGAAGTGGTTGAATCGAATATATGAATGCTTGAAGTGGAGAGAGGTGGGCAGAGGAGAGGGTGGACAGAATGCACAACAGACTAGAGATAGATTTCACATGGAACACGACTTCAAAACCCATTAAGCATAGCTCCCAAAACCTGTAAAAAACATCAAATTATGTAGAGTATACCCTGCAATGATGAGAGGTAATAATAAACAACAAAATAAGCCAAGGATGGACAGAGGCATCACAAAACAAATCTATTGCTCAAAAATGTTATGTGGTACATGATCAATGAGTAAGAGGCAAGAAAATTCCATTACATAGCCATGGAAGGAGGCTTATACTCTGCATTCTACCCTAAGGAAGAAAGAGGAGAAATAATGACCAACCTTTTTTAATATGCCCCTCTTGTACAATGTATAGAAGAATGAGAGAGAAAGAGAGGGAAGAATTGAAATCCTCCTTCAACCACATTGAGATATGCATTGAATGCTTCTTTGAAATAACAAACACCATCAATCAATGCCCCTCTCAAATATGCCTAGAATCTATTGATTGTGGTTCCCTCTGTCTTCTTGGTGTGCTAAGAAAGAATAAGCATGGATCAAATCAAATATAATCTGGTAGTTACAGAAATCAGATTCTATATTAATGTCCTGGAAGACATTTTCCAATTTTCCACTCAATAAATCCTATTAAGAATGATATTTTATTTTTCCATGGCATAGTGGGTATTGAGACATTTCTAAAAAATATTATCCCACCCAAATATGAGTTTCCAATCAAAAGATATGGCCATTTGAATATTACGGTTGCGGGTGCACCTTATTTAAAGAGTTTTTCAGTATCGGGTCCACGTGGCAACCTCGTGGATCTTGAAGATTCAGATCCTTCCTTATGCTCTTGAAAACATGTTGGATTGACGCGTGGTGGCTTCCACGAGATCCTTGGGATCCTCTATATTTTTCTTCAGTCTCTTCACTTGGCGGGACCAAAAGTATAAACCTTGACACATGGAGGCTTGGTGCAGGTTTGGTAACCCCCCCCCCCAAAAATTTTAGTTTTCAAGTAGCGCGATGCTGACACTTGGTCGATTCCTTGATTTGTCTCTTTTTTGACTATTCAAACTCAACATTGTCCTTTGTTTTAATTAGGACACGTGGAAGGTCCACACTCACTTGGGAACCCGCTCTTGACTTTACCTTTGAAGTAGCGTCGTTAAGACACGTGGCATCTTCCACCTGCACTCTTATACTTAACAAATTTTGGCCCACTTTTTAATTTGGCCTCTATTGACCATTGGCCACGTGGAGGGCTACCGCAAGTTTTAGTCTCTACTCAGGGTCCCACTTTTGAATGTGTGTCGTTGAGACACTTCGTACCCTCTGCTAACTGTTAGAATTTTCAATGAAAGGTGTGAATTTTGGGGCTGTAGACACGTGGAGGCCTGACGCTTGTTTTGTTCTATAGCTTGGGATTTAATATTTGTAGGTGTTCTATTTGGAAACTTAGAAACTTCCAATATCTCTTCCATACTTAGTCATTTTTAGTGCTCGTTTTAAATCATTTGCAGAGCCCGAAGACTTAGAACCTTCTCTATTTATTTTCCTTTAAGCCTCTGGTTTCTTTGACATTGTTTTCTTCCTCCCTGACCTTGATATTCCATACTAGAGCCTACCTATAACCTATTCATTGGATTTTAAGCATGGGTTCATTTGACAAAACCATTTATTGAATTTCTTCCTGAATGGGGTCATGTTTGATCAATTTTGTCAGGGAAAAAATTGGGATAACAATTTGGTGACTAACGGGGACATCTACCTAGTAGATGAAGAGGTTAGTTGCCTTGAAGCATCCATTGGGCATGGAGTCAATAGTGATAGTCTGATACTGATATTTTCTTGGACCTGCGAGCCCGACCACTTGCATTTTGTGACCCTGAACCTGCCATAGAAATGGACTACGTTGAAACCTATTTTAGTTGCTCTTCATTTGTTTTATTTGGAAATTATCAACTGTTACTTGCAACTATGGGTCTCTTTCATAAATACTGAAGGACTTGGCCTCATGCACCTCTAGAGCAATGTGAACAAAAGTTATCTACAAAGACAAAATCATACATGTATCAAATGAGACATGTAAATTGTGCACATGGACTTCGTCTACTAAAAAAAAATTCTACTCCTACTCCTACACTAACTAAATAGAAAGAGGCTAAACAAAGCCTGCTATAGGAAGGGAGAAGTAGGTTCCCTTTCTCAAAAGGGGCAGCCATGCAAATGATTTGAAACTGAATATGGCTGCCTGTATAAGTGAACAACTGACTATAAGTTGGTCCTCTACCCAAATCATCAAGGAATCTACATCAATAAAAATTACCTCCTCAAGTTGATTAATATTGGACTCATGGAGGTCCTGATGGTGACCCTTGGTACTTTGATACACATCCTCATGCCCTAAAGTGGGCATGACTGGTTCTTTCTTTTCTCTTCTCTTCAATGAAGCCAAGTACCTGATTGGGTATGGTCTGATCCTTTGGATGTACCCATTTCTCTAAACTTCAAATCCAAAAATGGAGTGTTTTTGTGGACCTTCTTGGATGGATGGTGTGCGAGGGATTATGAAATCCTCTTTTCTTTTCTCTTCCTTCTCCTCTGAAAAACATGGAAGATTCATATCTTCTAACCTTGATTCCAAAGGGATGTTGTGAGACATAGGCTATTATTATTGAATTCCCCCTTTACGAAAGTAGGCTCATATTCTTGGAAGGTGGATCATGGCAGAGAAAATTATGTGATCTCTTTGGGATCCTTTCCATCAAGAAAATCCTCCAAGTCAGATAGATAATCTGTCTCCTTATTGTCTTGTTACATGTGCTCTACCTCCTCCATGGTGTCCTCTTGATCTGAAACTTTCTCACCATGGTTTCCCTCTTCCTCAAACATGAAGTTTGAAAGATCAAACTCCTTTTCTAAAGGGAATGAAGTGGGAGGAAGAACTGAAGGTTATTCTATAGTCTACTCCAAACTTGGAGCCTCTACAACTATATGGTCCTCCTCCTCTACTATAAACTCAGCCTCAATCACCACTGGTTCTTGAAACTTTCCCTCCTTTGTTTGCTTAACCATCAAGGGAATCTTTATAAACCTAAATTTAGTAGCTTAAATCTTCAGTTTTTCTATCATATCTTCTCTGTTGTGTTCCTCCTCTTGTTGTTCTCCTTGTCTGGATTCTTGAGTCTCTTCCCAACATGGACTTGGGAAAGCAAGAGGAGTGACAGATTGTCGTTCAACCAGTTTTTCTCTTGTCTTTGGTGGAAAGGGTAGTGGAACTTCTTGTTTGTTTTGAGGGGATGAATATTTGGAAGGGAAAAGGGCAGAGGAACTGAGGTGGGATGGGAGATCAAGAGATGGATAAGGGAAATAAACACTTGGGGTAGAAGATGGGAAGCTTGGAAATTGTAGCTTAGGTTGAGATGGTACTGCTTGAGAAAGAGAAATAGAAAAGCTATGAGATGGTGGACTTACCCATTGACAAGATTGTCTCGTACTTTTCTCATAAGCCTCAATGTCCTCAATCCACTATGTAAGTTGAGGAAATAATTCAAGCATGAATTAAAACTTCTCTTGATGGCTATAATGTCTTAGAAAAGGGCCTTCATTCTTTGAATATTCTCCAAAAAACTAGCATTATCCAAATAGATGTCACCATTGTATGCATCCCTTTGTTCTTGATAAGCTGCATGGCCAAACTAACTTTGGCCCTACTCATATGGGTAAGCATAATGGTTCTGGATCTGATCATAATGCTGATCTGTACAGTTGGGAAATGAATTGGAGGTGGATTGCACTATTGTTGTTGTGAATTGCATGAAGGGAATGAATTCATGATTGCACAACTTCATGAAATTGAATAGAAATTGGAGATATGGAAAGAAAAGTGAATGAATATGGGTGGAAATGGATGGAAAAGGTCTGTAACTTTTGAGATGGGGTTGTTGACTAGATGGAGTCGCTAGATGTTCTTGCATGTCTCAAAAGGCTAAACCTTAATAGGAACACACCGACATGTTAAGATGAAGTGGTAAGGTGATTCAGGCCTATCCCACTGGGTGTCCCAAAACTATTAGTGTGGTCACATGGTCTCTTATGATTTGTTGTTGTAATAAGTACCCATGGAAATATGGAAGATCTAACCTCAGTGTTCCATCGGGCATGCCAAAACTGTTAGTACAGAATCAGAAAACACTCGGATGGCTTTAATGTGAGGTTGGGAATTCTATGTGATTACACAATATGGGACCATCTCTCACATTGTGGGACTTATAAAACTTGATATGGACCTCCAGAGAAATTCGGTTCTTGCTTCCTAATCTACCTGCCATAAGCTAATCCAGTGCAGGAAAAACCTATATTATCCTAATATAACTATTCCAAGGAGACAAAGAGAGAGAGAGAGAGGGAGAGCATAAAAGAGCCTACACTAAGTAGTGATACACTAGAAAAGGAAGTGCTTGAGTCACATATCCAACTGCCTGAAATGGAGAGAGGTGAGAAGAGAAGAGGGTGGACAGAATGCACCAAGGAACAAAGATATATTTCACAAAGAAAATCAATTCAAAACCTATAAAGCAAAACTCCTAGAACCTACAACAAACATCAGAGTATTCACGGTACACCCTACAACAATGAGAGGTAAGAAGAGACGAAAAAATAATCCAAGGATGGAAAGATGCATCACGAAACAAATTTATTGCTCCAAAATGTTACATGGTATATCATAAGTGGGAAAGAGGTAATAAAATGCCATTATAGAGCCATGGGAGAAGGCTTATACTCTGAATTCTACCCTACGGAAGAAAGAGAGAGGGGGAAAGAGGAGAAACAATGTCCAACCTTTTTTAATATGCCCCTCTTATACATTATATAGAAGAATGAGAGAGGAAGACTTCAACCACCTTGAGATATACATTGAATCCTACTTTGAAATCTCAACCACCATCAATCAATTCCCCTCTCAAATCCACCTAAAATCTATCTATTTTGGTTCCCTCTGTCTACTTGGCGTGCTAAGGAAGAAGAACAACAGATCGAATCAAATTTAATCTGGTAGTTGAAGAAATTAGATTCTGTATTAATGTCCTAGAAGATGTTTTCCAATTTTCACCATCTAAATCCTATTAATAATGATATTTTATATTTCCATGGTGTAGAGGTTGTCGATATGTTTCCAAAAATTCTTCTCTCACCCAAATTTGAGTTTTGAGTCAAAAGATATGACCATTTGAAGATTAGGTTTGCAGGCACACCATGTTTAAAGAGTCTATCCATACTGGGTCCATGTGGCAGAATTACACATCTTAAATATTTGGCTCCTTCGTTATGCTCTTTAAAATGCACCAGACTAACACATGGAGTCTTCCACGAGCTCCTTGTGATTCTTTATATTTTACCTTAGTCTCTTTGCTTGGCGGGGCCAAAAGTCTGACCCTGGACACATGGAGGCTTGGCGCTTGTTTGGAAACCTGCCCCAAATTTTACTTTTGAAGTAGCACCGCATTGACACTTGGTGGCTTCCACTAGCCTGTCTCTACTTTGACTATTCAAGCCTAACTCTGTCCTTTTTTTGGACCTGGGACACATGGAAGGTCTGTGCTCATTTAGGAACCCGCTCAGTATTTTACCTTTGAAGTATCATCGTTAGGACACATGGCACCTTCCGCCTGCACTCTTATAGTTAACCAATTTAGTCCCTCTTTTGAGTTTTACCTCTATTGACCATTGGCCACATGGAGGGATGGAAAAATTTTGAGTCTCCACTCAGGGTCCTGATTTTGAATGTGCATTGTTGAGACACTTGGCACCCTCTGCTAACTCTTATACTTTTCAATGGCTGGTATGAATTTTGGAGCTCTAGACACATGGAGGCTTGGCACTTGTTTTTGTCTCTAGCTTGGGATTTAATCTTTGGAGGTGTTCCCTTTGGAGACTTGGAAACTTCCACTATCTCCTGCATACTTAGTCATTTTAGTACTCATTTCGAATCATTTGTAGAGCTCGAAGACTTCAAACCTTCTCCATTTCTTTTCCCTTGAGCCCTTGGTTTCTTTGACATTTTTTTCTTCCTCCCCTACCCTAATATTCCATACTAGAACCTACCTGTAACCTATTCATTGGATTTGAAGTTTGGGTTCATTTGACATAACCATTTCTTGAATTTATTCCTGAATGGGGTCCTGTTTGATCAATTTTGGTGGGGGGAAAAATTGGGATAACAAGTATATACACTCATTAGGAAATTCTAAATTGACCAAGTCACCTTCTTCCAATGGGTTATATGCTAACTAATCTGCAATAATTTTTCCTTTAACACACTTTCGATTGACAAAGGTAAAATCAAATTCTCTCATTAGCATTATAAAGTATCTGACCTTTTTAGATAGTGAACCTTGAATTAGAAAATTATGCAAATCATTGGTTTTGAAAATCACTTTTGTTTCCTAGTTTAGTATATAATGTCTCAACCATTTTATTACAAACATTATAGCTAGGAATTCCTTTTCTACCTGAGTGTAGCATGTCTCTGAGTAAATTAATGTTCGATTGATAAAATATAATGCATTTTCATGCTGATCATTATCTTCTTGATCCAACATTTAGGCTAGCCATACATTCGTGGCCCTTGAATATAGAATTAGGGTCTAGTCAAACTAACAATGTATGAGTGTAGGAGGTGAAAGTAAGAATAATTTTATGGATTCAAATACTTCGTGACATTCATCTGTCCACTTATTACAGCAATTAATTTTCAAAATATTATTTATAGGGTGAGTAGGAAAGGTTAAATTGGGTATAAATCTCAGAATTGCACCGTGTTTTGCATGAAAATACCTAATGCTAGATTCATTTCATGGTGGGATCATTTATATTATAGATCAATTTTTGGATCCAAATCAATCCCTCATGATGAGATGATGTACCCTATAATTTTTCCTCATGTTACACCGAATACACATTTCTTAGGATTTAGCATCACATCATATTTGAATAACCAAGAAATAATGATGCACAACACCTCAAGGTGATCATAGTGTTTTCTAGCCTTTGCTAGAAGGTCATCGAATTAGGACTCCCAAATCTTATGAATAAGTTGATGGAAAATATATGTCATGGAAAGTTGGTAAGTTGCTCTAGCATTGTTTATCTTGAATGGTATGACTGTGTAACAATAGGTTCCCCAAGGACTGATGAAATTTTTCTTTGTCTTATCCTCCTAAGAAATTGAAATTTTGTTGTATCCGAAAAACCAATCCATGAGATATAAAAACTCATAACATTATTTTTTAGTCAATAATAACATCGATGGAGGGTAGTGGAAAATCATCCTTGGGACACACTTTATTAACGCCCAAAAATTCAATACAGATGTGGATCTTTACATTCTTTTTTAGAGAAAGGATGATGTTGGATACCCACTGTGAGTAGTCAACTTGTTTGATGAAACCTACTTGCAGGAGTTTCATCACATCTTATTTACCATGAGAGACACCTTTGGATTCATAGGTTTTGAGTTTAACTTAATCGGTTTACCATCCAGCTTGGTGATGAGTTTATGGAGTGCAACATAAGAAAAAATTCCCATCATATTTGTGTAATAAAATGAAAAGTCTTTTGAGTGTTCTTTAAGGATTTGCATGTGTATTTATATCTCCTCTTTTGTTAGAGAAGATCCTAGCTTCATATTTTTTTCTTCTCCCTCTGTTGCTATATTTATAGCAATCATCCCTTCAGTAAAATAGGTGTTTCCCTCCTCAAAATTAGGTGGGGATGGAGGTAATTCAAAGTACTCCTCTTCTCCTAACTCATAAATTTAGAGAAATTCCTTAGGGAAAGACTCTACCATGTGAATTCTAAAGTAGGAAGAAGAGTGTAGGATAAGAGAAGGTTCAATATCATGGCGAGAGAGATATAATTCTACGTAACCATTCGAATACCCAAGAGTTGATTTATCATTTTCAATGTGGTCAGGGGTGGTAGGCTCATTCTCATCTTCTACCTATGTCAACATTGGAGTTGTTGGTATTTTGTGAATAAAAGGTTTGTCACAAACCGAAACCGTGAAGCTTGTATCTTCTAAGGCATTGTTTGGGGTGAAGCGGGAATCAGAAGTTTCTATAGAATCCACAAGAAAAATGTTTTCTCGTGAAATCACTTCAATCGATATGAATTAAAAACCCTTTGTTAGATTAGGCACTGTCGTTTTGTAGAATTATAGATGTTCGAACCTAGTCTCATATAGTTCAGACACTATATTTGTGACTAGTATTGAATCAGCTAACAATCTAATATTACAAACACCCATTATTTTAGGTACAATGACACTAAGAAGAATGGATTGATACTCATACTCGTTGTGTGTAAAGTAAAAGTTTAACTTGAAGGAAAATGAAATGAGCCTTCCCTCAGGAGAAGTAAGGATCACACCTGCCCAAGTGCCAAAATGAAATTTTTATCCATCGAAATGGAGATTCCAACAATTACTCAGGAATATGAATGTTGGATCATTCTTGTTATTTTTTTCCTTACCATGTAAATTTCATCTTTCGGGAGAGATTCGAGTCCTAAGGCATGTCTTGTGCCTATACAATCAAAAAAAAGTTGAATGGGTAGATCCTTCTCCAACATCTTGACAATATTTTCCATGGTTCCTAATAAAATTGTCTCTATGATGACACTTTTATCCTTGATCGGAGGGATTCCCTTGATCAAGCTCGTGACTTATAAATCTACTGTGGGAACCAATTTTTTTTTCAGTTGTTAACCATCAGGTTTTTTAAGTTAGTTTGTTAGAAACTCGAACTTATAATAGACTCATGGTCTCTTCTAGGTGTATATTGAAATGTTTTAGGTCACCCTACTCTACAAAGACCTTCCCTAAGTGTATATTGAAATGTTTTAGGTTTCCCAATCTATAATATAGAACTCATTGATACCGTCTTGGGTACTAATGTAATAGATAATACTATAGTATCTATTAAATTTTCATTGAGGCTATCATATCCCCTCAACCTATTTCATCTTGAGGAATAAAAATTTTCTCCATATCCTACTTTTTATTAACTACCACCCCATCGTAAACCATTGTACAATTAACGTAGTTATTATAGATCCATACTTGTAAATGGAATGATGGGTCACCTATATGTGTAATTTCGACATCCATTGGCATATTGCTAATGTATAACAAAAATCTAGGACCCCTCTCCATTTTCCCAGGAGGATAAATGAAATTTTTTATGTGGTTTACTTGTGGTTCCTAAGGGGGAGTAACATTGATTAAATGAAAAAGACCCGTTGCTTCTAGTAAATAAGCTCTATGAGTGGGGGAGTTCTTCAGCGAATCCAGAAAGGAAATCTGAAAAAAGGTCTTTGTTAAATCATTGATTAGATCATATTCCCGTACCAAGTTTGCAAGTTTTTGTTGAATTTCATCCGATATCGATGTGTAAATGGGTATAGTTCTGATAAACAATATTGAACCCTAGAATTAGAATTTACCTCAGGCTCAATTTCTAATTCTATGAGGCCCACAATTTTTTGTTATTGACAAGCATACAAAGGAGGTTCCACTAACGGGTTTGACAAAGTTGAAGATTAATGATCATTTTCCCCCACCAATGTACCCTTTTTTGAAGCATGGGGATCTATTTGACCAACTTTCGGGTGTGTTGAAGGAGGATTATTAAAGATCCTAAGCATTTTGTTACTAGGGGAAACTAGCCCTGTGTACATGTTTTGTGTTGTTGTCAAATTTTCTAAAAACATATCAATACAGAGTTGTCTCTGATCCTCTGGAAAACATTGTAGAAACTTATTACAATCATGGCATGTTCTTGCTTCATGTCTCCAGAACAATTCAAAACCATAGTACATATCAACATTGTAATCTTGAGGTCTTTGTTTTGCATTCTATTGTGGTCCAAAATTTCAATCATTATTCAACTGTTGATTTTTATAATAAAAATTTGGGTCTCATTACCCTTGATTTTAAAACTGGTTTGAGTACTTGTTTGGGTATTGATGAGGGCCTTTGGTCTGCACTTATTTTTGTTTTTGTGGATTTTTTTGGGGGGACGATTAAAGACCACAATGTTAATAGTTGGAGTAAAATTGTTATTTCTTTGGTTGTTATTTGTGTTGTTGTTAGTGTTTGCGGTGGGTGTGATAATAACATTGGGTTTCTTCATCTGATATGTAATATTGTCAGTTGAAACTCCATGATTATTGTTGAGGAAATTTTGTCCCTGATTATTGTTCACATTGTTAGGGTAGCTAGAGCTACCTTGGTTAGGAGTCAATAATCTCCCATTTGTTCTGTAGGTATAATGACCACTATCTACGGATGCTTGTTCAATTCGGAGAGCACACTTTAGTATTTATTTATAGCTCCATAACGGTTATTTTTAGACTTATTCCTTTGTTTCCCTATTAAGGGAGTGAATAAATAGGTCACAAAGCTCTGTTTGATCCATATTGGGAGCGCTAGATGAAGAATAGAGGACTTTCCTCCACCTTTGGATAAACAGGGTAGCTAAATTTTTATGCTCTTGTTTTATGTGAAGGAATTATCTGATTCCTATTCTCAATAATTTATTCATGTGAAAGGATTTGATAAATTCTAACATGAATTTCTTAAAAGATTTTATCGATGCCTCAGGTATCTTATAATACCAATTGAGAGTGATACCTTCTAATGTCTTAAGGAAAATCTTCGTAATGGTTTCATCCCATGGGAGAAACTCTCAAATGGAAGTTGTGTAAGATTTGATGTGTGTGTTATGATTACCCTTCCCCTTGAATATTAGAAGGTCTGGAAATGGTCTTGGGATCATGACACTCCTTACGAAGAAATTAAGAGGGTTACTGAGATATTTGTAATAAGCTCAGATTATATATGACTCAACCATTGACAATCCTAGTTATAGAGGTGGAAGTGGTATCAGCTGTTGAAATAGTATGGCATATACATTTTTTGGGGAATAATTCATCCCATGTAGCTGACCATATTGACCTAGGTAAGAATACATGTCCCCATGTGGATATTTATAATACATGTGCATGTAAGGGGGTAAATTGTTTTAATACAAATTTTTAGGCATAAAGACGAGGAACATTGCTTTTGCATATGGCATGTCATTTGGGAATGCACTTCCTGTTGGTTCCCATGGTTGGTAACCATATGTAGTGGGAGGGGGCATACACAAAGGATCCCGAACTAGCTAAGAGATCCCTTGGGTGAGGAATACCCATGTAAATTGGAGGATTCTATGCAGTAGGAACTTGGACATAATTTTATAGATAGAATGGAGTTTTCCTTTTCCAGCATGTGAAGTCTGGGTGTTTTGGTCAAGTTCCAATTCTATGATTTTATCTACTAATGTGGAGATAACATCACCTGTTCATGGGGTGTGTGTTTTATTTTGGTGTACATTTTTGAAACTTTATAGGTTGTTGAGGAATATGATATCCTACTATGAATTTCTCATTATCTTTTGACCCCTCATTAACAATGTTTTATATTGGTGGTGAGCTAGTATTGTTAGTTTGAAGAAAGACATCAATATGTCCTTGCGGCCTATCAAGAGGTTTATTCATTATATCTTGGAAGCATTCTTCACTTCTAACATAACTTTCCAAATAATATTCATCTAAAAATGGGAGTTTCTCAAATTGTTTGATGATGGGTTATCTAAACAAGACTCGAGGAGATAAGTCTATATCTCCAGTAAAAGTCATGCTTGAGTACTTAGGTGGTTTTTTTTGTGTGATTTTTTCAACCTCCTTGATCCTTACAGAGAAACCAACATTGGTACCCTAAGGAAGAGGAGTTTTAAAATGGGGGATCTAATAATTGTCATCCCATCTAGAAAGTGAAGGTGATTGTTATTGTCTACCCATCTGATAGTTATAACCTTCAAGACCTGAAATGGTTCAGTCGTATCCATTGTATCCTGACATATTTGGGCGATATAAAAATAGATGCAAAATAATGGGAGAGAGGAGGATGAATGAATAAAGTTGAAACATTTAGAAAATATCTCTTCATGTTGGGCTCACCAATTTTGTACAGATGAAAGTTAACATGTGACCATCAACTACACTCGACTCCTCGAGGTCCTCTCGAGGTAGCCAATGTGGAAAATTTGGATGGTCAAGTGGTAGTGGATATAATAGTAGGAAAAATGTACTTGGAAATGGTAAGCAAAGGTGTTCAAGGAAATACAATGTTTTTAACTTGCAATCGCAGAATCTTCTCGTCAAGTGCAATGAAATCCTCTACAACCTAGGTGGATCAAATGGATAATTCAATGAAATTGGAAAAATGAAGGATCTAATCAATGTCAAGCTCCTGAGATATATTTTCTATTTGTTGTGCAATGCGTGGAAAACTGAAAGAGGCTTTGTAAATCTATCTAGGCTATGTCATGGAATGAAAAAGAGTGAGAGGCGTGATTTTTTTCATGTATATGGATGATTGGAAGGTTCTTTCAAAAACAAGATGGCTCGACAAGCTTGCTTGTCTAGGACATCTAACTACCTAATGATTTCTGGTGGGAATAGTGATGATCTAAATACCAACACTCTTAATCCAATATCTATGTCTGATTAGATATCAGTTCCATTCGGATGATGAACCATAGGGTCACAACTAGAAAATATCTCTGGTCATGGACCTACTATGGTCATGTATTGTTATATGAAATCTACGCACAAGAACGGTCACATAATCATAATCTTGATTGGCGAAGATGTTTAACATATTGAGTTTTTATATATTTTCAGTGTATTGAGCTGGAGTTCTAAGGATAAGAAGATGGATTCCTTTATCTATGTCTGTGAGGAAATCTGGTCCATTTGGTTGTAGAACCATTGGATCACAATTTTTATTTTTCTTTTGTTTTGGAACATTGATGGTCATGTAAGTGCTCAAGATTATCGACAATTTTTTTTTGAAGAATACTCAAACAATTTATCATCTTAAATAGTGAATGTTATCCAAAATCCACCCATCAGGGTAAGTTTGATAACAACATCAAATTCTTCAGTTCTGAGCAAGTAGATTGGTTCAAGGCCCAAAATCATGTTTTTGGGGCCCCCTCGGCTTCTCTCTAACTCTCCCACCCAAGAAGAAATCCCAGCGAGTTAGAAAAAATTGAAAAAATGCAAAGAATAAGGTTGCAGGATTATTTTAAAGTATTTCGGGTTTGAAGGGTTCGGGTCGTACCAGTTCGGGTCGTACAGAGGTTCGTCCTACCAAGTTCGCAGCTGAAATACAAAGAAAATCAGCTAAGTCAGACATTTTTGTCCCAGGTAGTCTACGGGATAGTTGGGACATCGGGATGCATGGGACGTGAAAATTTGAAACAGCCGAAAGTGGAAAAAATCGTCAAGTTTTGTTTTCATGCGGTTTGGGACATCCAGGACAAAAGTACGTGTGGGACACGAACCAGCTGATTCCCTGAAAGATGGTCCATTTCGGGAAGTTCAAAGATTTTCGTCCAGGAAATCCGGGACAAAAGTACATGCGGGACATGAACCGGCCGATTTTCTGAAAGACGGTCCATTTCGGGCAGTTCGGAGATTTTCGTCCGGGACAGCTGGGACAAAAGTACGCGTGGGACGCAAAAAGGTGAAAAGGTCGCAAAAGGGACAAGGAAGCGCGAATCAGCCGATGCGGGAGAATTCAATTGGGAAAGCCAGGAAAAAAGTACGCATGGGACGCGAAAAGCCGAAACAGCCGAGGGCAAAGAAGAAAAGTCAACGTTTGACCCGTGAACTTCAAACGGCCATAACTTTTGACTCCGAGCTCTGATTTTCATAAAATTGGACTTTCTGGAACGAGCACAACGTCCTCTACTAATAAAATTGGATTTATTATTTTTAATAAGGGTATATATATTTAAATAAAAGAAACATATTCGGCTCCAATCAGTTAATGCTCATTCCTGTCAAATAACAAAAAATGCCTGCCAGACCCAAAATAGCTGCCCGCACTCAGAAGGCCATAACTTTTGCATTTCTCAATGAAATCACACAAAATTGGTACCGTTGGAATTGTGGATCCAAACCCAATGCATAGAAGTCAATAAATTTCATATTTGATGAGAAATCGGTGGGTATTTTTCATAAAACGTGGCCAGGTTCATAACAGTGTTTTATTTGGTAGTTGGGAGTGCAATAAAGAGGTATGGTCATCATTCTTTATCTGTTGCAGCTCTTGGGAAAGTATGGGGAGCATTTTTCAATTAATATAAAATCATTTTACTCCATTCAATTCCTCTTACAAGTGGTTGAAGGACAGATTTCAGGATTTCCATTTTCCCTCTCTATCTCTTCTCATTTTTTCTATAAATTGGAGTGTTGGGCTCATTGTAAAAAAAGGGGGGTTGTTTTCTATTTTTTAGCAAAGCTCTGCCAAAATAAATTTTTGAATCCAATGTGTTGTAGGCCCTTGTAGTAGACTCCTTGCGTGGTGATCCAGGCCCTTTTCTTGTAATAGATTGAACTGTGCATATCATGAAGCAATAAAATACAAGTTTGTGGATGTATCTTTCCCTGCTGTGTTTTCTTGTATTCTTATTGCCCCTCCAATCTTAGATACAAGAATATTGTGTCTATTATTATGTTCTTGCAGGGATCCATTACCATTATGTATGTTTGAAATATTGTTGTGAATGCATTTTGTTAGATTGTGGAGAACTATCATCACCCCTTCTAATGTGCATTTTGCTTCTTTATCTCACGCATTGGGAGACTACTCTCACACCCTCCTTTTCTAGTGTATCACTGCTTTAGTGTAGGATTTCATTTTATGCATTCTCTCTCCCTGGTCCCTTGGAAATTTAGATTAGAATATTTAGTTTACCCTACATTAGAGTAGATTGTTGCAAGTAGTTTAGGAGCAAGAACCAGCTTTCTCTAGAGGTCTATCTCAAGTAGCAAGTCCCACAACTTGGAGATAGTACCCATGTTATCCAATCGCACCGTAAGTTCAAGTATATGCACTTATGGAAACATAAGGGTTATGTGATTCGGCGATAACAGTGAATACATCTAATTTCATGTTGATTATTTCTATGTACCTAGTTGATTTGAAATTTTTATACCTAATGCCTTAATCTATATCTTTTAGTGGTACCACTAAATTTGGTTGAGGTACTATTGGTTCAAAAATAAAATCTCCAGGTTCTCTGGGTTCTTTGGGTCGTGTGATTGTCATGCATGGAGCTATTAAACTGAAAAAAAGAAAAATATGCAAGAAAAAATAATTTAGGCTAAGTTTTTGTTATTTTTTGGAATATGAATGAATGAATGCAATAAAACAACTTATTTAGCAAAGAAAATCTTTTTCATTGTTTTCTGGTATTATTAACAAAGCATCTAATCTAATAAATTATTCTAGAAAAATAAATTAACAAGATGTGGTTAAATACTTATGTAAATGGTGTTAATATAATCCTAAAAAATTAACTAATTTAAATATTCCAAACAAAATATTCAACCTTGCCTCAGAATCAGAGAATAAATCACATACTCAAAGAAGTTATTATTCCCTTGAACTTCCCTCGAAATGTTGAATAAAAAACTCCTCGTTTGATATGATCTACTGATAACTTGATAATTGAAGCACTAAAAATATTTATCTACTGTATTTGATATTGATTTTAAATTATAAATTTGGAATTGATAACTTGCATGGATGAATCAAACAACACCTCCTACCTGGATATTGCAAGAACAATGGCAAATATAGTTATAGAGTAATGTACCCTAAGTTCATTCCTTCAATTTTTATGTCCAAATGATTTCAATGGATGGGAATGCAACAACAATATAAAAATAAAGATGTGGTAAAAATAACGTCTTGAATTGGTAGATTGGGAAGTAATGCAAGTGGAAGATAGCAAGAACAATTGGACAGTGAATGGATTTGGTAATTTCCGACAAGAAATGCAACAGCTTTGTACAATAACAAGAATATAAATTTTCTATAGGTTTTTCTTGCACACAAGCATGGTATTTATAGAAATTTATTTGGGAAATGGTTGAAACCATTTATCAGCCAAAGAAGGACACAACAAAAGTTAAGAAGGAGTTAAAACTACTAACAACCATCAATCACAAGTAGAAGTGCAAGAATTGATTTGAAAAAGGTAGTTGGGCCTTTGAATCATCTAAAATGGGAAAACAACATGTATAAAAATGTAAGTTAAGTGAGAGAATTCCATGTGAAAATGTGAGTGAAATCAAATTCATGCAGGATCGTCGACCGGATAGGGCGGGGGTATGAAAACTGCCACCTTTCCTGGGTGGTGGTCACAAAACTTCCAACCGAGAAAGGCGACGGTTTTGAAGATAAAGGTTAAAAATACTCTATAATGTATCGAGAAGCTATGAAAACACCTAGGCCATCTACCCAAAATAATCCCATAGTCTTCTCCATCACTCCTAGGCCATCTACCCAACATCCCACAACCATGCCAAAACATTCATTCATTAACACTTACATTCATAAAAGAAGATCATTTCAAGAGTCAAGCTTCTACCTCTCCATGATGGAGTTGTTCCAAGTTCTAAATCAGCAAGCTTTATCCCAATGCAAGCAATCAAAAAATAGGCAAGCATAAGCATGCAACAATATTCAAAAAAATTATTTAGGAAAGAGCTCCAACATAGTAAAAGAATTTGCCTAAGAATAAAGTCTCCAAAATGAAGAAACAACCCAAAACAAGGAAAGCGATCCAAATTTTAAAAAAGAGGGGAGGGAAGAGAATGATTCAGATCAATGTAGGATTCCATATCACATGTCTTCAACCCCAACCCAAAATTCAACTTCATTCTTCAATGCACAATAACTAGGTGGGTGAATAATATGACAGTTTACTTACACACTCAAATCCAACCCACACCCCAAAGGACTGAAATTAAATCATGTAAGAAAAGTTCAATTAAAACCTACAATTTACGTTCTCAAAAAGTATCACAAAAGTATAATATAAACTTCCCAACCATAGGTATGGTCTCTAATTAAATTTAAGAGGAATGGGACAAGTTTAACTTGTCCCACAAGCCTCCAAAATCATCCTCCAAGGAAAATTTTGAATTTCCAAAAAGGTGAAGTGTTTCACACTCAAAAGTCAACTTACACATCACTTACACATCTTTAATCATGGCCAAAAACTCTATTAATTACTTTCTTATGACATATTTAACTAACTAACTTAACAACATGATTACTCACAATATTTACACACCATTTAATAATTAATGAAAGGGGTAAAAGAAACACAAAATAAACACTTGTAAATATAAACAAAGGGACCAAAATAAAAGAAAATACATAAAACCACTTGGTCACAATTGAAGTTGATCCCCCCCATGGGAATCCCCGGCACACACAAGCAAATACTAGTTGTCATTGTAACCTTGTTGAATTCATCTAGAATTCCAATGTGGTTGGTCTCCAATTCCCCAATTTTTGTTGTGATATTTTAACCTGCAAAACAAAAATACCTCCTTCGGCCTCATGGCCATATGAGAACATCCAAAAAAATATAAATATAATTCCCAAAATAATTTAGATGTATGAATCACAACAACATCAAAGCAATTTAAAAATGTCATTTATGGTTTTATCAACAACTATATCATCATCCAATAATTTCCATTTCTAGGTCTACTCACAATATCTAAATATCACAAGTCTGCACAACATCCATAATATAACCATGTCAAACAATATATCATCATCAATATCCAAAATGTCTCTAATAATCATCATGCATCATAACTTAATCAAGTCGACAATAATCCATGATCTAACATCTAACATCTAACATAATACTATAATAAGGTTCATAATCATGTCCATAATATAATCAGTGGTATCATGATTAGCATAAAAAAGTTCTCAAAGGGAAGTGGGCACTACATCCCCCTCCCCTTAGACTCTACTTCATCCTAAAAGTCACTGGAACAAGTGTGGAAACTAAACTCGTAGCAAATTAGCATCCTCCCATGTAGCTACAGTCTCATCATATCTGTGCCACTTCACCTGGACCTGATCAACCTCTCTACCTTGAAGCCCCACTTTCCTATGATCTAAGATGCAAATGGGCTCCACCATCACCTGCTCTTGATTCTACACCTGCAATGATGTCTAATCTAAAAAATGATAAAGATCTACAACATATATCCTAAGAACTGAAACATAAAACACAACATGTACACGAGACAAACATGGTGGCAATGCTAGATGGTAGGCCAAAGGGATAATATGCTCCAAGATCTCAAAACGACCCATGAATCTAGGAGATAACTTAGAACCTTTTGCATAATGGATATGGCTCTTGTGTGGCCTAACACAAAGGAAAACCTTCATGCCCACATCAAAACTACGGTCCATCCTATGTTGATCTGCATACTTCTTCTACTTGTCATGAGCCTCCTGCAGTCTCTGTTTGATAAAAACTAGCTACTGCTCCATGTCCTACAACAAAGCTAGTCTAAGAGAAACCTTGTCCTCTAACCTGTCCCAACTATGAGGTGTATTACACTCTCTACCATATAAATCTTGAAAAGGAGCCATGCCTATAGAACTCTAAAAACTATTATTATTGGTAAACTCCACCAACTATAGGTACTCCTCCCATCTATATTTTTGATCCATCACATACATCCTGAGCATGTCCTCTAAAATATGATTCACCCGCTTAGTCTTTCCATCTATCTCAGGGTGATATGTTGTGCTGAAATTGATCTTTGTCCTGAGGGCATGCTGCATGGTGGTCTAGAAATGGGAAGTGTATAAAGGATCACAGTGACTAATTATCTTTTGCATAATCCCATGCAACCTGACAATATCTTCAAGATACACCCATGCCAATGTAGTATCTTTATAAGTGGTCTTCACCCAAGAAAAGTGAGCCACTTTTGTGAATTTTTAAACCGTGACTATGATAGTGTTGTGGTGATATCTCGACATCGGTAGCCAAATAATGAAGTGCGTGGAAATGGTGTCCCACTTCCATTCCGATATAGCATGAGGAAAGAGAAGCCTAGCTAGATGTTGATGCTCAGCCTTCACTTTCTAGCACTCTAAACATTGTGACATGAACTAGGCCACATCTCTATGAAGTCCTCTCCAATGATACAACAATCTCAAGGTGGCATGCATCTTCTTCACCCAAGCATGGGCTGAAAAGGGTGCACGATATGTCTCTGCATTTTTTCTATGAAGGCCATCTACCTTTAGTGAGAAACAATCAAACTTCCCCTCGAGGGGTCTCTGAGACTCGATATATACTTGAACTGCAAAGTAGAAGTTATCAAGAGGAAGCTACTGAAGAATCCTACTCCACAAATCTGTGCTCACTGAGGTGGCCATGACCACATGTCTCTGTCTCCTGAGAGTGTCTGCCACCACAATTTCCTTCCTTTTCACATGTTATATATCCATATCATACTCACAAATAAACTCCATCCAATGTTGTTAACAAGCGTTGAGATTAGGCTACGTGAAGAGGTGGAAAAGACTCAAGTGATATGTCATGAGTGTGAATCTCTGACCAAGCAGAAAGTGCCTCCATTGATCCAAAGTGTAAAAAACTACCATAAGCTTAAGATCATGAGTCAAATAATTAAGCTCATAATCTTTGAGTTTACGAGACTCAAATGACACTACTTTTCCCTCCTGCATCAACACCTGCAAGCCCTGCTAAATAAGCATCTGTAAAAATGAAAAACTCACCCTGTGGATCTGACACTACGAGAATAGGTTTTATAATGAGACATTCCTTCAGTGTACTAAAGGCCTGATCACACATGTCTGACCAAAAAAATTTATTCCCTTTCCTTTGAAGGGAAGTGATGGGGTGTGTGATCCAAGAGAAGTCCTGAACAAATCTCGGGTAGTAACTTGCTAATCCCATGAATCTGCATACCTCAGTCACAGTATTGGGTGCTAGAAAATCCATAATAGATCTAATCTTGGAAGGATTGATGGTAATACCTTCCCCAGAAATGATATGACCCAAATACTACACCTCCGTCTAAAAGAATGCACACTTTTCCAAGTTCCTGTAAAGCTGCTACTTTCAGAGACACTGAAGAACCAGGTGAAGGTGTTCATCATTCTCCTCACGCGTATGTGAGTAAATAAAAATTTCACTAAGGAAGATGAGCACAAAGCGATCTAAGAAGGTACTAAATACCCCTTTCATAAAACTCATAAACACTGTGGGGGCATTCGTCAAACCAAAATGAACCACTATGAGCTCATAGTGGCCATATCTCATATGAAAGGTAGTCTTATGAATGTCCACCTCTGAAATCCTCAACTGATGGTAACCTGACTTAAGGTCTATCTTAGAGAAAGTTGTGGCTCCTATCATTTTATCAAAAAAATCATCAATGCATGGAAGGTGATAACGATTCTTGATCATTACATTATTCATTTGGCAGTAATCAATACACAACCGCAAGGATCCATTCTTCTTATTTACAAAGATAACCAGTGCACCCCAGGGGGATACACTAGGATGGATAAGGCCTTTCTCCAAAATACCCTCAAACTGTCACTTGTGCTCATAGAGATCTTGTGTGGTCATCCAATAAGGTACTCATGAGACAAGCTCTACTCCTGGAACTAGATCTATATGAAAATCAATCTCACGTGGGGGTAGTAACACTGATAACTCTCCTAGAAAGACATCTGCAAACTCTCTCAAAATGGGGTGATCATCTAGCGATGGTCCACTAGATCCATCCTTAGATCTGTCACTGACTGTAACAACATACATCTGAAAACCTCGTTGCACACACCACTTAAGTTGCATAGTAGAGATGGCGTGAATATAAATGAGTCTCCTGGACCCCTGAAATCATTGACTCAACTCCCAAATCATCGACACAAGATATAATCTTGTGGTAATAATCCACTCTAGCCCTATTTGTAGACAATCAATCCATACCCAAGATGACTCCATATCAGCCCAAAGGAAAGATACAGAGATCCGAGGTAATGGTGAAAGGTCTCAAATCTACCACACACTCCTTAACTAAGGATTCTACATAGATCTTGGCTCCAGAAGCCATCCCAACATCCCAACAATGACCCTACCTAAATATCACCAGCTTGCATCACTCTACTAAAGATGGTGCAACAAAAGAATCAGAAGAACCAGAATCAAACAAAATGGAGGTAGGAATAGTGCTAATATTACCTGTAGTCTCAATAATTGTACTTTGATGCTCTTCCTGGTGGTTCTTGACCACTATAAACATCCTATGATTACACCCCACATCACCAATAGTAGGCTCTAAGATCTCTGTCTTACCTTTGTTATTAGAGTTTTGTGGGAAATATCTCTAGAAATTTCCAATAACACCACAACCAAGACAACCACCTGATCCTCTCCCCTATGTATTAGATCCAACAAGTACTCTAGAGGTCTATGGTGTGGATCCTGATGATCCGGTCATAGTCTACTCATATATCTGCTAGCGAGCTCTTGCTGAGTGAGATCTCTAGGCACCATGTGTCCTGATGGGACCCCTAGGAGGAGGCCCCATACTCCGACCTCTCTGTGCATAAAATATCTGTGGAGGTCTATAAGGTGGGTGGGACTTTTTTTATTGTTTTTGTGGTCTAGAAGATGACTATGCTGAATGTTTCCCACCATAAGGAAGTTGTATTGGCCCCCTCGATCTATTATCTTGCATTTGTTGTATGCGGCTCCCAAATTAGTCTCTAGCCTGTTGGGTCTTTCCCCGAGTATCCTCTGCTATATAGGCCTTCTCATTGGCATCAACTAATGTCTGTGGACAATGGATCTGCAATACACCTCACATATCTAGATTCAAACCCTGAAAGAAATTGTGAATATGCACTTTCTCATCTTGCATATAACCAACATACTGGAGTAGATCAAGAAATATACTCTCATACTCAGCCACTATGAGAGATGCCTATCGAAGTTCATGGAACTCATCTATCCATTGCTATATGAACCTCCGTGAAAAATATCTGGTCTGTAAATGCTCCTCAAAGAGCTCCCATGTAACCATCTCATAATCAACATGGATCTTTTTCTCCTCTATCTGCCACAAGACACACGTACCATCCTTCAGTACATGGATCGCAACATGATCTTTCGTGTTGCTAGAACAAGGACAGAGCTTGAAGTAACCGCTCAAACTCACTAACCAAGCCTCTTCTTGAAATCAACCTATGTCATAAGAATAATGTGATGGCCAAATCTTCAAGATCTCCCTGATGTGATCTGTAGCTATGGTCTAACGGCCTCTAGATCTCTCTGCATGCTCATCCCTAAGCCTAAATCTCTGAGACTTCTCTTTATGTCCTAAAACTCGGTCACCCTGCTCCCTCTATGGTGTTTTATCTCTGGCTGGCTCTACATGGGAGTTCTCTCCTCCATGCTCCATGCTGGGTTGAGGTGATACATGACCCTCAATATAAGGGACTCTATCATGTCTGGATGCATGCCCTCCTACTGATCCTCTGCATAGAGCGGTATTAACATCTTGAAGATTCTACAAAATCTGGGGCAAGATGGTTACTACAGCATGATCTGGTGGTGGTAAGTCTAGGTCTATGTGAAAATACCCCTCCTCCTATCTGCACCTCCTGCAAAGACCAAGGTGAGAGTAAGTTCACCTTTCTAAGTTTTATTCAGTTTGCATGTTTACTAAAATATGTAACATCTAAAATAAGTTGTTTTCTAGATTTAAAAGTGTGTTAGATTTAAGGTTCATGTCTCAAGTTGTCTAGTGTGCTGAATGGCCCAAGATATTTAACCAATTCTTTGATACCAAGTGTAATGCCCACTAAAACAACCCACTTGAGACCCATGAACAACCTAGGATTAATTAGGAAAATTATGGAATAATTTTTTTTTGTTTAAAAGAGTTTACAACTGGATTACAAGGAAATAGTTTTTATTAACAAGTTCTAAAACAATTCTAATTCACTAGAACATGATTTTATTTTATTAGCAATTATTAGAGGTCATAAGGTCCAAATTTTAGGGTTAGAACGTTCAATAAGGTTCAGACGGTAATTTCTCACCATACCCAGTATCTAAACGGCTTAAAGGTTTAACTTGATTTTTCTCAAACTTATCTCATTCAAACTTTCCTTAAATCACTCCCATTGGATAGGAAATTTCCTCACCTTTTGAGTGATATAAAGAATTCCTCCTAACTCATATTTTTCGAGTTATGGGCCAGAGGGCCTTGAGGTGAAAATTTTCCTCAAGAGCGGGCCTGCGGGCCAAGGGGTGAAAATTTACCCCAAGAGTGGGTTGGAAGGCCGTGAGGAGACTTTTGGAAATTTTCCCACGCAGGGCAACAAAAAACAACTTCTGCCTGTGCACCCGTGCATCTACAAGTTCACTAGGGACACATGGCACCTCCTAAGTCAGTGCAGAGAGAGCAAGGCGGTGGGAGACATTTTAAAAAATCTTACTGCACGGGTCAAAAGCCAACTTTGCACCCGCACTCCCACAATTCTGCAAGGGATACGTCATGTATCCTAAGCCAATGTGGGGAAGGCATGGAAGCAGAGAGAAAATTATTTTAATGCCCCGAAGGGCTAAAAAGGTAGCATTCACCCACACCTCCGTCGGTACCTCGCGATCCCACGTGGCAGAACCTAATTGGCTATGGGCCGACTAGTGGCAGAGGAAATTTTGGAAAATTTTACCAAAAATTTCTAAAAACATACAAAGGAAAAAAGGAACCTGATCCTCCACCGATACCTTGTGACACCATGTGGCATCACCTGATTGGTTGCATCCCGGTGGGGTGGCGGGGAAAATTTGGAAAAGTTTCCCAAAATTTTCTGGGAGCGCTAACCTTAAAAAGGGGTCTGCCCCTCCGTCAAAACCTCGTGGTGCCATGTGGAAGATTCTGATTGGTTGTGGGTCATTAAGGTGGTGGTGAAGATTAGAAAAAATTTCCCAGAAAATTTCTTAAGAGCTAAGGAAAAAAATTTAGGCCCGTGGGCCCGCCAAGGAAATTTTTCACAAAATTTTTTTTTTTACGCCAAGTGAAAAACAATTTTAGAAGGCCATAACTTTTGATAGAGAGCTCAGTTTTGAGAAAACGAGTACTTTCTGGAAATCTCTCGATGTCCTCTTTGCACAAGATTCATTAAATTTAGGTTTTGATAAAATTTAAAGTGTTAATTTAATAAAAACAATTTGTAGGTTGTTACAGTGCGAACTGGTAAATTTGAACTTATAACATTTTGTTCAAATTTGTTATTATTTCTCCTTCAACATGTCAAAAAGACATGGAAGGTTGTCCATTAGGTTTAGGTGATAGAGATTTAAATATTGCAATTTGTCTGATAAAATTGCAATTTGAACATTTATATTTCTTGACGGAAGCATGACTGTCAAAACGGTTGAGCCCAAGTTTGCTAATTTTTTACAGTAAAAAGCCTATAAGTGTTAATGCCTAGATGAGCTCAATTGGACAGATTATTATGCCAAAATTAATGTTTCATTTTGTATTCCTTTATTGTAGATTTAGTCTGAGCATTTGGGATTAAATAATTGTCAATAGGAAATACAAGATAGAGTTTAATTTTTTTTTAAAAGGTTTATTCGCCATTGTCTTCTTCCAAATATTTGCATGTGGTCCAAAACTAATTTGAATGCATTTGATTAGAAGGAATTCAACTTATTCAAAGTACTACAATGACATCTCTGATTTCCAATGTTTTACATATTTCAAAAGAAAGAGTATTACATTTCCTTTATACGCATTTCTTTCTTTCAAACAAAAATTTCAATTACATTTAAAAGATCATATTCAATGCCACTATGTAATTTGAGAAAGATGATACATCATTTATTGATTCCAAAAGACAACTTTGTAACATCCTTCTTTTATTCCTTCCAAAAACATATATTATATACAGGATAGAATAATACATTTTCTTTTCACTTGTTTCACTTTTCCACTTTCCAAATAGGGATTTAATATAGCTTGTTAAGTACAAATTACCAATAGAAAGAATATCATATAAACAAGGAAAACACTTTCATTAGTTCAAACAAAACTCTTACAACCTCCTTTTCATTTGATTTCAAAATACAACATACAAAACACGTATCACTCTTTCACATTCTTTCCAAAGTAGAATACAGAGTATAACCCTTTTACATTTAAAATTTCCACTTTCATTTCCAATACATAGTATCTTTCCATGATAATGAGTACACAGGTCATCCACTTCAAGTGGGAAAGGGGCTAAATTAAGATTTCATTTCAAAAGGGACTATTAAACTGTCTATATCTCAGCTCCAGAATAGTAACATGTAGATTTCTCATTCTTCAAATTTGATCACAACAAGAGTAGGGGAAATGCATGGCTCTTCACCCAACGAAGACATCCAATGAAGAGGAGAATCCATCATTCTTCATTGGCCCTCAAGCCACAACCATAATGTAATAAAACGTGTGATCCAACTCACGGCAACAACAGGCTTCCACAACCACAAAAGCAACATAATCACAATAAGAACATAGTCTAAAATAGAATGTAGTTCTACAACTACATTAAAATATGACAAAAAATACTAAGGCTTACTCAAGCAAGCCAAAGGAACAAGAAACTATGGGGGATGCTTCTTATGCCTCCCAAAAGGGGAGATGGTTATCACCACCTGAGAAGAAACAACCAAAATATGTGTGTGTGTTTGTGTGTGTGTGTGTGTGTGTGTGTGTGTGTGTGTGTGTCCATATATATATCATTTCAAATCCCTGACATGCCCTTATGCCTCCCCAACCTTTTAAGGCACCCCGCAATGAGTAAAGAAATGTAAGCTATTTATTTGTAAGGTGGAACCAAAATCCCAACTCCCTCCACTCTTATACTTCCCTAAAACACACTTGTGCCTCACAAAAAATAACTCCATAGCCTTCTCCTACACCATTCCTAGGCCATCTACCCAGCAGCCCACAACCATGGCAAAGAATCCATACATTAACACTTACATTCATAAAAGAAGATCATTTCAAGAGTTAAGCTCCTACCTATCCATGATGGAGTTGTTCCAAGTTCCAAAATAAAAATATTTATCCCAATGCAAGCAATCCATAAAAATCCAAGCACAAGCATGCAACAATATTCCCAAAACTTCTTCAAGCAAGAGCTCTAACGTAGCAAAAGAATTCACCCAAGAATAAAGTCTCCAAAATGAAGCAACAAACAGAAACAAGTCAAGCCCTTCGAATATTATAGAAGAGGGAAGGGAAGAGAATGAGGTAGATCCACTTAGGATGCAATATCACATCTCTTAAACCCCAACCCAAAAGTCAATTTCATTCTCGAATGCACAATAACTAGGTGGGTGAATAGTATGATAGTTTACTTACACACTCAAATCCAACCCACACCCCAAAGGACTGAAATTAAATCATGTAAGAAAAGTGCAATTAAAACCTACAATTTTCCTTCTCAAAAAACATCAAAAAAGTCTATTCTCAACTCCCCAACCGTAGGTATGGTTGGTAATTAAATTTAAGAGGTATGGGACAAGTTTAACTTATCTGACAAGCCTCCAAAATCAGCCTCCAAGGATAATTTCGAATTTCCAAGAAGGTGGAGTGTTTCACACTGAAAAGTTAACTTACACATCAGTTACACATCTTTAATCATGCCCAACAACTCTATTAATTAATTTCTTATGACATATTTTAACTAACTTAACAACATGATTACTCACTATATTTACACACCATTTAATAATTAATGAAAGGGGTAAAAGCATAATAAAATAAACACATGGAAAACTAAACAAAGGGACCAAAATAAAAGAAAATACATAAAACCCCTTGGTCAAAATTAAAGGTGATCCCCCCCATGGGAATCCTTAACACACACAAACACGCACAAACAAATACTAGTTGCCATGGTGACCTTGTTTAATTCATCTAGAATTCCAATGTGGTTGGTCTCCAATCCCCCAATGTTTGTTGTGATATTTTAACCTGCAAAACAAAAATACCTCCTTCGACCTCGTGGCCATATCAGAACATCCAAAATATTATGAATATAATTCCCAAAATCATTTAGATGTATGAATCACAACAACATCAAATAATTTTAACAATATCATTTATGGTTTTATCAACAACTATATCATCATCCAATAATTTATGTTTCTAGGTCTACTCACAATATCCAAATATCACAAGTCTGCACAACATCCATAATATAACTATGTCAAACAATATATCATCATCAATATCTAAAATTTCTCTTATAATCATCATGCATCATAACTGAATAAATTCAACAATAATCCATAATCTAACATCTAACATCATAATATAATAAGATCCATAATCATGTCCATAATATAATCAGCAGTATCATGATTAGTATCAAAAAGGTGTCAAATGGAAGTGGGCACTATGGTTTGTAATTACCCTCGTTAAATTCGATGAATGGTCTTCAATTAAACCTTGAAAATGTCTAAACAAGAGTTTGGAATCGATGATGTGGAAAGTATTGTTATTGAAAGAGTAGTGATACATGTTGTGACAGATGTGTATGTAAATGTGGAAGATAGGGGAAAAGCTCATGTTTTGGTTGTAAAAATTACCTAGACAATGTAGCCTCACAAAATGCTTCATTTTTGGAATAGGCACATATTGTTTTGTTAAAGTGGATTTAGAGAATTTCAAACAATGTACTAATGGGGGAGATTCTGAATCATCATGAACTGTTTGATGAAATTCTAAAATAGATTAAATTCCTTATAGAATGTGGATGAACCAGCCATATACTGCAGACGATAGTATTTAAAGGCATGATCTCCTTAGATTTGACTTTTATAATTTTCGTGTAATTTGGTTTTTCATTTGCAATATAATAAAAAAGTTAAACCATTAGATGCTTAAACATTTGGTTAGGTTAAATAGACGTGCATTACAAATCAGTAATTCATCACCTTGTGACTTACGCATTGCAAATAAAGCTTGGTGTAGACTTAGAGTAAAACCCAGTTTTTTAGATGCTTGCAAACTCCTTAATAGAAATGGATAACTGCAGATCCTCTAGAGGTGTAGTTGAGTTTGAATCCTTCGTTAAACCTTGTCATTATACTTTCGTAAAATAAGGTAAATTATGATTTTTGAAGAATCATAAAATAAACTTTTGGGCCCCAAAAAAGAGATGGAAATTTTTATCTATGTAACTCGTTATATGGGGAGTTGTATAAAGCTTTAAATTGACCCCAATACACTATTTATACTCTCTTCCTTGCTCCTCTAAGAGCGTTGTTACCCAGTTGGGTTTCATATCGACTCACTGTTTGACCCCTGAAAAATGAAATTCTTGTCCTCCTTCACAAACCCCTAAAATTTTTACTGGAAAATTTCCTGGAACCTTTAATTTGGGAAAAGTACTTTCTTTTTTAGTTTGGAAAAGGGGTTTCGTAATCCTATAATCATTTTTTGACTAGGTCTAACATGGCCGATTATGAACCGTGGCTCCGGAAAATCATCTGCCAATTGTACACTGTTAGTATGTTCTAAATCTTGTTAGTCCATGTGGATTCCTGCTAGATAGGTGGACACATATGAAATCTCCCATCGTGAATTTTTTTATTGGAAGATAGTTTTTTAACACAATTTAATAATCTGCAAGAAAACATTGAGCATTTTTACAACTAGCAGAAAAATGTAAAAGAAAGATGTAAGACCCTATTATAGCTAACAATGCATATTGAAAACTTATTCACACTTGTAAATAATTGTTTGAAACTCTATCTTTTGGCTTGACGTATGAAATTTGAATTTTGGGAAAATTTTGTTTCTCTCTCTCTTACAACTTTCTCTTTCCTCTCTTAATTAAGAAATGAAGTGAAATGAAATGAAATGAATATATGTTTCTAACCCTCTCCTTTCGAATGCAAATTATTATCATTATTATGTAAATGGAAAAATAAAAAATGTTCATTCTGTTATATTTAGGTGAATGTCATGTCAGTGATTCATTGTTGATTTCATGCTCACATTATTTTCCAGGATGAAAGTAAGATGGTGAAACGATGTTGTTGTAATTCAATGTGGATTATTGAAATTTTTGTATGTTAATAAATATATATGTGTGTATTGCTATGTTACAATGAAGACTTATTATTGAACGTTTGTAATATTAATGACATGCTAGTTTCAGGGGTGCTTTGGGAAATTTGTATTTAATTATAGGTGTTGTTTTGATTCATATTTACATAGGCTAAAATGGGGTTGGATATACATGTTAAGTGAAATTGTAGAGGATAGTTCAAAATTTTGTGAAGTATTGAAAAGTTTATTAGTGAAGTTTTGTAACATTATTTTTAAGATGCTAATGTTTTATGGAAATGTGTATCTAAACATAGGTGTTATTTTGATCCCAAGTTTTTTGTTGTAAAATTTGGATATGTGTTAAATTAAATTGAATATAATATCTTATACTGCAATTATAGTGTGCAATTCATGGTTACATAATTGGTTTGTTGTGTTTCTTACCTTAAAAATGTAATAAAGATATCTAAATGCAAAAATCCACCCTAGTATAAAATTCATGTCGAATTACCTTTCTTGTGGGATTCTTCAAAGCATAGAAAACTTTAACCGTAGAAATAATTTAAAGTATTTACACTATGTGAAACTTCTAGTTAAGTGAATAAGATCCCAAGTTTGAATTATGGTCATAGCATGTATGCTTAGCGACATCGTCATGAACCCGTCAGTTAAGAACTACATGGTAAAACATTATCTAGAGTATGTGCTTCCCTTCTAGGATTGGGTATTATGTGTGTATTAAAAATAATGCATTCTCTTCAATTCCAACTTACATGATGAGTGGAAAAGATCACCAACTGTCCTTGGAAGTCATTTTTAATAATTTGTATCATTTATGAACTCGATGCTCCATCTCTTTTATCATTGGTTTTGATGGTGAAATACTAAGGGTTTATTGTGAAACTTAGTAACTTATTAAGTTATGAAACTTTGGTGAAACTATAACCATAAGATGATGCGTTTGGAGAAAGGTGAAAATTAGATCACCCATATTTTGTGTTTAAAGCATCTTGTGGTAAGAAAAGGGATCTAGGTTGTGTAAACTCTAATGTGGACCTTAACCATTTAATAAACAAACTACTCCATCTTATCTTTCCACTGGTCCTGTTATGTAATGCATGTATGATGTGAAACCATGTGACCATGTTCTTTAAATAAATCCCCTAAGAGCAGGAATAATAGTCTCGAGAGGGTACAAATTCCCTATTAGCAAATAGATTACATAATAAAAAAAACATATGAACCTAGTTAGGGAAAAATCTCTTTAGTTAGACATAAAATGATACCCATGAAACCTAATAAAAAATAAAATAAGGAAGTATGCTACCATGTTAAGTGACTTTGAATCCTTAAACACTTTTCTAAGCATGACAAGAGTAAAATTATAATTGAGGCTTTGCTTTGGAAATTCTAATAATGAGATGCTATTCCATAGGAAAACTGGAACATGATCTTCTTGTTAATATGATTAAACCCTCGTTCCATGGATTAAAAAACCTATTTTGTATATAATACTCTTGTGGAATAAATAAATCTATAAATGAGTGAAAAAAATGTGACCCTAAATAGTTTAGAAAAAAATGTGAACTTCACCTTAATTGGACCTAAACTTATTATGTTCTGTAACAGAGGTATAATATAAGATCAAGATGCATGCCTTAGGAGTGAATCCTAGTGATCATACCTAATATCCTTGTGTGTATATAAATAGCCTTTCGTGTAAATAAATATCCTATTAACGAATGAATGAATTAAACAAGTAATTAAAATAAGGTAGACAATCCTTATTTATTGGGATACCCTATACGGTAATTTTTAAATCATGTTATGGTAATTTAGCAAAAGTTAAAAGAAAAGTAGGATTTTCACATTTTGAGCCTTCTTAGAACTTAAGTTAAAGATTGAAACATGATTTTAATAAATTTTTAATCCTAAAAATATTGTTTCATGGGAAGACCATGTCTATAAGTTCATACTGGAGTTAAATCATTATGTAGTTTCTTGTCATTTTAAAAAATAAAACAGCCTTCACATGTGTCACGTGTTTTCATGTTGCCTATGTGGGATAGTGTTTATGAAAGCAGATCATGTGTTGTGATTTTTCATCAGTGATCCCTGTAGTGTCGTGTGAACTATAGTGTGAGTAAAAAAAATTATTCTAGTATTTTTAGTGTTCTATTTGTGTTTGTAAATTGTGGGCATTACATTTGGTATCAAAGAGGAGGTTCATTCTCTTGAACCTCTAGGACAGATTGGAGTTGTGATTGTTTTGCATGACAGTGGTGGTGGTTTTAATATTAATGTGATATATGTTGTTATGTAGCCAATATTGTAATTGTGATATTATAAACACAAATGTTGTGCATTTCACTTAGTGCGTATTTTTTATCATGTTGATGTGCTATTGATGAGAGTATTTATTATCATTTCCTTGGATTAAATGAGGATTTCATGTGTGATGTGTCACCTTGATCTATGTGAAACTAATTTTATTGTGAACTGTGGAGTGTTGGAGTGTCTTGTTACTTTTTGATATGTAGTTATGATTATCTATTGGATGAAAAATTGTTGTATACTGAATTATATTGTATTGTGATGTCGCTATGGTGTTGTGATGAATTGTGTGTACCCAAGTTACAATTCAATTAAATGTATGTTATAACGTTAGTCACTGTTTTAATCATACATTTAATATCTGATGGTTAATGTCATGAATTAGGGACATATGCTGATCGTATGATCCCCATTGGGCAGTACTTACACCTTGGGTGCATTATGTGGAGACATGATGTATCATAACTAGTGAAAATAATGGTTGTGTTATACCTTGTATTTATAACATGCGTAATATGTTATGGTTAATGTGTGTGAATCACCATTAAGTTAGTGATGTAGTTATGTGTTATGATGTGAACCTTACATTAATTGAACTGAAGTGAAACAATCGGTACAAAGTGTATGTGTGGAGATCGGAGATTTCAACAAGATTTTCATAATCTTGAGCTGAATACGAGTGAGGAAATGGAGTCTTATATAGACTGAAAATCCAGTTGTATCTATTTAGTATACTTGGAGCTTTCTCAGTATCTTTTGGATGCACACCACCTTAGGCTCAACTTATGCAAACTAGCATCCCCTTCTCTCTCCTACTGGGTTGTCCATTAAACAATCCTATGTGATTTTGACTATGTTTAGTCTTGTTCGAGCATGGATGGATGATTTAGGTAGAGTTTATGACGGTTGTATTATTTGATATATTATTTTATGATCTGAGGTTCCATGTCTAAGTTTCATCAACTCGATGAGAACCCATTTAGTGGCCGTCTGTGGTAACATATTGATTGTAATATGTAATTTCTCTATACATATTTTATTCGTAAATTGATCATTATCTCTTTCTTATCAGAACCAATATTTTTCTTGATTGAAGAGTTCTTATATTTTGGGAATTTTATATGGTTGTTGCACTAACATGTGGATATTTTCATTGACTATGGATATTTAGCAAAAAATATTTCTTAGTTTTAAATTTGTGTTTCAAGTTTAATTTTATTTCACAGCATAAACCAAGGCTTGGAATTTCGAAACATAGCATTTGAAATAGATTTTTATGCTCATTCTAATGTTGAAATGTCTTTGAATAAGGTCATGGGATTCACCATGGAATGGTTGAACCTATGGACCCACTTCATTGTATCGGGGTACACCCTAAGGAGTTACAGATAACTAGTGGGTTGTTAAACCACAAGTTATTATGTCACTTGGGTTAGGGGTGTCTTGACTCTAGGTGCCTAGGGCCATAGGGTGAACGACCTCCTTAAGGGAGGGACATGAGACTTGAGGGAGGGATAAGAGAAATTTCTTGATTTATCTTTATGTATTCTATAGGAGGGAGTGATAAGAGATTTGAGGGAGTTATAAGGGACTTGAGGGAGGGATAAGAGAAATTTGTTCTTTTATGTTTGTATATTCTACACGAGGGTGTGAGAAGTGATTTTAGAGAGGGATAAGATATTTGTGTTCATGGATAGAGAATTTGGAGGTACATGGAGATTTTATTTATATGGAGTTGTTTGTGATACTTTGGGAGGTATATGGATATGTTTTGTGATATTTTGGGAGGAGTATGGTATTGGTATTATGGTTTATGTGTACTCTTGTGATTCTGGGTTATATCTTGAGATGTTTCTTCCATGTTGACACTACGTAGATATAATTATGGTTTCAAGTTTTGTGAAATATTTGTATGTGCACTGTTGGAAATTCCATGTTGTTGTAGTATGCTTATGTTTTGAGTACTATTGCGTTGGGTGTATCTGTGATAAGTACTGTTTTGTGAGCACTATGTATGTTCTTCCATTGTTTGGTTGAATTCTTGTGATGTGATACAATTGTGAAAGTACATATCATGATGTCTTTTGAACCATTAGTGTTGTGTTTTTCCCTTGTCTATTAATGTGATGTCAGTTTCGTTTGGGCAACCAAAAAAATGAATAATCTGAAATCCTAAACAATGACTGTTAAGAGCTTGAGTTTTATAAATACGGTCAAGGAAAATACTAATTTAGTAATAAATTAAAATATACCTAACTACCAATCTTCACAAAACATTAAGAAATTATCAAACATTTCCTCTCGCATGTGGCTGCACTTTTGTAATTAATATATTTTCGTTGGTGGCATGAGTCATTGATTATTTCCTCTTTTCTCATAAGTACATATTTTATTCATGGATTGTGTCACATCGAGGATGATGCTCTTATAAGGGGAGGGAGATGTAGCGACGGTTTTTTTCCTTGCAGAATAATACAAGAACTTTATTTTTAAAAAATAGATGCATTGACCATGTTGGACAACAAGTTAACATTGGGAACTTAGCAGTACTTAGATAGTTAAAGAAATGATAGTAGTTCAGGGGGTGGATGGGATCCTTGATGAGTGGATTTTTGATTGGCATGTGGCAGTAAATTGATAAGAGAGTATGGGTGTCTAAAGAAAAGGTTTCAGACTTGTCATTCTACTTGGACAATAATACAAGCACTTTAATTAAGATCAAGAGGCTCTTACCATGATAAAACCAAGTGAAATTTGTAAATTTAAGAGTATTTTGATAGTTGCACTAGGGGCAGGGAAGGTTCTGTTGACACCATGGATGTCGAAAGTGTATAAAAGAAATGGGTTTCCACATGTGATAGTAACATTGTTCCATCTATGAAACAACAGGTCTCCAATGGGATCAGTTTGCATGGAAAAGTATCTGATCTGCATTTTTCCTTTCAAAGATCGCGAGGAGCCTACATAATTCTATGTGAAAGAAAAATAAAATGTGGAAGTATAATACTGCAACCTATTTTGAATGAGTTGGTATGCCTTGAAGTTGACATGGACTACGGTCTGGTTTTGATCTTTTATGCTCTTCCTTCATTGTACCTGAATTCAGTCTGCACAACACATTTTTTTTACCTTTGCATGATCATTTTATGCATTGATCTAGCAACATGCGAGCTTTTGTTCTACACACTCGGTCTTTCATTGTTTGACATGACACTTCAGCTCTCCCCACTGCCATCTCTAGTTGACATGGGAACTCCTTCTCTCCTTGACACACAATATACCTGGACGTTGGAAGGGACTGTAGCATGAAAAGTTTGACCACATGAAAAAAAAACTTGAGGAAACAAAGATATGTAAGGAGACTGCCTAAAGAAGAAACATCTCTATAATATCCTCTCCACCAAGACAACGAAGGAAAAGAAGTAGATCCTAAAACACTTCACTGAATGTTGAGGGTAGAAAAATCAATTAAGAGTGTCAGTAACACAGTCACCATAGTTGAAAGTTGGAACATCAACTCATCATTCAGAGAACACCATCAAGAAGCTCCTAAGAGCTCTGGGTTCTACTTTGCATTGCTCAATGAGCTTTGGAGCACTAGAAATCTAGCCTTTGACAAGCTAGTACAAGGACTTCTTGAATATTTTGTTTTTGACGTCAACTATCAAGAAAAGGGAGTATGGGAAGAATTAGAAGCTGGGTACGACACCGACTGTGACAATGAAGAAGAACGCCCCACAAAGTGTCGTTGTCTCATAGCATGTGAATATCGTGAGCATCTATGAGTAATTAATTCTCATCATCAGTGAGTCAAATTTGTAATAACTCCTGAAATAAATAAATAATTTTTTTATTAAAATGTCTGCTCCAAAGTTGCTTCTTTCCAATCCTAAGTTGCTCAAAGGGCCCGATTTCATGGCCTGGAAAACAAAAATGAAGTCAATCCTTCAGTTTGGAGGATTATTGGGCATCGTGACCAGATCAGTGCATGTTCACACTGCTCCTAATGAATTAGTTAAGTATGAGATGGCTAGTGTGAAATCCTTGATGCTGATAATGCTCAGTATCAGTGAAAATGTGAAACTACATGTTCGGAGTGTAGAGAAACCAAAGGAGTCCTGGGACAAGCTGGAAACAATTTATGAAGCCAAAAATTAGACGAAGATTCTTCATCTTCAGTCAAAGCTACACACCCTCTCTATGCGGTTAGATGAGAAAGTGGAGTAGTTCTTAAGTCGCATGGCTGAACTGAGTTCAGAGTTATTAATAGTCGGTGAAACAGTGGATGATAAAATTCTCGTCTCAATCACCTTGAGAGTACTCCCTTCTCACTTCTGAGTGTTTGTTATGAAACTAAATTTGTCTAAACAAATAGTGACTTTTGAAGAGCTTGTGAATTTGTTGTAGTAGGAAGAGGCCACCACTTCATCCCATGAGGAGTCTTAGGATAAAGCCTTCAAGTCAAACAATCAGAAGAGTCCCCCAGAGAATCCAAATCAAGTGCAACCAAAACAAGAATAGAAAGATTAAAATTCAAAGAGGTGGTGTCACATTTGTAGGACCAACACTCATGACACTAATCACTTTTGGTATAATAGCTTGAAAAAATGGTCTTCAAGTCAAACAAGAAAATCAGGGCGTGAAGATTTTCAAAATTCAAAATGACGTCCCTACTGGAGAAAGCAGAAGGGACATCTCGCATCCCAAGAAGATGATGAATATAATAAGGAGACATCAGAAGGAGGCTATTGTGGTAATAACCTTGTAATCATCTCTCAAAATTCTTATCCCATGAAGAAATTCTGCTTGAGAGACTATAGTTGAAGCAAGTATATGTCAAGTGACAATAAGATGTTTGATTCACTACATGAAGAACCAATTGGACATCGGATTCGGATAGTTGATGACAAAGAATAGGTTACAGAAGGAATTGGAAATGTCACCATTCCTCTAGTTGCACGAAAATGTGCACTTACAAAGGTACTATATGTTCCGTGCTTCACTAGCAACCTCTTGTCAGTTACTCAACTCTTGAATCATCACCTTAAGATAGAATTTCTTGTTCAAAATGGAATTAAATCATGCTCAATCTCCTGACAAGGTATGGTTCTTGCTAAAGCATTTGTAAAAGATAAGTTATTTTCTTTAGATGCTATTTTATCTTCTACAGTAGCTTTATTTGCTTCTACAATAGCATCAACTGCCATATGGCATTTTAGATATGGGCACTTGTCAGCTAATTCACTACACCAGATGAGTTCAAAATCCATGGTCCATGGACTACCCAGATTGTCCAGTTCCTTGCCTATTTTCCCTGGCTGTCTTGTAGGAAAACAACACAGAGATCCATTTCAAGTGAGCACCTTCCATGCCAAGAAGTGTCTGGGGGTAGTTCATACCGAACTGAACGGCCCATTACCTACTTCATTTTCAAGATACAAGTACTTCCAACTGTTCATGGATGACCACTCTCACAAGATGTGGGTATATTTCCTAAAGAAGAAAAGTGAGGGTCTTCAACATTTCCAAAAATTCTATCATCGTGTTTTGAAAGATTCCGAACAACCACTTCTTCTAATTCATTCAAACCGAGGGGGGGATTCACATCAAACAAGTTCTTGGCCTTCCTAAACTAAAAAGGCATTAAGCACCTCTTGATTTCTCCATACATGCCCCATCAAAATGGAATTGTTGAGCGTCGCAATTACACAGTGATTGAGATGGATCATTGCATGCTATCAACTGCAAAGCTAAGAGAATGCTATTGGGCTGAAGTAGTACAAATGGTTGTATATCTTATCAACAGTGCACCGAAAAATATTATATAGAAAAAAACACCAGAAGAGGTATGGAATGGTAGAAAGACGTCTATTTCTCATTTGTGAGTATTTGGTTGCACAACATACATGCATGTCCTAGCTCAGAAGAGAAAGAAGGTAGATCTGAAAACACTCCCGTGTATCCTTCTTGGCTACAGCACTACCTCGAAGGCGTATCGTCTCATGGATCCTAAGACAAAGAAAATATATGAGATTCATGATGCGGTTTGTGACGATTCATATTTTAACTCAGTAGTATCAACAAAAGATCCACTTCTAACCACCTCTCACCGAGTAGTCTCCAAATCAAATGATGAGCCAAAGGAGACTACTCAGAGAAAATACATGCTACTAGGAGAGCTATTTGTTGACCTTGGAGAACTAGAGAATGTGAATCCACATCAATCCACACGGAAATGACATAGTTCTTCTCAAAACCATCCAAGTTCTCGTCCGAAGTGGGTACAGAGCACTATTAAGGACTCACATTTGCAACAACTCCCAGATACATCATCGGGAGTCAAAACAAGGAGTCAAATAAGAAATGAGGTAAAATTTACACTCATGAGTTATCTGATTAATAGCTCTGAGCTAGAAAATGTTCGTGAAGCACTCAGTCAAGCTCCGTGGAAGGAAGCCATGGATATAGAAATTGACTCACTCAAGAAAAATCAAACATGGGAACTTTTCGATCTACCTATAGTAAAGAAACCATAGGCTGCAAATGGGTTTTCAAGACAAAATATAAGGCAAATGGATCCATCGAAAAACATAAAGAACGTCTTGTAGCAAAAGGATATGCTAAAAAATAGGGCATCAACTATAAAGAAACCTTTGCACCCACTGCGAAGATGAAGACCATCAGAGTAGTTTGCGCACTAGCAGCACAGAAAGGATGGACACTTCAGAAGATGGACATCAAGAGTGCTTTCCTAAACTGTGATCTAAAATAAGAAGTATACATGACCCAACCTGAAGGATTTTTTGTTGAAGAGCATCCTAAAAAGGTATGTCATCTCATCAAATCACTGTATGGGCTGAAACAAACTCCAAGGGTATGGTAATTCAAGATCAACGATCACCTTGTATAGCATGGGTTCACTCGTAGCCCCTCATATTCAAATTTGTATATAAAGAAGATAGGCAAAGAAATTTTCATTCTTGTTGTGTATGTAGATGATCTTGTGATCACTAGCAGTTCAGAAGATTAGGTTGATAGAGTAAAGAATGATCATAAAATAACCTTTGACATGACAAATTTGGGGCTACTACATTGCTGTCCTAGCTTGGAGTTATGGCAAAAAGAGCATCACATTTCTATCTCCCAGAAAAAGTACACCAAAACAATTCTGGAAAAGTATATAATGTCTGACTATAAACCTATATCTACTCCCATGGAAAAAGGCTTACAACTTTCAGGATTACAGGAATCACCTCAAGTAGATGCTACTCTCTACAGGCAATATATTGGAGGACTCATCTATTTGACATATACCAGACCAGATCTCTACTATGTTGTTAGCTATCTTTCTAGGTTCATGCAGGAGCCAAAGAAATGTCACTGGAATGCAGCAAAGCATGTTTTGGGATATGTTTGAGGAAAAACTTATTATGGTCTGGAATATAAGAAGAATGATCAATTCTTCTTACAGGGATACATTGAATCGGATCACGTCGGATCTGTTGATGACAGGAAGTCAACTACAAGATACATATTTCATCTCAGATCTGGACCTATCTCGTCGATAAGCAAGAATCAAAATGTTGTCTCTATCTCATCCAAAGAGGCAGAATATCACACCACACGAGGAGATGTGTGTGAAGTGATATGGTTATGTCACATTTTGGATGACTTAGGAATTCCAGAAAAATAGTCACGTGTTCTCTATTACGACAATCAGAGTGTGTTGAAGCTCGTGCAAAATCTAGTCTTTCATGAACGAACAAAGCATATTGAAATTGACTACCATTTCATTTGAGAGCACATCTTGAACCATCAAATTCAGCTCCAGTATTGTCCTACAGAGGCACAAGTTGCCGATATTCTCACTAATCTCTTGGAAAAGTGAAATTTGAACTTTTCAGGGGTCACATTTGCAAGAATAATGTAATAAGGAGGGGAATGTTAGCATGCGTTGTATAGTTCATATTTTAGGAGTGTTTGTTCTATTTTATCCCTTTATTATCTCTTACTTGGTGTATTCCATTATTCTCTCACCTTCTTCCAAATCTTCATCCTTCAGTTTAGGGGAATATAGTTAATTATTTCTCCTAAATAATGTATGTGCTTCTTCATAATAAAATCAATGTGTTGAGAGAATTTCTCTCCACATTCTTCTCAGCTATCTACTTGCTACATGTATCAAGCTTTATATTGACCCTAATTTACTGTCTGTACTCTCTTCACTGCTCCTCTAGGAGCCTTGTTACCGCCTTTTTCACTTTTAGGAAGTTGTTAAAATTGAAAATTTTGGTTTCATATCAGCTCGCCATTTGACCTCTGAACAACAAAAAAAAATTCTACATTCACAAACCACTAATATTTTTACAAGAAAATTTCTTGGAACCATTTTTTCTGGAAACTAAATTTCCTATTTTTTTTGGAAAACAGGGTTCGTAGGCCTCTAGTCGTTGTTTGATTACGTCAAACTTAGCCGATTATGATCAGTGGCTCTTGAAGACAATCTGCCAATTACACACCATTCATCAGTTATGAATCTCATCAGTCCCTGTAGATTGTTTGTATATAGGTGGACATGTAAAAATTCACCCATCATGAATTTTTTTATCAGAAGATAATTTTTGAATGCATTTTTTAGTCTCCAAGCCAAAATTCAGAAATTTTACAACTAGAAGGAAAGTTTACAAGAAATATGAAGGACCCTAGTCAAGCTAGCATACCATCATGGAAAATTATTAACACTTGTAAATAAATATTTGAAACTCTATGTTGTGCCTTGACGTATGAAATTTAACTTTTGGGAAAATAGTGTTACTCTCTCTCTTTATTCCTTATCTCTTTCTCTCTCCTCCCTTAGTTAAGAAGTGAAGCAAAATGAAATGAAAGGAATGTATGTCTCTAACTCTCTCCCTTAGAATGAAAATTATTATCATTATTATGTAAATGGGAAACTTAAAACGTTCATTATTCTAGATTTAGATGGATGTCATGCTAGCGATTTATCGCTGATTTAATGCTCGAATGGTGTTGCATGATGAAGGTAAGATGGCAAAAGAGTGTTCTTGTAATTCAATTTGGATTATTGTAATTTATCAATGTTAATATATATATATATATATATATATATATATATATATATATATATATATATATATATATATATATATATATATATTTATATGTATATGTATTGTTATGTTACAATGAAGACTTATTATTGAAATTGTGAAATATCAATGAGATGTTATTTTTAAGAGTGCTTTGGGAAATGTGCATTTAACTATAGGTGTTCTTTTGATTCAGATTTACATATGGTAAAATGGAGTTGGATATATATTTTAAATGAAAATTTAGAGGATAGTTCAACATTTTGTGAAGTATTGTAAGGTTTATTAGTGAGTTTTTCTAATATTTGTGCTAAGATGCTAGTGTTTTAGGGAAATGTTCATCTAAACATAGGTGTTATTTTGATCTAGAGTTTTGTATTTTAAAATTAGGATGTGTTAAATGAAATTAAATGTAATAGCTAATAATGCAATTCTAGTGTGAAATTGATGATTAAATAATTGGCGTGTTTTGTTTCTTACCTTAAAAATGTAATAAGTAGATCTAAATGAACTTATTGTATAACCCTAGTATAAATTTATTGTATAACTACCCTTCCTGTGGGATTCTATTTAAGTTAATTACAACCCAAGTTTGAATTATCTTCATATCCTCTAGTTTGCTAAGAACTACATGGTAAAACATTATCTAGAGTATGTTGTTCCCTTCTAGGATTGGTTATCTTGTGTGTAGTAAGGGTAATGTGTTTTCTTCAAGTCTGACTTACATAGTTAGTTGAAAATATTTCCAAATGGCCTTCGAAGTCATATTTAAGAGTTTACTGGAACTCGATACTCAATCTCTTTTATCTTTGGGTTTAATGGTGAAATGTACTAAGGGTTAATTATGAAACATAGAAACTTATTAAGTTATGATTTGTTGGTGAAAATGTAACTATATGATGATGTGCTTGGAGAAAAGAGAAAATTATATCACCCATATAACGTGTTTAAACCATCTTACGGTGAGAAAACTGATCCAAGTTGTGTAAACTCTAATCTGGACCTTACCCCTTTTAATCAATGCACTACGCCATCTTGTCCTTCCACTGGGACTATTATTTAATGTATGTATGCTTTTAAACTATGTGATCATGTCCTTGAGATAAATACCCTAATATGGGGACTAATAGTCTTGTGAGGTTACAAATTCCCTATTAGTAAAAAGGTTACACAATAATAAATAAATAAATAAACATATGAAAATAGCTAGGGAAAACCTTGTTTAGTTGGATGCAAAATGATACTCAGGAACTATAATCTAGAAACAAAAATAAGAAAATATATTTCCATGTTGAGTACCTTTGAATCCTTAAACAATTGTTGGAGCATGACCATAGTAAAATTATAATTGACGTTTGGCTTTGGAAAGTGTAATCATGAGATGTTATTCCATAGGAAAATTGGAACATCATCTTATTGTAATGTGATTAAAACCTCTTTCTATGGATAAAAAATGTATTTCGTATATAATACTTTTAGTGTACTAAATCAATCTATAAATGAGTGAAAGAAATGCGACCCTAAATCCTTGAAAAAAAAATATATGTGAACTTAAGCTCAATTGGACCTAGATATTTTTCGTTGTGTACCGAAGGTATGATATAAGATCAAGATGTGTTCCTTAAGAGTGAATCCTAGTGATCATACCTAGTAGCCTTGTGTGTATGTAAATATCCTTATGTGTAAATACATATCCTATTAATGAACGAGCGAATTAATCAATCAATTAAAATAAGGTATACGATCCTTATTTATTTGGATACACTATAAGTTAATGTTAAATTGTGTAAAGTGAATCTAGCAAAAGAAAAAGGAAATGTAAGATTATAACATTTTGAGCCTTCCTAGAACTTAAGTTAAAGATTGAAACATGATTTTAATAAATTTTTTATACTAAAAATATCATGCAGTGGGAGGACCTTGTCTATAAGTTCATATTTTAGTTGAATTGTTATGTTGTGTCTTGTCCTGTGTGTCATGTGTTTTCATGTTACCTATGTTTGTTACTGTTTATGCAAGCAAATCATGTGTTGTCCATTTTCGTAAGTGATCCCCTGTAGTGTCATGTGAACTACAATGTGAGTAAAAAAAATCAACCCAATATTTTTAGTGTTGTATTTGTGTATGTAAATTGTGGGAGTTACAAATAACGTTGATTTGTTGATATATAAAAATATAGTTTTGCATGGAAATGTGTCTCTCCTTAAAGTGACATATGAGAGACACAAAATGTTTCTTAGACTTGGTGAGGGTTGTAAGATTTACCCCCTTCACCAACTAGACAAGGACATCCTTGAAACATTTTCCTTGAAGATGATACATTTTTAGATGTATCCCCATTTTCTGGGACTTCATAGAGACTTGGGGACATCCAAGAGACATGTAGAAGTCTCTTAACCCATTACAAAGACTCAAAACACAGGCATAATTAATTCTAACAGGTATTTTATTTAAATAGTTTAGTTTTACAAGTTTTTGCATGCAATCATAACTCTAATACTCAGTAATCCCTACCCACTACCTAAGAACTCCAAATCACAATCAAAAAATCAAAGAAAGAATGAAAACATTAGCGTGCAAGAGTGAGAGGGAAAGATTTGAGAGAATTAGTAAGAAAGAGTGAGAAAATTTGCAAGGAAGAGCAACAATCTAAGTCAGACTTGTAACAACAAGAGTTAGAGCAAATACCAAGTCTTCATTACTGAAATATTCATGTTGAAATTTTTTAACCTTGAGGAGTGTAGCAGTCCAAGTGATGATGATTTAGAGCAAACATTGGAGATGATTAGACTCGTTAGAGGCATTGAGCCACTGGCCAGCTATAGTTAAACTTTGTATGTATTCATCATTTTAACTATAAATATTACCATATTGATATTAGGCATTTTCCATTTTCAATCTAATGTGTATAGTATTTGGAAGTTTCATTTGTTCCTTATACAATTTTGTAAACTTATTTGTAAATTCTATATATTATAGTGATTCCATCCGACCATCGACCCCCTTCCAACTCCCAACCTAGGCCTTTGGTCCACCGTCTACAAGACTCGTGCCTCAAGTCTCCCATCTGTTTGTTCCGAGACTTCGTGGAACACTGTATAACATTATTAGTCAAATATGTTTACACTCTTCTCCTGCATGATATTAATATAGTCAGTTTAAATTTTAACTGAATTGTTATCTTCGCATGAGTTAGTTATACATAATATTTATTTGAATTAATTCACAATACTTGTGTTATTCATTGAGCCAAATTCGATAAGAATATAATCACTGCCTCATTTGTTCTGTAGGATTTATATTTTCGTAAGTGACTAAACAATACCATTTACACCACCATCCACAATTTTAGAATATAGCTCAACAATCCATAAAAAATAAAATAAAACAAAGTCAATTTGCTAAGAATATATGCCCTTTCGCACACCGGAGAGTTCTCTCTCGATTGTTTTAATAGTAATTGGAAAAGTTTAGAACCCAACGAAGCTGTATAACATAACTGATACCACATGCGATGAGCTGCCGTGGGGCCTTATATATAGAGAATACTGATAAGAGCTCATAAAGACTGGAGCAGAGGAAATTGAGGTAACGACATCTGAAAAGGCAACGGACATAAAGGAAAGCACTCCTCAGTGGATTCTCACATGGCGCATTCAATCCATGTCAGTCACGTTCATGCAATGTCACTTTCCAAAAATAATAATGGCAAGGCAGTTGGTCAGTTAGAATTAACGATTTCAAAATCCAACGAATCCAGCAATATAATAATGCGGTTTTATTCTGAAGTGGGGAACAATGGATGTTCAAATTAAAATCCCATGATAAGGACACGGCGAATTGTATAATTGTATCGACGACTTCGATGTTTAGTCAGGTTTGCCTTATCGTATTAAATGTCTCAAATAAATGCAAATATTTGCCTACGCGTACGTTGTGGTTCACCTTTTTTGTGTTATTTTTTTATTTGTTTTTCACTACTGCAATTGAAACGGCCTCTAACCGACTGATTGGAGTGAACATAATTGCTGAAAGTCTAGAAGATAAGTATCTGTAGTTATATTTAAAACCTTGCACATGCAAATCTGATATTTAGTTACTTAAAAACAAGGAAAAAACAAATTGAACGTTCAATGTTATTATTGGTTCTTTAAACATTAAAATAGTTGCAACTTCAGCAGTTGTATCGTGGCATCCATTAAGTGAAAATAATCTTATACAAATTTGCCATTGAAATAATTGCAAGTGGAAGTGCAAAAAGTTTTGGCTAGATCAGACAAATTGTTGAATTAGCGAACAAACTAATTACAACACCCTAAAGATGGTAAACAATCTATTGATTTTTTGAGAGTGCATTGTTTGCAGAATGTCATTTCTGATTAACTAAAATTTATCAAACATCACCTTCTTTTCCCTTCCCTAAACACTAACACAGACTGGTGCAGGTGTTTTAGAATAATATAACTTCTTTATTAATCATTTGAGAGCTATGGTTCATTGGTTACTAAAGGTAAAAATGCTCTATTACTTAGTAACTAAACATAATACAATACAATACTTAATAAATATACCCACAATTTATAAAAAATTATAACCACTTTTTTCCAAGATCTTTCCACAATGGCTTATGTTGTTCATTTAGCTAAATAGAGTTCCTCTCAACTATTGGGCCTATGATTGAGGGGCATCCTTCATGATGCTCGGTGAAGAATAAAAGAAGGATAGTAATCCATACAAGGCATGAATTACACGTACTAGTATTTCAAATGAGTTTCCCTCCAACAATTCCATAGTTTAAGTATTTGAATTATGTAATGTAATTACTCTTTGTGATAAGAGTAAAATGTGAAATTTTGTTGTCTAGGTGGATATCAATTTTCTCATTCCTAGACTATGTAGGAGGAAGGATTAGAATCTTTAGAATATTGTTGAATCATGTTCCTAGATTTCATAGATCATGTCTAGTTAGCACAAACAACTATATCTATTATTATCTGAAAGTTGAGATCTCAACAATTAGTGAGTAAAAGTCCTATTTTAGTTTAAAGATAAAGATAAGTTAGAGGCATGTGCTTGAAAAGATGTACCATGGCTTAGAGAGGTTGAATCATCTAAGAAAGATAAGAGTTTTGTTTGTGTAAAGAGGTTAGAGAGGATAGTGTGTGTATACGAAAAAACAAGACAGGGGGGGCATGGAGTAACCTTGATTGTACTATATCACAAAGATGAAGGAATAGAGGATCCAATTCTACGAATGCATGAAGTTTGTGTTTCAACTTGTTCCTTAGGTGTATTTGGGATAATTTTTAATGGGGTTCGAACCAGTCCTTATAACGTTCTAGTCCCAACTCCAAATGATTTGAATTTTTGTATGTAGAGGGAAAGGCGTTGGCTGATTTTGGCCTCATCTATTCTAAACTGCATTGTGAATTTCAAACTAGAGGTAATCTATTCTTGAGCACTAAGTTGGAATTTACATAAACTTGACATGTAATTATAACGAAGGTGTGGATCTACATAACTCAATGTTAAACATTGGTGTGGTCTATATATGGTCATATTATGATGCTTGAAGATAAGAATTGTTACCTAAGATATTTGTGGGATCTCAAATAAAAATGTCATGATCAAGAACAGAGTAGGCTGAGCTAAGATTGGCATCATTTTGGTATCATAGCAAGAATAACCTCTTTTATTTTCATTATTTTTTCTAATGGTGAAATGTTGAATGTTCATGTGATTTAGAGTTAAACATAATTGTGAAGAGACTACAAGTAGTCAATGCCTAGATTAGCTAAAAGGAGGATAATGTGGCAAGAAGAAGACGCCTAAGTGTAGTGCCACCGCAAATTTAAATAAAATTTAATTATAAAAAAGGAAGGGAAAAAGCTTTGGGGAAGAAATTTAATAAGAGTAGTTGAAAAGGTTGAGGGGATTAATGGAGGGCATTGGAATGTGGTGGGTGGGATGACAGGGCACATGGGCAGCCTGCCGGTGATACGACCTGTCATTTTCCTTGCATAATAATAAATATTAATAAAATTGGATTTTTTGGTGATGTCATGGGAACTACAAGAAACTACATCTGAGAGGCCTTTATTTGATTACATTGCCTTGTCAGCCGCTCCTTGCAGCCATGCCAAGAATGTGTGATTATAAACAGAGAAGGGACTCTTTGGAAAAATGCCTCAAAGAAATGTAGTCTTATGGAAAGTTTCGATTTGCTAGATATGTGTGAAAAATGTTGGAGCGTAGATAAGGCATACGCACTATTTGACATGAAACCTCAGAGAATTGTTATATCTTAGGATGCAATGGTCCTTGTTATGAAAGTGAATGGAATTGTTAAATAGTCATGAAAAGGACAGGTATTTCTTGATCACTTTCATATTTGGTGCTCTTGCTCTGGTCTTACTTGGGATTCCGTTTCCAAACAGCTCGCCATTGTAAGTTCTTTCTAAGCTATCTATTTTTGATGACTCGTTGTTGTAGGCTCGTTCAAGAGCTCATGATGGGTCTAACTTCGTTGGGTTCACATTTGTGGTTGCAACCAGTTCATACTCCCTCTCTCTACAACCTTGAATTTCATGGGGTTTTGTTGTTTTCATCTGCTTGGATCGATTTGTTCATTGTAAGCACAGATCTTAAATTATCAAGTTGGATTTTGCACTGTTAGTTTCTTCTTCTTGTTGTACCCTCTATCCACGGTTCCAACAACATAGCCTTGGAAAATTCTGGGAGCCCACATTTCTTACACACATTTTAGAAAACAATTCACATGCCATACGTATGTTTCCACATTTTGCACGCATATCTTCCAGGGCACTCGCAACTAAAACAACTGACAAAAAAATCCACTTCTGCATTTTACATTGGTGGATGTCCATACGTTGTTTCAAGGATAATTTTTTGACTTTGGTTGTTGTAAGGGATTTTTTCCATACCCATATGGTTGAATCCTTCATTTGCTACACCAAGCAAACTCCCTTTCAATATAATACTTCTCTTCCAAAGTTCAGGCCAATTTATGGTTTGCCTAGCCAGTGCCACACCAACAAACAAATAACTGAATTGGGTTCCCTTTTAAACAATAAGGGATTATCTACCAGGGAATCCACTTGGAAGTCCCATAAATCACCTTATGAAACTCTTAAGATGGATAGGGATGTTGAAGAAGAAGAAATAAAATATTCTTATAGACATCTTGCCAAAAACTATCATCCAGATGTTTATGATGGGACTGGGAATCTAGAGGAAGGAGAATCAGCAGAAACATGTTTCATTAAGATTTGGGCAACTTATAAATTGCATATGGACAAGGAGCAGCGTATGAAGTATGATAAGGAAAACCATGTAAACCCTATCAAGGCATCTAAAGCATGGATGGAGTGTGTAATGAATAAAAAGAAAGCATTTGACCGATGAGGGGATTTGGCAGTCACAGCTTGGGTTGAGTTACAAAACCTTGAACTGAATCTTAGAGTTTTTCAGCTTTCACGTACAAAGTGGCCTTTGAGGCTTTTAAACAATGTTCATATGGGGAAGTTTCCAAATTCTCGCTAGCTGTTGATAGAATGGTAATAGAGATTCAATGCCTTGTGGAATGTAGATGAAACCACCATTCAGTGCAGATGTAAATATCTCCCAGGAATGGTTCATCTCATCTTGTCCTTCCATAATTCTCGTACTATAGCTTTTCATTTGCAATGAAATAAATTTAAAATTTTGGAATGTCACACATTTGATTATTATGTTTATATAAACTTGTTTTGTAAAATAATAAAACAAAATATGACACTTATGTAACCCATGTAACACTTGGTATCCAAGTATAAACTTTAAATCCTCTCTCAGAAACAAATTGGAGAACTTTGTAACCAATCTTTCAGCATAAAACAATAAAACTCCTTATGCTTTATATTACCAAATTGTATTTTGATCATCATTCATGGTTGCGACCACAACCTTATGCCCTGTTAGACCCAGGGTATCGAAATTTGGTGCTCATGCCCATTCGTATTGGTGATAGCTTGATGACTCGTCAACTAAAACCACCTTTCTGTCTACCTTGTAAGTTAGAGAAACTTAATTTCCAGAGACATACAAAATAACTCTCTGAACCCCATACATGATATGTCAAGTGTTGTCTATGTTCGTTGTTATGTAGAGATCCACACCAAGCATTATCTCGACCTCCTTTGACTGTTTGTGCTCTCTTCAGCGCTTATCTAGGAGGCTTGTCACTTTGTTTTACACTTTTGGGGATTTGTTTAAAACTGGAAAGCTAGCCTTCGTTTTGACCAACCGTTCGAACCCTTAACAACACAATGCTTATCAGCCTTCGCAAACGTCTAGTATTTTTAGTAGAAAATTTTTTGGAACCTTCCATTCGAGATAATATCACTTCTAGTTAGCTTTTCTAATAGGTTTTGTAGGCCTCTGGTCATAGTTTGATTAGGTCAAACTGGACCAATTATGACCCGTGGCTTTGGAAAACCATTCACCGCTTGAAACCCATTTGGCAGTTATTAGTCTGTCGACTCTAATGAATTCTCCATATATAGGGAAACTTGTAGGAAATTTTCTAATTGCACATTTGTCCATGGAATGTTAGTTTTGGACATGGCATTTGAGCCATGGAGATAACCTTGATTATTTGCAACTAGGTCAATTACGACCGATGGCCTCAGAAAACTATCCACCAATCGTAAACCGTACACCAGTTTTGAATTCTTTCAGTTCCTATGGACTGTTGGTATATAGGTGGACATGTTGAAATTTAACCGTGGTATGTGTTTTCTTTGAAATAAAATGTTGAAAGTAGTTTCTTAGCCTCCGATCCTGTTTTGAGCACTTTTGTAGCTAGCAGGAAAATGTGAAAAATAAAGTTCTATTACCCTTGTCAGGGTACCAAACCACTGTGGAAACTTGTTGAAACTTGTAAATAATTTTTCGGAACTCTATCTTGTGGCTTGTTGTGTGAAATTTTACTTTTGGGAAAATAGTGTATCTCTCTCTTTCCTATCTCTTCCTCTCTCCTTGGTTACGAAATGAAATGAAATTAAATTAAATGAATACATGAATTCAACCGTTTTCCTTTCCAATGCAAATTATTAATGTTATTATGTAAAGGGAAAACTAAAGACGTTAATTATTTTAGATTATGGTGGATGCCATGCGAGTGATTTATCAATGATTTCATGCTCGCATGGTTTTGCAGGATGCAAGAAAGATGGCAAAAAGACGTTGTGTATATGTAATTGTAATTTATTATTGTAATTTATAAAAGTCTTTGTAAAATTTATATATGTATAATGTAGTCCCATGTTATAAAAAAATTGTATTCAAAATTTTCTATATGTATGAGATGCTAGTTTTAGGGATACCTCGGGATATGTGCCATTTAACACAAGTGAAATTTTGATTCATACTTATCTCGAGTAAAAAGGATTGACAGATATATGTTAAATGAATTTGAATTTAATCTCTTGTAGAGTGTTTCTATTGTGCAATAGATGATTAAATAATTGGTGTTTTGTTTCTTACCTTGAAAATGTAATAAAGGAATCTAACCCCAACATTCAACCCTAGTATAAGATTCATGCATAAGTTGTCTTCATGTGTGATCCTTCCTAGCGTAGAAGAAATTGAAACCATCGAATGAACTTAAACCTTGTAATCTATGGCACCTCTAAGTTCAGGTAAATAATAACACTAGTTTGATTTTAGCGTCATAGTCGATATTTTAAGTTGCATTGGCGTGACCCCACCTTTTAGGAATGACAAGGTCCAACTTTATCCAGAGTATGTGGTTTCCCTCTAGGTTTGGTAACTGCAAGGAGAATGTCTTATCTTCAAGCTAGACACTATGTTGAGTTGTGAAGATTTCCTCGGAAGTCACCTAAAGAGTTCTTGTTCGAAATAACGACTATGCAGTGTAACCTTACCATTTATGGAGTAAGTAGAGCTATTACTCCCTTATTATCCTAGCGGACTAATAAGTCTTACAAAGTTAGATTTAGAAATAAACTTCATGATCAAAATGATTTCATTGTCGGTAGAAAAAGGTAAGTAACTCCTTACAAATAAAATTAATTAGAATTATGTTGACTTTAGAGAACCTAAGGAACCAGAAAATTTGTCCTGTAATCCCTTGTTATGCCCTTTTATGATAATAAGAATAAAATAAATTTTACATGCGGAATCATGAAATGCAGAAATATGGGATGTTACCCTGAACATAATTTAGTAGTGGGTCATGTGTAGTTTATAATGCTTCCAATCATGTACATATGCAATATGTTAAACAAATACTTTCATAACTCCTTTTATTATAAATAATTCTAGTAATGATACCATAATGTGATGTATGAGTAAAGCATACAAGAGTGAAACGAGATTTGAGGTTATGAATAATGTCACTCTCGAAGTCCTTATAACTCATTTAGGCAATTTCATGTGTTCCAAAGAATATGAATTGCCTTAGTGAGATATAAATTTGAGAAAACAAAAGATATATATAAATATAAATAAAATTTATTCATGTGGGAATGTTGAATGGATTCAACAAGTTATTGAAATATATTAACTATGGGAGGGAAATAAAGATACCTTAATTGAAGAATGTTTATAGTAGTGTTGGTTTTCAAATAGGACTTTTTAGAAGAGCAACAGTCAGGGGACAAGAAGTCCCTCCTCTTTAATGGGAGAGGTTCCCTTATTCAGAAACGAACTTATTTACAAATGTAAAGAACATTGTTTTATGGTCAAACTTGGATATTACGAAAGTGTTTTCCACAAGGATCATCAATTACACAAGGGCTGAGGAAAGGGAATAGGAAGATGAGCAGAATAGCAACATTCAGAATTATAGATAACAGAATAATTCTTTATGTATGCGAAGTTTCAAGGAAATTAAGACAAGATCGTTTGCATTAGATGAACAAGATGAGATTTCCAGACACAAAGTTCTGTAAATAACCTTCTTCAGATTCATCAATCAAGGACACAAAGTTCCTTCTTGGTTTTACAAGATCACTATATTCGCAATATTTGAAAAATCATGCAATTAGTGAGACTAATGAACTAGAAACAAATGATCTTCACGAGATTAAACGAAAACACAGAGATAACAGAAAAAGATAGACGATGAATGGAAAGCCCTTTTGTATTGATTTCTTTCTGATCTATTTACACTTTCAGTAAGTATGCCAAGTTCTTCCTCCTTGCAAAATGGCGTGGAAAGGCCATTATATAGCTTACAAGTCAGTTACTCTTCGTAACCGTTTCCTTTAACTAAAGAATAGTTAAGGACCGCCAGTTGCAATACCTTAACTAATTACAAAGAATACGAAAAGAAAGGGGAAGGAGACAGGTGGCCAGCTACTGGGAGGGGCCCACTATCTTCAGAATCCGCTGCCTGAATTTCTTCAATGACTCAGCTATATCTCTGCCACGAGGGACTGACGTGTTGGTTGCAAACTGAGTCCAAAATCCCAGACATTTCTCCATCTCTTTATCAAACTCGACGTGAGTATGATAATCTTTGTTTGCTTCTTCAATGGCAGACTGAAGAGAACAAATTTCCTTCATATTTTCCTTAGAGATGGAGCTTTCCTTGAATAGATTATCCTTGACAAAAGCTCTGAACTAAGCTTTGATTTCTTGCAAGGATAGGGAAACACCAGAGTTTTCATCCTGAAGATGACAATGTATATCTTTGAAAGCAGCAACAGCCAGTGTCTTGAAAGCTTCTCCCTTCTGCCAACTGTTCTTCATTTCTCCCACAGCTTCCTCCAGGACTTTGATTTTCCACTCCACGCTGTAGACCCAGGATTTTGATAGGTTGTCTTTGGCATCATCGAAAACCTTATTCGCCAGTAAGATGTTCTCATCTGTTTGTCCCATAAGGCGAAGGTCTACAATGCAACTGCTCCAGAGTTTAAGCTCTTTATCCATAACCCCTATGGTAGAGGATAGATTTTGTTGCAAATTGTCTACCTTTCCATGTAGTTTAAAAGCTTCATCGATGAAGTTTAGCCCAGCAACAAGCATGTCATCCACCATGGCTTCAATTGCTCTTCCATAGAAAGAATACTTGTGCATATCTTTAATACTTTTCACTTCATCTTGGCCGATTCGGGTGAACATAGGGAGAAGACGCACAAATGCATTTTGGGATATCTGGGACGAAAACGCGCGAAGGACGCGGTTCGGGCGGTTCGGCCGAAAATGGAACAGCTTGCACAATTTGATTTGGGACATTTGGGACATGAAAGAGCGAAGTACGCGGTTCGGTCGGGGCGTTTCGGCTGAAAATGGTAACAATGAGTCCAAAATTTTTGGGACATTTGGAACGTAAGTACGCGAAGTACGCGGTTCGGCGTTTCGACCGAAAAGGAAACAGCTTGCCAGAATTAACTTGGGACATTTGGAATATGAAAGTGCAAAGTACACGGTTCGGGTGAAGGAAAAGAAAAAAATGGAACAACTTGCACAAAAATGGAAACAACTTGCACAACATTGGGACGAAAAGTTCCGATAGGGCCCAAAAATGGAAACAACTTCGGGGATTTCGGCCGATCGGGGAAACAGAACGCACTTCGGAACTTGGGACACGCGGGAAAAAATGTCTGACAGGCCGAAATCCATACCAAAATGACCCAAAATGCAGATTTTCTCAATTTCACGGCTTTTTTTCGATACATTAGAGAAAACACTTAAACTCAAAATTTTGAAATTTTTTACTTTCATCAGAGCAGGGAATTTTGAGTGGACAACAGCAAGGCACTGCAATAATTTAAATATTCACTGTGGTAGTCAGAGCTTTGTGTATCAGGTTGTCTATCAAGCATACCTACTGAAACGTATCATCATCTCTTTTTTTGGTATTAGCAGTTATTCTCTTAGACACGATTAAAGGGGTGATGGACTGGTCTTGATTTGAGACTAACTTCACATTTGTTTGGGCAGTTGCGAGGCCTGCCATGCAGCTTGATATTTGTAAAGCTAAGACCACTCGCAGTGTCCTAATAAAAAAAAATGTTTGAAAAAGATCTGTAAGCATTGCATCATTTTAAATATTCGCTGTGACACAGTGGGACAGTCAGCGCTTTGTGTATCAAGTTGTCTCTATCAGGCATATCTACTGAAAACGTATCATTATGATATATATATTATATATATATATATATTATATTTAAACCAAAACGGTGGAGGGACAGAGAACATTGCTGACAGACAGCTTGGAGGAAGGAACCGCTTAAAGGTGGATCTGTTTCATATCAGGATATTCATGAAGCCAGATTTGCTTTGATAAAGTGTGACGTCACAGAAGAAGGGGGGGTGGAAGGGGTCTGTTTCACTACAGAATATTAATGAAGCACAATTTGTTTTTTAGCAAAGGACAAGGGTAGTTTGCATAGGTTTGTTTTTATAGATTTCATCATTGGGCATTATTTATTGACTAATTATTATGAAGGAATAATAAAGGTATAGTATGTTGTTATCAGTGAAAATCCTATAATAGAAATCTGTTAGTAGTCATTTTGTTAAAAACATGGAATATATTTCAGAATCACTTCTCTTATTAATGAAACGTGGTTTTATAGTCTTATTAAGTTTAAAATTTGTATTAAATCTCCTTCCACACAATTCAATAGATATAGCAGGGGTGCTCTAAGAGATTCGGTTTCATTTTCTTGTTTATTTGCAATGGATTTTACAATGAATTTATGGATGGATGAATAAAAAAACATAAAGGGGACTAGAACTAGAAATACTTCTTTGGCATCTTAAAAGCCATTTAAAACTTAAGACCATTCCATCAACTACACAAGAGGAGATGATGCACTATTTTTTTTTCTTTTCAATCTTTACAACACATTACTTTCAAGTATCCAAACAAAAATTTTATATATATTTCCTTTTGTAATATCTTTCCTTTATAAATTCTATTTCCATTCCACCAAAGAATTCAACAACATTCCCAATAAATTTTAGAGCAAGAAATACTATCATTTCAATGTAACTTTTCCTTCAAATCTTATTACAACATACCCTACTTCATGTGGAACAAATTTTACAATAATGGAAGCTAGAGAAAACAAGGCAATATTACATTTCTTTCTCCACTCAAGGTGGGTAATTATTACATGATGTTATAACATTGTGTCAACAACAAGGTCTTCTTGTGCTCCAAAGTGTTCTTCATCCATGCTCCAAGTTCCAGGTAGCTCAAATCACAACCAAGATAGGGGGAGAGACAACACTCTCCTCCCAACCAAAAACTCAATGGAGAAGAGAAGCAATCTCCTCCATTGACCCCCGAGCCCCAAACACAACACAATGAAGGATGGTCTCCAACTCAAGGCAACAATACTGCTTCCACAATACAATTTTCTTCACAACATGTCAAAGTAAAAGAGGAAAACAACAAGGAAACACAAATAACACAATACTTTGCACAACAAGGCTTTCATCCAAGCCATCAAGAGAAGGAACTATGGAAATTTTCCTTATGCCTCCCCATTGAGATGAGATGCCCATCCAAAACCCTCCACAAAAAAACTCAAGCCCTATGACTCTTATGCCTCCCTCAAGTGCCGCTTTTCCTCCCATACTCTTATGCCTCCCTCCTCTTATGGCTCCCTCAAGAAACAAGGGGTAGAATGTAAACATTCCTACCCAAGATGGGCATCCCTCTCAAACTCCCTCCACAATATCCTAATCTACTCTTTTGCCTCCCTCATGTGTATTCCCATAGACCTCTCCTATACTACACAAAAGCATTCAATCCATCTTTCACAATACACCAAAGTAGACATGCATTTCTTACAATTTTAGCATAGAAGCAACAATAACATGAAAGCCAAAAAACAAGGAAAAGGGTTCCCTACCTCTCCATTGGAGAAGTCTAAACCAAGAATCTTGTCCAAGCTCCTTCCCAAATCAATCCAAGCATGCAAGTCCAAAAACTCTCTTTCCCTCTTTCTCACTATTCTTCTCTCTCAAAAATAACGAAGGAGAACTCTTCAACAACACAAAAACAAAGCTCTAACCCCCTCCACAGGAGAGGAAGTTTCAATAAATAGATCAAAGGTAAGAGTGAGGGTGATGTGGCTCTATGTAGGATGCCACATCACACATCCTCAAACCATCTCCCAAGGTCAACTCAAATCCCCAAACACCATAAATAGGTGGTTGGGTTGAATGACAACCCTCTTCCACATTCAACCCTTTCCCATGTGCCTTAAGGCACAATTAAATGCAAAATGAGGAAAATGAACTCCAAAGTCATATTTCCCTTCCCAAAACAATAAATAGCCCCCTTTTTGGATTCCCAACCCATAGATATGGTTGGTAAGGGGTTTTGGGAAGTGTGGGACAAGTTTAACTTGTCCCACAAGTCCCCTAAAAATGCACTCAATCTCAAATTCGAGATTCTAAGAGCATGGAGTGGTCAACACTCAAAACCAAGCATTCAATACAAGAGGACACACAAGGCTCAAGGAGCCAACAATCAAATTTATTACACCCACTTGACTTTCCCCAAAGCTTACAAACTAAAACAAGGTATTACATTAATCTAAACACACTTAACAAAAATAATTTAACAAAAGAAATTCACAAAAGAAAACACCTACTAAATCAAGTAAAACAAGTAATAAAAATCTTACCCCCTTGGTCACATAGGAAAATTTCCCCCTCATGGAAAATTTCTC